>BSBN01001376.1:9753966-10355433 GCA_027924645.1 Cunninghamia lanceolata
GACACTTTTTCTATATTTCAAGATTTTGCATCACAATTCCGAGTCTATGGAGCTTGCCTTGGAGAGATCTTGTTCCTCCATCCACAACCATTACATCAAAATCATTAGTATGATACATGAACAAACTTAATATTTTCACAGAGTACAGTATCAATAAAGTTGTGTATTGTTATTGTCATTTAAGATTGAAACCTTCTCTTTTTAATATACCATTTAATTTTTAAAGTTTGAGGATCAGAGATTCCAACTAATTGATGTTGCAGAATATAGCAGGCAATAATAGAGCAAATAAGAAGCTCAGTAACAGAAAATATGAGCAAGAGAATGACTTTTGTATTAATTTTCGCAATGCCACTTTGAGGGAGTGCCAAAAGAGATCCAATACAATATTCTCAAGAGGACTTTTGTATTAATGTTCATACTGCCACTTCAAGGGGGCACCAAAAGAACACTAGCTACGATACAATATTCTCAAGATGACTCTCTCTTGCCTAGTCACCTCAATATATAGTGCTCAACTAAAAACTGTAATGTTCCACCCCAAATTGAAACCAATTTTTTCCAACACCCACAAAGAATTATGTCTTCTATCATGCAGACATTCCGTCAAACACTTTGCATAGTAATTGTTTCAATGTATTTTCAATGTGTTTGGGTATGGGATCATTCAAAATGCAATTTGAGACAATATTTGCTCAGATAGTAAATCCACAATGCATAGAAATATCATGGGCATTTCAACAAACACTTAGCATGCATTAAAGAAATAACTAATAATGACAATCTGACCTCAAACTCCAGCAATGTATTGATCTTCAATGTTATACAGGCTCAGATTACAATAGTTGTTATATAATGCCCAAAAGATGAAGATTTACAAGATAATAAGCTGCTGTCATACAGAGCACTCTGCTGTAGCATAACACAAATGAATCCTGTAGCTGGAAATACTCAGAAATCTGCCTGAAGACCACTCCAAACTGCTGTCAAAACTTGTGTATCATAGCTAAATAATGGTGAACTGTTGTAGCTGTAGATAACTCCTTCAGAAACAAACCAAATCTGATTGAAATCTTATTAAAATGCAATGATTATGGATCACACCCACCATATACCAAGACAAGGGTTTAGGAACCCATAAAATCCCACGGCTGATATAGAAGAACTCACTGCAAATCGCCTATCAAATCCATCATACTATTCTTAAGGAAAATTAGCATTAGTCTCCACAAATTTATTATTTATCAAATCTCCAATAAATTTGTAAAACCTTCAGCACTGGAAAAATATAGATATTCATCACAAATACCATTACCGGCCAACATTCAACACAAACGTAGATTCTGAATAAATCTACCAGCAAACCTTTCCTGCACAAACTATAATTCTGAATGAGTTAAACTGTAATAACTTAGGTGGATCTTTCACCACCACAACTATTCTTCTCTAAGAGGGTTTTCGTTCTCAAGAAGGCTAAGATGAACCAAGTTCAATCTCCCAGAACCACGAGGGTTTCATCAGAGGAAAATATAATAATATGCATATCCAAATGAGCTCTCACAACCTCCTTTTATGCTTTTCCGCGGACTCTCCAGAAGCCAATATTTTAAAATTCACTTTTTAATGTAAACTCCCTTTTAGCTCCGAAAAAAGCCTTTTTATTAAAATAATGATAATTTGACACGCAAGGTCCCTGTTTTATGCGTCCATGTCCATGATTTAAAACATTTCATCCCAGTTCTGACGAGCTATAACACTAAGGTGCTTTTTAAATATTTTAAATAATATTTGGCGACCCTAGTAAAATAATAATAATAAAGCCACTAATACACCCATTTTGAGAAAACTACCAGAATGCATCGGAATCGAAAACTGACTGCATTGGATTGATCCCGATGAAGAATAATGATAAACGGAGCCAACCAGATGACTTACTATAAATAGATGCCCTCTCCAAGATTCTTGGAGAGAACACAAGAAGCCGAAAATCACCCCAAAAAGTGGCATATAAGTCCTCCAAACTACATGAGCTCATTGGAATCATCAAATAACTCATTTGATAATGTTGACACACATCCACAAGGTCAGTGCCAACTACACTGCAAGGGAACCCGAAAATGGGGACATTACAAAAACAACTACTATTTCCCATACATGTGGGATGTATACTTTTATTCTAATTGACTCATGGGATGACTTAAAAAGCATATGCACCCAAGCGTCCATTTATTAATACCTAATACATATATCAAAAAGGGGGTTCTTAACATTGTCTTCCCCTTCAAAAAAAGCTTTGACCTTAAATCTTGACATGAGGGAACTTCGACAAAATGATTGCTAGCTCCCACATTGCATCTTCGGGCTGCATACTTTTCCACTACACCAAAACCTTCTCTAGTTCCAAAACAATTATTCCCTCCTCTTCCAGTATTAGAAGTTTTCTTTGCACCTATATGGCTTGCCCAATAAATATCTTGAGGAAAGAGACATGGAAGACTAAGTGGATTTTCAAGGAGGGTGGAAGTGTTAGCCTGCATGCCACCTCCCTATTCACATTACCACCTGATAAGGGTCATAAAATTTTGGACTAAACTTATAACGAACCTTGTCTCTCAATAAGGACTATTTGTAAGGCCCTAAAAACTACACTTGTGTGTTGATTCTCCTACTGCTTCATGGAGTTCTACACCTACTACAAATTCTCCTTAAGGAACCTAAGAACCTTCTCCCTTTGGGATAAGGACCTATCAATTGCATGTACTCGAGAATGACCTCGAGCATAAGAAACCAAATAAGGTAGGTTTGACAATATAAGGCCTCATATAGGACAATCTCGGATGCATTCTGATGAGTGGTATTGTACCACCATTCTACGAGGGGAAGCTACCTAGGCCATTGCCCTTGCTGCTCTGACACAAAACAATGCTTGTAAATTTCCAAGCATTTATTGACTACCTTTGTTTGGCCATCTGTCTAAGTATGATATGCTATACACATGTTCAACCAAGTGCCTTGAGACTTAAATAATTACTTTAGAAGTTGCTTGTGGAGGCAAGATCATGATCAATCATGTTGTAACATGGCATACAATGGGTGAGTGCAAGATCATGATGGGCCAAACAATACCCCTAAGTGGCAATGAAAATGCTAAAAAACAAACTTAAACAACTTCACGTCAAAAATCGAATGGGTTATCTCCCGATTTTTAAAATTATGTAACAATAAAAGTTGTAGAAATTGAATTTAGTTTAAGGGTACTATTATGTCTTACACAAGAACGCGTCCCCGACCCTCAACCTCACGTCCTCATCCCCTACTACGTTTCAGGGACGGGGAGACGGCAATGGACATCCCCTTGGCGTGCCCAAAAAATTTTGAAACTCTAGGATGTTTTGGAAATGTGTCCTTAGAGCCGAAAACGGAAGAAGAAAAAAAGGGGACGCCCAAGGCAGCAAGGGACGTCTCAAACGTCCCAAGGATGACCAGATCCCCTACATCAAACTACAAAAAACAACGCTGTTTTTTTTATTTTTTAGAAGACACGTGCAACATTTTTATTGGGTGTAAAAGGGGTGTGGGGGTCCAACAAACCCTCCCACACCCTTATTCACCCTAATACAACTTCACTTCCATTGTTTTTCAATCTATTATTGCCAAACAAAAACAAAGTCACCGCTTGGAAGGGGAAAACCGTGCGCTAAAGCTCAGAACTGCAGCTACTCTTGGAGTTTTTTTGCAGTTGAAGGCTGAATGTGAGCTGATTTTTTGCAATAGAAAACACTTATCAAGCATTATCAACTGCTTCATAAGTTGGTATGTCTCTTTGAGTGGGTTTTTTTTTTTTTTGTTTAGGTTTGTAATTAGTTTTAATTTTTTTTATTTCAGTTTGCTCATTGTTGTCGCACCAAAAATACTACAAACTACAAAGTTCAAACTTGTGAAAAAAAACAAATGAGCCATAGCAATAGTGATGACAAAGTGCATGAGGTGAGTAGTGAAGAAGCTGAAGAAAATAGAGTGGAACATTCTCAAAATCAAAACATAGATTCTATTGGAAGTGGAACCCCAAAAGATCGTTTTGCATGCCTTTCATCCTCTCTTCAAAAATATGCAAAAGGCCCTTTCAACCCCAAAAACCCCTTGCTGCAATTTACCACCAATTTATCCACTAATAAACCTAAAAATTCAAAAGGCAACCTTGAACTCAGTCAATGAGTCATCCTCTGAAAAAGGTCGAAGCTGCTCATACAAAATCTCTGGTTCTTGGCTTACCGGATCCACAACTATTAACAGCAGTTTATCTAGTGACTCAGGTACTTCTTCATGGTCCTCTTCAACTAAGTCGTCATCCATCCAATCCTCCGAATCGGAATGCGATAGACCATCAAGGTCTGAGTTTTCGAGCTCCTGATCATCATCAAAGTACACTTGTTGAATAACATCTTCACCTAGTAGCTCACTTCGCCATCCATCATTTTGAGTCTTATCAACCTCCATAGAGCAATCTCCTTCAATAAATATATCCTTGCGACCATGAATGCAGATATCTGGTAGCATCTCATCTTCGGCAACAACACATTTCTCTTCCTCTGATATGCAAGCAAGATCAAGCACGGATTCTTCTAAACTTTGTATTTCTTCTTCATGTGCTTGATTGACTTCACATATGGCATATCTCACCACACACTTGTCGCGAATTTCTGATTTCTCCATATGATTCTCTTCAGTGACCAACACAGAATATTCCATGAGTTCTTCTCCTTCTTTAAGGGTTGCATCTTGTGTCGATTTTTCTTCCACAGGTTCATGTATAATCCTGGAAGGTTGAGCATCATCTTCTTCACCGGTGTTGTATGAAATTCTCTAGAGACAAAGATGAAGATGGGCTAAACTACAAAAGAAAATTTACAGTATCTTCAACTGAAGATTCACTCTCTAAGTGATGCAGAAAACTATCGAGGTAGAGATTCTTCCACATAGTCTTATGTTTTGACAAGTGCCTCCAATGTTGAATCATCTTCAAAATGAAGATCTCGTTCTTCCTCCAATTGCAATGCTTCTTTAGTCTTTTCTCCTTTGAGCATATCTGACACAAATTTTTCAAACCATCTTTCAAATGATGACAAGAACAAATTGGACTCATCATTGCCCTCTTCAGAAAATCTGATTTCTTCTCTTTCACAATTTCGCTCTTGAGAGATGTGGTGCACTTCTTCCTCCTCAGAGAAAGTATGCAAGTTGTGCATTTCTTTAGGTTCTTCCATCAATGATCCCTCTTCATACTCGAAGAAATTATGCAAATTTTCAGCTTCTTATGAACATTCATGTTCCATATGCAAACACATGATGTTGCTTGAAACAGAGTTAGGAAAACAATTCCTTCTAATATTTGATTTATACTGGGCAAATCCCTTCATAGAGCTGCCATTGGATTCATCAAGAGACATTCACGATTATCCGAAAATCCTTGATTTTCATTTGATGCTTTTAATATTTGCAAAAATCTTCTCATCTCCAGGCAACTTTCTCCATCATGACTATTCGTTGCATGAAATAAGCAATAGATTTGTACCGCAAAAGACACATCCGCTACTTGACACACAGGTGAAGCAAGTTGATCACTAACATAGTTAATGAAAGAATCTTGCATACTTGAAGGAGATGGAACTTGCCGAAGCGATACCACATTCAAGGGCACCAATGGCTTGATTGAATCTCTCTGGATCTTTCCTGAAGTGATCATATGATCTTCTAATTCAATGGCATACTCCTGAGCTTCTTGAAGTTCTATAGCGTGTCTTTGCTTGAGGTAGAAAGAAACTTCTGAAGATTGTGCATTTGTGAAACAACTTAGCAAAATTTCTGATGAAGGATTCAAGGTGTTCACAACTTTTCCAACCAAACGGTTGAATCTAGTCACAAACTCTCGCATCGGCTCATTTTTGTCTTTCTTGATATTTGATAGTTGTGCAAACAAGACGTGGCTGTCTTCTACAGGCTTGAAACGAGCAAGAAATTTCTCGCTCATGGACCCCCAACTCGTGATCGAACTAGCAGCAAGGTGATTAAACTAGTCAGCTGCGGTGCCTCGCAAGCTCTCCACAATTAAGCAAATTGCAACATCTTCATGTGCAACGGTGAGAATCCCACAGGTAGTGGTGAAGGCAGAAATGTGCTCATCAGGATGTTGTTGGCCATCACCATGAAACTTAGGAAAAATTTTCCTTGAGCCTTCAGGAAGTTCATGGTTGCCGGTGAGAGCTAGAGGACCAATAGCATTTCCCCACGGCAAAGGAGGTGCACGCCTTCGGTTGCTACTGTTGTTGCTGTTGTGATTGTTGTCAGCCATGGCTTCTCTTGATGGATCGGTTATGTCAAGATTTGTAGAAGATGAACCTTCACCTTTTGTGGAATCAAACGTTTGGAAAAATGGGCCAGCAAGAACGGCTCTCCTTCTTTGCCTTTGATATACTTTGTAAGCCAGATTTGCTTAATCCCATGCTGAAGGAAGCAACGCTGGTCTTCCCACTGCGAGATCTGCCTTTCTTTCTTCTTCATCAAGTATAGTGGCCGCGACTCTCCAATGCGCTTTTTCTTTCAATGAAAACAAATAGAGAGGAGTCGCCAAAAACTGTTATGTATGCAAAATAGAGCGTTAGCTCAAAGTAATTTTCTCGTGCCCCACGGTGGGCGCCAAAAACTGTTAGCATTTTGAGTTGCACCAAAAGATGCGAATCTAAACGCTAACAATCCCTCCCCCCTTCTTCCCCAGAATTAAGATTGCAATCGTGAGAAATTCCTCGAGCAGTTTGTCATCATGGACGTGGTCTCCATGGAAATGCTACTGCCCAATTACCCAATTACCTGTTGGATTGCCTACACCATGCCACTCTTTTCTACGTTGAACAATTGTTTAAGTTGTGTCTGAAGGTCTTCCTACCTACAGCCACACCCTATGTCCATGTCATGTCCCCATATTAATCGATTATCCGTCATTCAAATTAAAGATATGGATAACTGATTTAATATAAATATAATATATATTATTATGATTATAAATATATAAATAAATGTATTATATATTATAGATATTAATAATCAAATAATTATCATATTATATATTATTATATTATAATAATATTATCATAAATATAAAATAAACTCAATTATTAGATAGGATCGATATCCTCCAATGCCTAACTATTGGGACGATACCAAAAAGGACCTCATACTACGTATGAGGGAACCGGTCATATAAAACCACCTTTAATTAAATCGCTGACCGATGACATACATATATGGTGATCGATGGTTGGGTAAAAAGACAAGGAACATCTCAGCAACAAATCACAATTAAATACAATAAATCATCGATGACCTAATACAAACAACAATTGTGTTTTGAAATATGGCGAATAAGATGTGAAGGAAGCGAACATTCATATAGCAATTGATCAATCTAATATGACACAACGAGGAACTAAGAATTATCGACTCCTAAGACAAAGTGATGGTTCAAGGCATAATAACGAATAAGAACCATGGGCCATGACAAGAGATTAGAAGAGTGGCAATTACTAAGACAAGCGACTATTATAATAAGCCAAACAAACGAATTGACTTAGACGAGCTAGGTATAATTAAAAGAGCGCTTACCAAGTCAACGAAGGAATGCGACTCTTCATAAGATGTAACCGATGAGCAGATATAAGAGTCATGAGCATTGTAAAAATCAGGGACAGAAGGAATCGTGGAGTAAGTTGCAATTTGTATAAAGGCAGCGTAGATATTGAAAAGAGATATTGATCATCATTTACAATCCGTGATCGTGATCAGCTATTGGAGACCGGTTCATGTACTCTTCTCAAATAGATTGAAGATGAATGAAAGGGATTGTCATTGATTTGAAAACGCAGAGAAGGTTGTAATATTGATTTTTTCCTAGCGTCCCAGGAATCATCACACTTCATAGAAGTCACAGAGTCGCCAGCAAGGAGTTGTCGAGCCGTCTGAGGAAAGTATTCATTGATAATATATTGTATTTGAAGATTCTTCATTCTAACAAAAGTTGTGAACGACATTGCATTGGATCTGGAACAGCGACAACAATTTGCATGATGGTCTGTAAGAAAGGTTACATTCTATAATTTCACTAATCTTCTGAGATGTAACAGCATTCTTGTTTTGCCTATCATAGAGACATATTTTGATGTAATCAGCAAAGATTGACAAAGTTCTATCATCGTTTGCTATCTACTGTTTGTGTCGTTCATGATTCTCAAAAGCTGTAACTAAAGACTAGATGATATTGAAGAATTAGTAAATACATTAGATTAACTATGATTTGATTCAAATCTTTAATTTGAATCACTCTGTATATCTGTAACCTGGTTGTAAATGAGAAAACTGAATTTGTGAACCAGATAACAAGTGTTGATCAGTATTTCAACATTTATCCCTAAAGAGGGACATTATAGTCCACCTCCATTTCCGTCCTACTCGAACACCAATGTTGAATGCCTATAATGGCGGTTTCCTTTATTCTTCTAAAACTGGACCCGTGATATCTATCATAAGCTTTAGCGTCGATGCCAAATTATGGTGCAGTCCGGATTGGTAGTACCAAAGAAGATCACCTCCCTACATCTTTTGAACAAATCCAATTAGAACTGCAACTAATCTCTTGGATTCACATTGCACTTCAAATCTCTGCACAAATCTATTAGCTTCAGTCGCCATAGATTGCCTTGGATTTTAATCTTATCTTTGGATGTCCGCCCACCTTTTGATGTCATTTAAGATTATTTCTCTTTCGTCCTGGGTGCAAGCCTTATTAGCCAGTTGATCGGCAATTTGGTTAACTTCTTTATAGCAATGCATAAACGGAATGTTTTGTAGACTATCGACAATTGACCATATGGATGAGGCGATGTTACTGAGCTTGTTTGAAATTTTCCGAGTTTTTGTTGCATTGATACAAATTTGTGAGTCCCCCTCCACATCAATATGGTTTAATCCCTTCTCTTTGCTGAGGGTCAAAACAGCCAAGAGGGCCTGAAACTCGGCCTCATTGTTTGATCCAAATGGCAACTTCTTTGAAATAGCCCACAAAATTACTCCCTTGTCTCTTATAACACACCCCGCGCCAAAGATCCTGAGGTATAAAATTCATTTATATATAAATTCATATATTGCCGTCAAATTATCATTATTTTAATTAAAAGGTCTTTTTCGGAGCTAAAATGGAGTTTTAATTAAAAAATGAATTTTAAAATATAAGCTTTTGGAGAGTTCGGCGGAAAAAGTACAAAAGGGCATTTGAGGGGCTCATTTGGATTATGCAGTTTATTCTATTTCTCTAATTGAAACCCTTGTGGTTCTGGAGATCGAACTTTGTTCATCTCAGCCTTCTTGAGGACAAAAACCCTCTTGGAGATGATCAACCTCGGTGGTGAAGGACCCTCTCAGGTTGATTGTTGGTAAACTTATTCAAAGTTTACGCATTGCACTTCATTGCAGGTTTGGCATTGTTTGGAGTTTCAAAGGAGGTATTTATTTGTAGGCCAACTTGGAGGATTTATTGATGATCTCATTTCAGGGATTACATTGAGCTGAATGGAAGCATTTATAGGTTGTCGCGGAGAAGCTATTCATTGCTGATATCATATTTCTTTCCATGATAATTGGATATATATATATATAAGAGATAATGGTGACCAATTTTCAGGTGATTTAAAGCAGATTTAAGAAGGGTTTATGGTAAAATCATTTGAGTACCATTTATTTCTATAAACTCTAAGTATTATTTAGCTTCTGGGTATTGTCACTTCCATGTTATATTGCTGCTCATATACTTTATTAGAGCTGTAACATGCTACAGCACATGGAATGTTGCAAAAAATTGAATATTCAATGACTTTCTCATCTGAGTATTTAAAGTATTGTTTAGATATTGCTGTACACAACCATTTATCATTGAATCAATCATATTGCAGCAGTTTGGTTTCGTGGATGTTATGAAGTTGTGAGTTCACAGGCAGATTTTGGAGTGTGAATTTTTGGTGTTTTACCATCCGGCTTTTGGCACACAACCATTCACATGGGCTACAGCTGTAAATGTTTATGACAGCAGTCTAATATCATGCTACAGCAGCTTATGTGTACTTGGGAATTACATATTTTCATTTGTGGAGTGTTCTTTTGGCATTGTACTTCCATAGTGGATGACTGAACTTTGTAACAAAAAACTATTCTATCACAAATCAATATATTATTGCTGGATTCAAGGTTAGATTTGTGTTTCATTGTTATTTCTATTGCATGCAAAGTGTTTGGTATAATGTCTATGTTGTTTATCTGCAAATTTGAGATGTTTCTTGTGTACTTTCAATTCCCAACTACATATTGAATGATCCCAAACACAAATACATTGAAATGCATTCGAAACAACACCAAAACAACAAACAAAAAAGTGTTTGACGAAATGTCAGCTCACTAGAAGTCATTAATCTTATTGGGTGTTTGAGAAAAAAAATTGTTCCAAAACTAGGGTGGGACATTACAGTGGTATCAAAGCATGGAGTATCTTGCCAACCTGTTGGGAAATTAATATTTGTTGAAGATCTTCAGGTCTATGACTACATAACAAGTTGCAGCAGTTGCATGTCAGTATTCAGTGACAACACCATGGAGCTACTTAGTGAAGAAGTTTTTTGGGAAGTTTATGTAGAATACTTAGCATTGGGAGCTGAGTTTCAAGCTGAGATTTCATTTGCAGATTTCATGGACATTAAGGTAAAGTATAATCAGAAATTGCAAAGAAAGGAAGAAAATTTTTGTGGGAAGCTTTAGAAAGCAGGTATGAAACTTAAACACCCATCTCAGACAAAAGATCTTATCAATACTTTGGAGAAAGTAGAGAATTATTTAGAAATGGTTGATCAATCACCCACTTACATAATGAAGTTAGCTATGCATCCTTTGGTGTATGCTTTGATTGAGCTAGAGTTGTTGAGTCATTCAGCTAACGAAGTGGGAATTGCAGTCATCACGTGCATCAGTGAAATTATGAGAATTACAGCTCTCGAAGCACCTTACCTTGATTACACAAAGAGAAAGATATTACAGCTGATTTTTGAAAGTTTTCAGAACTTGGGTGATATCAATTGTCCTTCTCTGGGTAAGAGGGTTAAAATTTTAAAAAGTATGGCAAAAGTCAAATCATGTGTTCTTTTGATTGATTTAGAATGTGATGATCTTATTCTTCAGATGTTTCATTATTTCATAGCATCTATCAGTAAGGATCATGGAGAAGCTATTTTTTCTTATATGTGAACCATTATGGTCCTAATCATTGATGAATATGATACTAATCCCCAACCCCTTATGTCTATGTTGTTGGCTATTTTGAGGCAAGAACAGGATTTCTCTACAATTGCTTATGAGTTGGTCAACAAAGTGTTCAAACAATGTGAGGGAAAGATGAAACCTTTCTTAAATATTGAGAAGACCGATGCAACAAAAATTGATGGAGAGATTGTCTTGAAGCATGAGGAATATGTTTTAGAGCTTCAAGATGATTCTATGATTATGCATGCAAGTACTAAGGATGAGGTTGTGTGCAACAGAAGTAACAAAACAACAACTTTGAATACACATTTAGAGCTGTCCAATGAAGCTGATAACACTAATGCAAATGTTGGGATAGTCGAGATCACTAATATACCTTCAGATGATAAGCATACTAAGAACAGATATGATGAAGCCTTCAAATCAGTTAATAATGATGATTCTACATTTAATTTCAGCAATGATGATACAAGTGGTGTTTGGTTTGAACTTCAAACCAAGCCTATGAAGAGGAATGACTATGATGATGCCAGTACTAGGGAGTTGGAGAGTGATTCATTCACATAGGCAACCAATCATGAGGAGTATAGTGAGCACATTTGTTTTGAGCTAAGCAATCAGCCTTTTAGCACTTGGGATCCGGGTGTGATGGCACCTAAGTATGATGAGGACCCTGATTGGGATGAATTTCCTTTTGACTATAGTACTATTCTAACTTCATCTCCACAGTTATGCATGAAGGATGGCATTGATGGCATTGGTGGTGTTGTTCTTGATTTTGAAAACAAACATGATTTCACATTGCATGTAGCTGATCTTGAGCAGAGACCTAGTGGCCTTGATGATTTAGATTCACAGTTCACTGCTGAGGATGTGAGGGAGAGGCACAAGTGATTTGAGACAGCCTTGGAGACTTTGATGACAGGTATGAAAGTTTTGATTTTGGCATGCAACATAACAACAGCTTACTATCCTTGCCTAAACAAGATTGGAAAAATCAGTTTTTGGTGTATATGGAAAATAAAGTGCACACTTTATCTAGGTTGGATGACATTAGAAGCCTTGTTGAAAAGTTCATCTTCATGACACCAAGAAGCCAACAAAAGCAAAATGTTTCCCTTTCTGATTTGCACATGATTAAAAGTATGTCATGTCTCTCGATGAGCACATTCCAATTAAAGATTGGAATGACCATATTGATGCCAGCATAATTAATTCATGATGGTGCAGGAGCACCATGTAAACTTTGTAAATAAGGTCATTTGGTAGAGTTTAGGTGTCTTGAGTCTTTTATGTTACAAATAAGGTCATGATAGAGCATCTCTAATGTAAATAGAGTCATGTTGGGATAATCTCACTAATATTGTCAAGTCTAAATAAAGTTGTCATTGGAAAATATGCAAAATAGTGGAAGATGAACAGTCAAGCACTCAAAAGTCAGTTGGAGACCATTGGTTTCCCTTACAACATGTTTAAATATGCCTAAATCTTCGAGGAAAAGGCAGAGTGGATGTACAAAAGATACATTGAAGATGTGTAGAAGACAAATTTGAATGATGATAATGTGAAGAAACCCTGTTTTCTACAGATTTCACTATTTTCTTGCTATTTCTCTGAATAGTACGGCCCTATACAGACATTTATAAGTGCAGCGATTAAGTTGGTTGACACCAGCGATCACCTTAATAAATAATAAATAAAAAAAGACAAACATTATTAATATGTATCCTCGTTAACTAAATTAATGCCGCAACCGTTGGAAAGGGTATATCCTTTTACCCACGGTAAACCCTTGGAAATATATAAAGGGGCATTAGGAAGTATGATGGGAATATATGGAAATATATAAAAGGGCATAAGGAAGTATGATGAGAATATATAAAAGGGCATAAGGAAGTATGATGGGAGGAAGGTGTGTGAAAGATATATTAAAAAAATATATAAACAACAGCAGCAATATAATAAAAATTATATTAGTCATTCCATCGAGCAAGGAAAAACATTGGAAAATAGAAAGAAGATCGCAGCGATAGGTAAGAAATACGAGGTAAGCTATAGTAGGTAAGTAAGTATTTATATTTAATTTGTTCAATCTATAATTAAAAATAAATGGTAAGATTATTATATATAAAAGAATAAATATATGCATGTTGCAAATGATAGATATATTATAACTAGAATATGCACTAGTTATTAGGTTAAATAAATTGTTTATAATTAAATGTTATTGAAATATGAAATGGAATAAGAAAGATGATCACAGTCTAATATAATGGATTTGTTTATGAACATTGTTAAATTGAATACAATGAAATGAAATAGAGATAAAAGATATTATAATGATGATGGCAAACATGCTGCCAATAAGTAATCAACATGACCATGGAGTACCAGGCTAGGATTAGTAGCCTTCCTCTTAATCCACCTACACACCTTATTAGTATGAGACTGGTGGTTAGAAGGAATCTAGTGTCTAGCACTCGAGCTAGCAAGTCATTGCCCCTCAGAGCTAATAGCGAAGTATTGCCAGATGTAGCATGAAGCTCTTAGACCTAGCGTAAGAACGAGGTATTGCTGGGTGTAGCATGAAGTTCTTGACCCTATGGTTGCGTAGGACCTAGATAATATTAATGGCCTAACGGTAGGTGAACCTCGAGCTGGCTATAAGCCCCTTCGAGCCAAGAGTGAAGTACCTCTGGGTGTGAGGTGAAGCCTTGGGCCTATGGCCGTGGGTCTTGGAATCCTTAATCCACCCTCTCATATTAGGTGAGTGGTCTGATTAATGGGTAGGATTACGAACGTCCTCCCCGAGGTATGTCCATGACTCATGTGTGATTAATGATATAAGATAGATCATGAACATGGTTATATGACTAAAAAGATATGAAATAGATAAAGTTTAGTACTTTATGTGAACATGATGAAATGATTTGTATACTAATGTGCTCTTTTACAAGTTGAAATTGTTTGCAAGGTTGCTAAAATTTTGGCTTGCTAGAAGGGGACATTACAGTACTCTTTTTTTTTCAATATATTATAGTGGCATCCCTGCCACTTTTATCGAGCAAAAAAAAATCAAAGTCAAGACTTCCCTCCAAAGAGAAGGGCTCCGTTGGGTCTTCTATGGAGTCTATATACTCTACTGCACTTGCCAACCTCATCCAATCTGCAACTCAACCATTCGTGTAGAAGAGACTATTGTCACATGATCACCCACCAGGTACTTGTAGGTGGAGTGTGGTGTTCCTGTACTAGCTGAACCCTTTCTTGGTTTCAACTCCAACTTTGGATCCTACTCGCACTTCATCTACGGCTTTGGCTTTTGCTTCCACTTCAGCTTCTACTAACGTCCCATACTCATGGCCTTTACTTCCTATAGGAGGCTACCTCTCGCAGCCCTTGTCTTCTTTGTTGTTGTTTGAGAAATTGGATAGATCGTCCAATGGTCAGGTCCACTCCCTCACCAGTTTGTCTCTTTTTTGTGCATTTGTTTGGAATCAATGGCATTTAAATTCTTAGTCTAGTGTTGGTCCTCTAATGATCTTTCTTCTTCCTCATGACAGCATTTTTCAACTACTTCTTCAATCATCTCAACCCACTTATGTTGCCATCTTTTCAGCATTGTCATCAATAGGTATTATTAACAAATACATACTTACAAGCACTTTTGATGACCAAGTTTACAAAGGCAACAGTACCAAAATGTTTGCTACTGATTTTACGCTTCCAAGATTGTAGCAATGTAAATGATAACAGAAGACACAATGAACACAAGAATATCAAATAAACTGATTTTTTCATATAGGTAGTGTCTTATACAATTGTCCAATACAGGGAAGGACAAATCAGCATACCTTCCCCGAGATAGACTTGCTTTTAAAATGACAATACTTACAATTATTGGTTATACAACCTTCAACAACCAAATCATAAGAATTTACATCAGTACCTAATGTCGATAAAACATAACGAGTCAGCTACAACAAAACATTATTAAACCAATCGTCTACATTCACTTAATGATTCATGGGCTTGATCTAAAAAATATGAAATATCCCACCAATGGGTATTTGCCAACTTTTCTGATTTTATTTCAAAATATGATTCAAACCCTAGATCTGAATTCTGATTTTTATTTCTGCACCTTATCAAATGATTTCACCAAGCATAAAACATATTCTAAGACATGGAAAATGATGGCAAATGAAGATATACAACGGAAATCTTATCATTCATGAATTACACCATAAAATATACAATTCAAACACATATGAATATGAATTTTCTGATCATGCAAGTCTGCTGCTCCAAATTGAATTAAATGAAATGGAAATTACATCAAGTTCATAGGCTCAACATGACCACTAATCTCACAAACTACTGCTGTTACAAATCAGATCTGAATTATAGGCTTCAACATACCAATGAGGGCGAAATATGATGTCTAATTGCAAACCCTTGAAGGCGATCTTGGCTTGGTGTTTGATTTTTGCATTCATGAACATCCACAAGACCCACGATCCCTCCAAATACGGCGGAGCTCACAGCTGATGGTGAATGGCAAGCAAAATGAGGGCGGCTAGGGTTGATACATCCACAATGATGAGATTGACCTCCTTGCAAAATGGCGCTCAAATCAGATCTGCAATGTCTGCCCTCAAACCCTCCAAAATAGATGATCCGATCTGATTTGAAAAACCTGAAAATGTTCCTTCAAATCGGCGCTCAATGCTGATTGGAAATTGGCGCTCCAAGATAGAATGATCTTCCTCAAATCAGCGCTCAATGTATGCAATAGATCTCTTCAAGATTCGGCGCTCAAAATGATGCAAGTGATCTCCAATATTGGCATCCAAATCTGCTATAGAAGATATGACATGAATGCTCAACAATCCCTTCGAAATCCTCCAATGAAATGCAAGTGTGAATTCCGTATGAATCCACCTCCAAGATGCAATTGGGTTTTCGTCCAATCCACCTTCTTCCGCAGGGGTTTTCGTCCTTAGAAAGTCCCGTGATAAAATTGCAAATGCAAAATAACATAGATGCCAAAAAGTTCGTGATCCTTGATCCATCAACCTCCTCCTCTACTTATGCAAGTCTCTACACATTTGATTTGAACTTACCTTTTCCCTCCAAGAGTAGGCCGACCACAACTAGATGCAAATTCAAATTAAAGATTTGAATTAGAATTTATGTTTTTCCTCCAACTCGACCACCAAGAGATGTATTCTTTTATTTCACTAAGGCCGACAAACTCATTTCAAATATTCCTTTTTACCCTCCAATAGGGCCGACCAACTTGGGCGCCCAAAATGCAATTGAAATTTGATTTAAAAATTAATATTTTATTCATCAAATGGAGCGCACCACTCCAAGGAATAAAATATTATTATTTTATTTATTTTTATCTTTTCCAAACCCTCAAGATGGATCGTTCCACATCTAGGAAAAAATATTTTATTATTTTTGATCCATCCAACATAAAGCAAAAATATATCAATTCATCTCCCAAGTTCGCCATGTCTAGAAAAATTAGTTGAGCCTAATAAAAACAACTTTCCAAATTTCCATAGCTCAACCACTACATTCCCTTAACTCATGAATTAGCCTACAAGAATGAGGAATAGGCTAACTCAAACTCTGCTAGGTGATCATGTTGGAAATGGGGACATTACAAAATATGACCTGAGGTATAAGAATTATAGTCATTGTTGTAGACAAGAAACAAAGATATTCATTAACCATTTATTTAATCATGGAAGTATGTCTTGCGTGATAGTAAGCATGTTGATGTATTAGGTTCCTACTCTCCATTACTAACATCACTAGCAGTTTGGGGTCATGCCTTGTGGATCTTATGTACCTTGAGGTTATTATCATCAATAATAGATGTCAAAGTACTTCTGCATTTTGCACAATGTTAGTTAAACCCACAATATTGTCAAGGATTGGAAAGGATCCCAACTAGGATGAACTAAAAACATCTTTTTCTCCTCATGCTTCTAGGGGAAGTCTCTATGTTATATTATCTTAAATTGAGAAAATGGTGCATTGTTTCGATGCTCAAGTGTATGTTTACCCTTCTATCTAACAATATGAATACTTGAAATAATGAACAAAATTAACAATGCATACCAGATAGAGGAGTAAAAGTATATCTTTATTCACACATGAAAGTATTACAGAAGTAGACCAAAGATAGTTGGCCAAGGATCAGAGTCGATCAGACTAGATCATATTGCTTTCTGTGACAATACAAAGACTATTTAAAGGACCTAACAGTTGCCAAGAGAAACACAACCGTTGACTAACCGACTTCAACTTATTAACTCTTATAACTACCCGAAAGCCAACAAACAATTAATACATAGTCGGATAACCCATATCAAATATAATACACGGAAGAGACGAATAACCAACATAGCTCGGACGCACACCAGTAGCTAGAGAATGTTGAAGACCAACCCACCAAGGAATCCAATATGACTGCATATTGGAGGCTGCACCCAATCAATCACTAAACTCAGATAATAGTGCAGGCACTACACCATCATTTAAATCATGAAAATAGTGTGCAGAATCCCTATTGTTAAGGAATGTTCTTTCTCTCACTTCATCAATTTGTATGAAGAAATCCCTATGGCTACCAAAGGCATAGTTTATGGAAGAACTAACTACAGAACGCTGGTCAAGCATATGAAAAGATCTGGTGACTACCATAGCAAGATCACTCAACCGAATCAAATACATCCTGCACATTGTTTTCAGCAGAAAAGGAATGATTAAAATGGTGTTGGGTAGACCGTACCGGAGGTTAAAGTCACCAAACCTCATAGCACCACATCCCTCAAAAGGTCGTATAACAACTTGGATAAGCCCTACAGAAGAAGCGGGTATGACAAAAATAGCACACTGAAAAATGGTTAAACTAACCATACAAATGAAAGCTAACTTCTGCACCGTACGATGAAAGGAAGAAAATGTGAGTCATACGGCAACAAAGGAAAATGATAATGATCATACGGCAACGACTAGCAAGGAAGGCGTAGGTTATAGGAGTAAATTGGAGGTAAGACAGAAAAGAAAACAAGGCATATGATCAAAACAAGAAGAATGATTAATTTATTTTCCTGTGGAGAAGACTTTGCCATACTGTCAAGGCTAGGATTTAATTGAATGAGTATCGTATGCTTGGGTTTGTTTGAGCCTATCGTACGATAGGGAAATTAAAATCTTAGAATGCAATTTGATAATTTGTTCCATTGTTATCCTCGTTAAAAAAATGAACTTCTATTTTCCCTTTTTCCTCAATGATTTTTTTATTATTTTTTCCATGTGGGGCCCATTTGGAAATTTTAATTTTTTTTCCATGTGGGGCCCACTTGGGAATTTTTATTTTTTTCTCTTTGGCTTTATAATTAGGAATTTTTTAATTTGATTTTTTAATTTTTGGATTTTACATCCAACACAAACTGAAGCAATTTTTTCCATTTTTCTCATGCAGAGCCCACCTATTATCGGCTGCTCCGATTGCGAAAATTCCCTGTCCTGCAATTTTTTCCCCTTCTCTGTAATTTTTTGGGATGATATTTTTCTCTCTTCCGAAAAATTTCTATGAAGTTGATTTAACTTGACGACAAGTATCCGTATGTTCCAAATTAAATATAATATTATTACTCTGAGACATACCAACATGAGTTTTGCATTCTTTGGTAAATTCAACAGCCTTTGCTAGAACCAGAGCTACTGTCTTTTGCGAACCATGTATTGCGTCCCATACATAAATTGTCCAACTTTTCAAAATCGTTTTTCATCTGTTTCTCTGCACTAATTGCCATAGCTTCAAGAAAATTACAAGTCGACGGAAATACCTCGTAGTCCTCCATTTGCTAGTGAAATAGGTCGCAAAGAGAATTTGTTTCATCCTCCGAGCATGGCTGTAATTCCAAAATCCCTTCATCGTTTAGCTCCATCGGACCCAGATCATGCTTCTCTGTCCAATCTTCTTTGGAGTCTGAATCTAACGAATCTAAGGAAGCTACTTCCTCATTGACTGCTTGATTTTTCAAATCAATTATATACTTCCGACCCTTGTTTTCAATGGAGATTGTTTTCTTTTTCCAGTTGTGGTTGGCTTTGACTGCTACCAATGAACCCCGACCCAACAATGCACCGCATGCTTTTTGTCGTAATGAAATGACCACAAAATTCAACAGAAATGTTTGGGTTCTAATAATTACCTTTCGGCCCATTAAAAAACCAAGTACCTTAATACCGTGTTGATCTGCACCCACCAATTGAAAAGTTGGGGGCCAAAGAGTCGGCTTACCCAGATGTCTCCAGGTATCTTCCAAAAGTACATTCACACTAGACCCGCCATCAACAATTGTATTGGTGAGATTCCTTCCAAGGATCTTCATATCCACCACTGCTAGTTTCTTTGTCGTGCTAACTGTTAATAACATGGGATCAATTACTTGGTCGCTTGACAACAGAGGTTAGGTTATAAGGTCTTCAATCTCTCCAGATTCCAATTAGGCCATAACATGCACCGTCTCATTCTTCCCTGATACAATAGCTTTTCGGAGTCCAAGAATACATTGTAATAAATCCACTACTTTAATTGGTACGGTAGTTTGAAGTACTTGCCTGTAATATTTTTCTTAGATTGTAATTGATTTGTTACCATCTAAGTTGTCGGTTCTGGTATGGGGTCAAGTACGGGTACAGGGTTCTGGTACGTCGGTGCGGCAATTTTTTTTTCCTTGGGTTCGGTATAGTTGGGTACGGCTAAATATATATATATATATATAATAATATAATATATAATATATATATATATATAAAATTATAATATAGAATATATAATATAATAATATATTTAAATTTATAATATATAATATATATATATATTAGTTTTTATTTTTTAAAAGAAAATTTATGAAAAAAATTCCCGAAACGCGCCAAGGAGAACTTGGTAGTGCCGGTGAGTTGCCAAGGCATGGCCCTATCACCCCAGGTTCCCTATGGGCGCGCTGTAGCGCACCCACATGGAACCTAGGGCGGCAGGGTCATGCCCTACCTACTCCCGTCGCCACTCCGAGACCCGCTCCTGACCGGTACGGGACCGATGCCTCCGGGGAAAGAACCTGGTAACTTAGGTTACCATACTTGCATTTGCATTTGAGTGGCATCGTTCGTTATCCATAATCTGCTCCATGTAATGTCCCCTTTCTAGAAAAAACACTAAAACCTAAATCTGTATTCAAAATGATTCTCAAGGAGACATTAGTAACGTTAGAGATCAATAAACTTCAGTGATATGATCAAAGATAATATAAGTATTTAATTTGTATCAAGGATTATTCATTTCCTCCTTGTCATTCATAACTATTATATAATACATTCCATAAGTACACTAGGACGAATATTAAACATAGTTTAGATTCATACTCTCCCCTCTTATTATTCATCAAGGAATTCGGATCTTACATGCTAGGGCGCGTGAACCATTCCTAGACTCAGCTTGAGAAACTTAGTTTCTAGCCCTTGGGGTCTATGCACGGAGTCTCGGATCCAGCTTGGGAGTTATGTCCCAACCATTGGGATCAATACGAGATCTCCGGACCCAACATCAGGAACTTAGTCCCTAGCCCTTGGGGTCTACGCACAGGAAGTGGAATTACTCCACCTTTCCCTACAATACCTATGGTTCCTCATTGGATGAAATAATAAAGGCTACGGAGATATGATCTTTATTTCAATATTCCCTTGTACTTATTATCATCATGATGCATGAATTAAAGACATTCAACTTGCAAATCAAAATACCGTCATCGGTACCCTTGTTTGTACAATTGTTCATTATTGTTAGATCTTATATCTAAACTTATAAGTCAATTCCCTTTGAACTTCAATAATTCACATGGATTCCACATATTTGTGTAATACTAATGATGTGATTGATGTATCTATAGAATATATTTACTTATATATATACATAATTCTTATAACTTTTATATTGATTATATACTTAAACAATCAATGTTAAAATTAATAATACATACCTTATTTAGTGCAGACCTGAACTGTTATAAATTTCTGAATTTTATCTCCTGCTGAACCGTATACGAATCTTCCTTATAGAATGATCTTCTGCAGATCTGAATGATCATAAACCTCTGATTTTTATTAGCTGCTGATTACTAATTCCTATTTCTATTGATCCATCCTTTTGAGGTAATGAATATCTCTTTAAATATTATAGGCTGCTTTGCTGAAAGGGACGCAGCCTTTCATAAAAGGTACCCCGTCTTTTGCTAATGTTTCAATGACTTTTCTTAATTGCTGTTATATATATCTTTTATGGATCGCAGCCTTAGAGTCATCGGGGGTAAGTAATATTGTTTCCCTTTTTAGTTCAATTTATATTTTATGTAAGTTATTTAATATGTATTTTATATAATATAATAATATTTAAATTTATATTTATATTAACTTGTTATTAATTATAATAATAATTGCTTCTAATATTATATATATATATTGATTATTATATTATTATATAATAATAATAACATATTATATTTATATTGATGATAATAATAATAATAATGCTATTACGTATATTTATTATTTATAAATACAGTAAGTATATTATATTTTAATAAAATAATATTATTATATATTAATAACATTATATATGTTTATTAAATATTATTATATATATGATCATCAAAAGCGACTTCTCTATCTTATCATGATGTTTAAATCTTTAATTTAAACAATGCCTTAATATCGGGACACGACACTCCACTTCAGCTCTTGCTTCACGAAATCATGCTTGTTTTGTACGCGGGTCCAAGTACACATCCTTCTTTGCTTGGGCTCAAGTAATGGCCAATACTTCATTTTTCCTATCAACATCAATCAGGTTGATGCTGGGCTTTTGCTTCAGACATCCAATGTCTTCATGGTCTCTAGGTCCACACCATTTGCACAATAATTACACTGTCCTGTTTGTTTTGGCAGTCTCTTGCAAAGTGTCCCCATTCGTTACATTGTTGGCACTATATGATCGGACGTCCTTTGGGGTCGTACTGTATTTGACTTCAACCTCCTCAATTTCGATAACCACCTGGAAATGCCTTTTGTGGCTTTGATGGAGTGGACTACTCTCCGTGTGTGAAGAGTACTTGTGTACTCCTAGTCTTCAAGTTATACATACACTCTTTTATCAAATGACGTGTGGCTTGGCAAATCTCACAAAACAATTTTCTAGGACAGATACCTTTGGTGTGACCTTCGCTTATGCATTCAATACACCAGAGTTTAGTGGATTCTTTATTGGTTTCTTTCTCTACCTTTAATTCTTTCATCATTCAGAGCATGTCCCTCTAGAGCACTTGTACCGTTCCTAATTCATTATCGTTGTTATCATCCGAATTTCCATCTTATGTTTTTCTTTTTTTACAGGAGGACATTTTGTCTTCACTTTCTATGTCCATCGCCCGATTGTAGGCTTCTACATAAGAAGAGGGTGGTACTACCTTCATTTTTTTTCTTAATGATAGAATTAGAGCTTCGATAAACCACTGTTTCTTGAGAGCGTCAGCAAGTCCTTTTTCTAACTTTACAAGATATTCTTTAAGTCTACGATTGTAAACTCATACATTTTTGTGCTTACCTTGCCTAGTATTGTAAATTTTGGCTACTATTTCATTATCATCTCACAACAACTTAAACCTCTTCTTCAAAGGCCTTCTTTAATCTCTCCCCTGTGTTTCGAGAGGCTTGGTCAAGTTTGGTATACCAATCAATTGCTACACCTTACAAGGTGGCTGGAAAAGACCGTAGCCAAATTGCTTTATCATCTTGCCCATTTGTTGTTCAAATTGTCTCACAAGTCTTACAGTGCCTGACAGGATCCTCCAATCCATTGCCTATAAACTTGGGCAACTTCTGCTTTTCTCCACTGGGGCTTACCATGGCTTTGTTCTAATGCAGACCTAGCACCTGGGACCTGCTTGCTAGGGAGTTTCAATTCGAACGTTTGGTGCTTCTCTTGCACTCTTGGCCACGTAAGAATCCTCCTTCGATTGACAACCTTTCGATGCCTCGAAGGTTGCTCTCGTACGCTTCTATGAAGGAATCCGACTCCGACTCCCAATTGCCCTCGTCTAAAGAAGGTTGTCTTGACTTTTCAACTTGATCTAAAAGATCAATCAACGCTTTGTCTGGCAATGGAAGGTGCCTTGCGATCTTCTCCCACTCTGCCCTCGTGTGATTATTTGTAGTGGAAATGTGTTCCCTCTCCCGAGTATGACTCCTACTCACACTCTAACTCCGACTTCTACTTCGGGATGGACTTCGGCTTCGGACTTCGACGATCTCTCTTAGTCCTCTTCTGTGTTTTCTTTGTTCTACCAGCCTAAGAGATTGTCTAATCTTTTGATCCTAACCACATGGTCTCTTCCTGCCTCTATTGGTGTCTAAGGACATGAATCTCTTCTATTGGATCCGATTTCTTTTAAGGCAACGACACCAATGTTTACCCTTCTATTTGACAAAACGAATACATGAAATAATGAACATAATTAATAATGCATACCAGATATAGGAGTAAAAGTATATCTTTATTCGCACATGAAAGTATTATAGAATAGATCAGAGATGGTCGGCCAAGGATCAGAGTTGATCAAACTACATCATACTGCTTTCCTTGACAATACAAAGACTATTTAAACAACCCAATGGTTGCCAAAAGGAACACAACCGTCAACTAACAGACTCCAACTAATTAACTCTTATAACTACCCGAAAGCCGACAAACAATTAATACATAGTCAGATAACCCATATTATCAAATATAAATAATCAGCATTATATATTGACTACAGTGTACATCCCCCATGTTTTATTAAATCCTTCCTTTGAGCCAACATTTCTATTTTATTCAAATTTATTTGTCATGGATTCTCCTTTTTATTGGTCTCATTACACACAATTGTAATAGACTACTCTATCTTTTGTTTTGTCTTTACATTATAACACATTGGGAACAGCTTAAAATCTTCCATCAGCCAACCAAAAAGATCTCTAGCAAAAGAAATGGTCTCTTCCAAAATCCAAACTATTTCCAAGTCAGAGTATTCCTTAGTTGATTTGAGCTCATGGATTTTGATACTTCCTTGTTCGACCCCATCAATTACTCCCTCATTTGGGCTTGACTCTTCTCTTGAGACATTAAGCATTCCACAGGTTCTAGTCTTGTTTTATTTTCCATACTTAATCTATATTTTTAGTATACAAAGTATTGACTAATTACTGATCCGAACTTTCTCCTTCTATAGAAACCTTATTTTACTATGATAGTTTAAACTTAACCCTATTAAAATGCAAAGGAAATGGATGCATTTTCACAATATGAAAAGTAAAGTAATATATTACTCATTATGTTATCACCATTACCTGGATCTAATGGAACCCTTTCTAATTCAGATAAAATCATAGAAACAACTCTCTTGGAACTCAGCCACGCAACTGATGCCTTTTACCAAGATTGTAAACTTATTATTTTTAGCAAGAAAATTGGGACACACACAATTCATGACAAAAATTTATCTGCAAGATCAAAAATATGATACCCACAATGTTAGAGGGACACATATGAGGGACACTAGAAACCATAATCCCTTTAAGTAAACTAGCCTTTTAAGGTTGCTAGATGTGTTGGGTAAGCAAAAGGAGAAAGTTGATACCGTGAATACTAACATTAACAAGCTCAAGATTATCATCCAAAATGATGAAAATGCCTTACAAGGCATCAATTATCTGCTGCTTTCAGAAAATTGCAGGTGTTGAATCATTGAGATCACTCAAGAACAGGAATAACTTTCAAATCCACCCCAACACCAATTATTCAGAGAGAACTCCAGCATCATGGGAAAATGAGGCCTGAACTGGAATACTGTGGCAGGCCACAAACAAGTGAGCCTCAATCCTTGGGTGCCACCACAAGAGAAAGGCTGGATTTATCACCCTCATGGCTACTATGGCCCAAGGAAGCCATAGGCTCCTTGTGTTTTTCGCAATTCTGCTTAAAATACTACAATAAATAATGAAAGGAATGCCATATAGAAAGCACTACAATAAATAAATAAAACAGCATTGCAATAGTAATTCACGTTACAATTCATATGATGCACTCCAACCAATGGCATACGAATCATAGGTTTCAGGTGTGGTTTATGTCTACAGCTCTATTTATGACACTGTTAGCGATAATTGTTTTCTGGCTACTTGTTCACATGAATCTTAATTTATAATATGGAAGATCAAGCTTCATCCAAAACTCCATAAACGTGGGAATGGGAAAAAATGAGAGAGGAACTATACCATCACATTTTGGAGTGGAACATATCCTGTTGATCAAAAGCAGAATCAAATTGTTGACCAGTGCAATAATAAATGTTTCATCCTCCTCTCTTGTTGATAAGTCCTGTAAAGAATCTAGAAGCAGGTGTGATATTATAATTCAATATTTTCTTGCAAAATGAACAGATGAAATGCAAAATAGGCCTAGATAAATTAACAAAAAAACCAAGCAAAATTAACGAAACCCTAAATTGCAATTTCTTTTTTCGTTGAATCCTTCACATCAACTTTAAAGTAAAAAATTTACTTCAAACTTGAAGCATAATACAATAAGATTCTTTGTTTTACTCAAAATAGATTTTTCTTTAGATTCTTAAGGAACTGTCTAAGCCTTAATGGACCATGAGCATTTTCTCTACATTTTCTATTAAGTTCGATTCTTCTTCAGAGAATTTGAGTGTTTTCTCTCTCTTTTGGATTTCAACCAGCATTGGAGTTGTCAAATCAAGTTATCCGCAAGACATTTGGGACTGTTTTTTATCCTTAGTTTAAGAAATACCAGGACATGAATAAATTGAGTGCCACCCAAAATAAAGGATGGAGATTATTTGGTTGGGTTAGCTGGAATCTGGATTATTTGTTTGGGATCTGGGGGAAGAGGTTGACACATGCAAATAATTTTGCCTTGAAGGAATGCCTCAAAAATTCCAACATACAGATGGAGCTCTAATTGACAATGAAACAGGGATGGAATAAATTCATTACGCATTAAGTTGTTGAAAAATAAGCAATCTCTTGGATATGATTGTCTTTCAACAAAGTTTCACAAAGCTAATGAAAGGGTGGTGTTATAGCATAAATCTGTGCCAGTTATAACTTGCTCATATAACTCCTCTGAGTTGAGATCAAATCCAGCATCAATCCCATTATTCAACAGAGGTAGATAAGGCTTCATGCCAGCACATGCCAAGCACAATCTATTCATGAAATAAATTCTAGTCATAGATAGGCTTCACACCAGCTCTAGAGGACCATGGCAAAATATGACTCTATCATATACCATTTCAAACAAGGCCCCTAACCATTAGAATATGTAAGAACCCATGTCCAAATTTTTGTTCAATCCCACAAATTTTCTGTTTTCCTTATGCAGACATTTCGTCAAACATTTGGCATTCTTGCATATTCAATGGTAAACTCAGATTATGTTGTTTGAGAGTGGTCAGTTTCCGGTTTTGAACATGATTCATTCAAATGGTATCACACAAATTGTATATAAACCATAGACATTATAGCAAACAGTTTGCAGCGTTTGTATCATTATAAAATCAGAATACAGAGCATAATAAGTCTGCTGATATAAAAAATCAGAACTACAAAGATGATAAATTTAATCTCTAACCTCAAAATTGAAGCTAACAAAGCTTGTTAAAGTTGTGATAAGTTTGAGGGCTCCAGGTAACAGTATGTTCAGCTGTGGTAATTATGGATGCCCCAAAAGTATGATCAGCACCACTCAATAATATTTTTCAGACCTCTGATATTGCTGTGACAGCAGATGTACTCCTTATTCCTCCAAGGGAAGACCACCCACATGCTTAAACGCCATGCCAATCTTCACAAGAGGGAAGCGATTCCCTTTTCGATGTATATTAATGTTTGAAGAGGCAGCGCCGCTCACTCAATCCTCACGTGGGCCCTCAAAAAAACCTTACACAGCCCCTTAAGATACTCCTTAATACTTGCTAAGGGTGCGCCACAATTAGGGAGGCTCACATACTCCTTTTGGATGCTCATGTGGATCTCTTGAAGGAGATATGTGGTGCACTTCTTGCAAGGAAGTTCTAATTAAAATACTAGGGTATTAAACCCTATAGTGATTCCAATCTGCACCATTTATTTCTATCACCTCCACACACTGCATTTAGCTATAATCTGATTTGCATTACAAACTCACACACAGCACTATACAAATTTATCAAAAATCCTCAATACCATTCTCCATTGAATCCCCAAATTTATATTTGCTTGCAAATCAATAAATTTGTAAAAATGAACCTTCAACACAAATAAAATATCGCCATCCTTTTTGCACATGTGTGAAACCTGTATGATTCCACTTGCAAATCAGCTAGGGTGGATCTTGCACCACTGAAACCGATTTCCTTTAGGGTTTCCATCCTAAGGTTTGCTCAAGCAAGAGCCCTTTCCGAATTCTCCAAGAAATATATTCAGCATAAAATGAAAATGAGCTCTTGAGCTCTCTTTTATAATCTCCCAAAGAACATTCCCAACAAAGTAATTTAAAATTACTTTTTAATGTCACTTAAGCCCCCCACATAAAGTGACTTTATAATATTTCATTTAGGACCCCTTCCAAAGTCACTTTATCAAATGAATACTTAAATAAATACAAGTTCCCCGTGAAATGAAGAATTAAGACAACTTGTAATGTCCCCTTTTTCTAGTGAGTTAGTCTATACTTGGTTCCCGTAGACTAACTAAAGTGGTTAGGAAACTCTGGGAATTCGTTTGGTCGGTTTCTGACATTCTGGCTGGGATTTACTATTTTTAGTAAGTCGCGAAGTTGGCTATTTTGGGAAACTCTTTATTGGAGATGGAGCGTTTCGCCGAGATCTTTCCAACGGTCTATAACTCATGGGATTCTATGACCGTTTGGGCTTTCATATTAAAGTCCGTAAGTTATACTTTATTATTATATTTGGACTTTAATTAATTAATGTCGGTGACTTTGGAGAAATTAGGAAAAATGCAAAAATAAGTCACTAAGGGATTTGGGTGCCCCTTTGAGGAATAAAAAACAAATTTAAAAATAACATTTCCCTCTCATATGGGTCGACCCACTTGTGGAGTTATAAAAAGGCAAAGAGTGGGAAAAGTTATTCATTCTTGATATTACATTTTATGCTTCTATTTGCTCTGCAAATGAGGGTTTGGGGGATTTCTTCCGGCCAGGGCTTTTGGTGACGGAAACCACCATTGGTAGCAATCTTCAGCAGGTGTGAAAGATCACCCAAGGGGATTTTGGAGCAGCCATACTCAGTGGTTGTATTTGAGCTTCATTTTGATACCACCATTGACGGAGATGAAGATAACAAGATATATCTTATTGCAGTTTTGTTGCAGCTGAGGAAGAGTATTAGTGACGGATTGTATTGCAGATTTGAGAAGGGTTGGGACTGCCATTTCTTCATTGCTGGTTATACTTCATTTTGCTGGTCGTACCTCTTCATGTGTAGGCCGTACCACTTCATATGCTGGCTATACTTCTTGGAGCAGCCGTTTGGAGTTTATTGGGGTTGTTCTTCCTTGCTTAGTGGTTGTTTTTGACCTAAAGACCTATGCTAATAGTTGTAGATTGTTTCCTTGCATTTGTTGATACTTTCAATGCAAAACTCCATTGTCATGTTGCTGGTCCGTCAACAGCAGAAATATGAAGATGCTTATTTTGACATGGGTATGTGATGGTTATTCATTTATGCCATTCTATGAACTGGGTCTTCATTATTTAATTCATATCTGTTATAGTTTTTCTGGGTTTTCAATTGTATGCTATATTCCTTGTATTCTGACATCCACACTTCAAGAAAATGAAAACCCCCTTCTGCATCTTCTATCTAGTTCTGAAAGATCACAAAAAAAACTAAAAATATATATTATTAAAAAAGATAAATCAAAAGAACAACAGGGGCAAGTTATTACAGTGGTATCAGAGCTGGTGCATCTTGCCAGCCTGTGTTGATCAGTTTATATGAGTGACGAAAGAAGAGTCTACACTAGACCCACTCCACATTGGCATCCACCAGAGGTTCTGGAAGGTGAAACAGTTTCAGGTACATTGGGTATGCACAGGAACTCTTCCAACGAGAGTGATAGCATAACAGGTAGTATGGGGGACAGAGGAGCTGACTAGCCTAAGAGTCCTGGTGCCAAAGCAGAGAGGAAGTTCGATATTATGCTCGATATGATGTCCCAGCTCCTTGGGAAGTTTAACCAAGGGATTCCAGTAGTTCACACCAATACCACACCCGAAGGTGAGATCAGTGGCTCCAATGAAGGTCACCACAGACATGCAGGACAGGGCAATGGATATGCAGGACAAGGTGGTGGACATGCGGGACAGGGTAGTCGACACGCAGGTCAGAGTGGTATTAATAACACCAGGGTTACCCCAAGATCGGTTACTAGACCCTTACAACCGACTTTTACGCATAGAGAGGAGGCAGTGGTTCAGCAGGAACCAAAGTTTCAGCTTCCCATGACGGATGATGTTCAGATACAGCATGCAGAGTACATGACGTTGGCTCCTAACATCAGAGAGATGTTGACATTCGACCAGTATATGAATCAGAAGAGACAAAGGGGATTTATGATGGGTCGAGGAGATCACAGAGCTAATAGAGCTAACCAGGACTACCAGCATGCATTGAGCAAAGTCCCTATGGACCGATTTGACGGAAGTGGCAAGATTTCAGCCAAAGCTTGGGTGCAGAAGTTGGATAACTAGCTGACACTTAAGCCGATGCTGGAGGATGAGGCACTTAACTTTGCCACTATTCATTTAGATGGGTTAGCACACGAGTGGTGGTACCATGGGTTGGTCACCTTGGGCCACAACCTTATCACCACATATGATGAGTTCACTAACAGACTCATCGAGAGGTTCGATACCAAGGACCCAGAGTTGCAGTTCAGAGAGCTGGCACAGTTGAAGCAGTATGGGTCACTTGAGGGATATATTTCAGATTTCTAGAGAATCAGTGTGATGGTTCCCAGCATACCGGAGAGGAGACTTGTAGTCCTGTTCATGGAAGGACTAATGGAACCACTTAAGGGTTGGGTTAAGGCATTTGATCCACCTTCACTTCAGGAAACTATCAAGAAGGCACGTAGTATGGAGTTTGTAGTGCCTAGGAAACAGTTTTTCTCCAAACTGTTTCCTCCACGAAGAGACAAAATGCCGGTTCTACAGCGAGACACCTTCCCACAAAGGAAACCAGGGCCTCGATTAGATGATGATGCATTGAATGAATACAGGAGGAAGAGACTATGCTTGAAATGCAAAGAACCATAGGATCCTAACCACAGGTGCCCAATGAAGGGGCAAGCAAAACAATTGGAGTATTATTCTGCTGAGGAGACAGCTTCAGAGCAATCAGGGCAGCAAAGTGATAGGGAGGACGGTGATGTAGAGAATATGGTGCAGATTGTACAGGACGTGTATGATGAGGACATTCCGACAGCACATATCTCTGCTATTCAGAAAGAGGGTTCCTTCAGAATACAGGGAGTATTGGAGGGGCAGAGAGTGACCACTTTGCTAGATACAGGTGCCACCCACAACTTCATTGATGAGGGGCTTGTGGCACGAAGGGGATTCAAAACAGAAGAATTCGAGGGATTCAAAGTCAGAGTTGCAGACGGGTTTGTCATTACTTGCAAACGAAGGATCCCTAATTTAACCATCGGGTTAAATAACTATGAGTTCCAAGCCGAATACTATGTGGTCGGTATGGGTGACATGGATGTAGTCCTAGGAATGAAGTGGCTACACATGATAGGTGAATTTTCCCTCAACCTGAGGACCATGGAGATGAAGTTCGAAGTAGATGGTCAGAAACATATTTTGAGGGGAATGTCCGATGGGGGTTTAAGAGCAGTGTCTATTCGGAGGATGGAGAGGATATTGCAGCATGACCAGGTGCAGTGGGCAGCTGAGATTCTTGTGATGCCAGAGGCACCGAAACAACAAAAACAGGATTATCTAGTGGAGATTCAGTCAGTACTAACTAAGCACTCCAAAGTGTTTAGTGATATACCTCCAGGTAGACCTCCAGACAGGGGTTTTGAGCATGTTATAGAGATGGAGCAGGGGCCAAACCAGTTATCACCATTCCCTATAGACATCCTAAGAGATACAAGGATGAGATTGAGAAGGCTATTCAAGAGCTTCTCAAGATGGGTCACATCAGGCCTAGTAAGAGTCCTTCTGCTTCTTCTGTTGTTCTGGTCAAGAAGGACGGCACACTCAGGATGTGTATTGATTACAAGGAACTGAACAAAAAGACTATTAAGAACAGGTACCCCATCCCCAGGATTGATAAGCTTATTGACGAGCTGCATGGTGCATGTTTCTTCTCCAAGATAGACTTGAGGTCAGCGTACCATCAAATTCGGGTGCGTGAGGAGGATGTGGAGAAGACAGCGTTTAGGTGTCACTATGGGCACTTTGAGTTTCTGGTTATGTCTTTCGGCTTAACCAATGCACCTGCCACTTTCCAGTCTTGTATGAATAAGGTCTTCAGAGAACAGTTGTGGAAGTTTGTACTCATATTTTTCGATGACATACTCATATTCAGCAGGACTTGGGAGGATCATTTGAGACATCTAGATATTGTGTTGGGTATACTTGAGCAGGAGTCCCTATATGCAAAAATGTCTAAATGCGAGTTTGGCATGACGGAGTTGCTGTATTTGGGACACATCATCAGTGTAGAGGGTGCCCGTGTGGATCCGGAGAAGATCCAAGCTATAGTTGACTGGCCACCACCCAAGAATCTCTCTCAGCTCAAGGGGTTCATTGGCCTTTGTGGATTCTACCGCAGGTTCGTAAAGGGATTTTCTCAGAAAGCAGCCCCACTCACGGATTTGACATAGAAGGGAGCTTTCGTTTGGTCAGATGGTGCTTAGCAGTGTTTCGACAAGTTTAAGGAGAGGTGATGAGCACTTGTCCAGTTTTGGCCATTCCTGATTTTTTGAAGCCGTTTGAGCTTCAGTGTGATGCCTCTGGGGAAGGCATAGGTGCGGTGTTGATGCAGGACAAACACCTTATTGCTTTTGAAAGCCGAAAGTTGAGGGGCCCTGAGAGGAGCTATAGTATCTATGATAAGGAGATGTTAGCCATCATGCATGCATTTGGCTAAATTCAGGCAGTATCTGGTTGGAGGGAAATTCATTGTTAAATCTGATCACAATAGCTTGAAACATTTCCTTAGTCAGAAGGATCTAAATGACCGGCAGCAAAAGTGGGTTAGCAAGCTGCAAGCATATGACTTCGACATTGTTTTTGTCAAAGGGAAGAAGAATATAGTTGCTGACGCTTTATCCAGGAGACCACACTTGTGTGCCTTAGGAGAGATTGCAAAGGACTGGAGAGATATGATCACTGCAGAATATGCAAAGGATAAGTGGGCCTCTGGGATTATGGATGGCACTAACCGTGATGGCAGGTACACTATTGTAAATGACTTGATCATTTACAAGGGGAGGATATTTTTGGTGCCAACTTCTGCTATGAAGCAGAAGATCTTGAGAGCTTTCCATGACTTGCCTATGGCTGGGCATCCAGGATTCTACAAGACCTACAGGCAGGTTAGAGAGAGGTTTACTTGGAAAGGCCTCAAGTTGGAAGTACAGAAGTATGTGCGGGAGTGTCCAGTATGCCAACAGAACAAACATGAGCACTCCTACCTAGGAGGATTATTGCAGCCCTTACCCATTCTCGAGAGGAAGTGGGATTGTATATTAATGGACTTCATTACTGGCTTGCCGAAAGCCCAAGGCAGGGACTGCATCTTTGTGGTGGTTGACAGGTTAACAAAGTTTGCCCATTTCTTTGCCATTTCAACCACTTATACAGCAGCTCAGGTTATTGATTTATTCTTCAGAGAGGTATTCCGACTTCACGGATTGCCTAGGAGAATTGTGAGCGACAGGGAAAGCAGGTTCCTTAGCAATTTTTGGCAGGAGCTTTTCAGCTTGACAGGAACCGAGCTCACCCCCAGCACGAGTTACCACCCCCAGACTAATGGACAGACAGAGATAGTTAATAAGTGGGTGGAGGGATACCTCAAGAATTACATAGCCAGGCAACAGAAGGCGTGGGTCAAGTGGCTTCGCTTGGGAGAGTATTGTTATATTACCACTTACCACATGTCTATCCAAATGACACCATTTATGGCACTTTATGGGTACGAGGCTCCCAGTTTATTGGATCTATTGTTTGGAGACAGCAGAGTACCAAAGGCTAAAGACCTCTTGCAGGAGAGTCAGGACATCGTGAGGTCTTTGAAAGAGAACATTTAGAAGGCGTAGAATCAGCAGAAGCAGTATGCAGACCAACACAGGTTTGAGCATTCTTTTGAGGTAGGTGATATGGTGTATACCTTATGTTGCAGCCATACAATCTACTCTTAAGAGGAGCGGTGCTGAGAAGTTAAAGCCACGGTATTATGGTCCATTCAGGATCTCCAGGAGGGTTGGAGAGGTGGCTTATGAGTTAGAATTGCTGGCAAAGAGCAGAGTTTATAATGTCTTCCATGTGTCACACCTCAAAAAGGCACTAGGGCACAATGTGATACCTTCTACAGAGTTGCCTCCTCTTGATGAAGAGGGGAAGTTGGTTTTGATACCTAAGGCCATCATTGACACCATGGAACGTACATTGAGGAAAAGAGTCATCAGGGAATATTCGGTGAAGTGGAAGAACCTGCTGGTAGAGGATGCTACATAGGAGAGTGAGCAAATCTTGTTGCATCCAGATCTGAGATTGCTTGAGGCAAGCAATCTTGGGGAGGGCGGACTGTAATGTCCTCTTTTTCTAGTGAGTTAGTCTATACTTGGTTCCCGTAGACTAACCAAAGTGGTTAGGGAACTCTAGGAGTTCGTTTGGTCGGTTTCTGACATTCTAGCTGGGACTTACTATTTTTAGTAAGTCGCGAAGTTGGCTATTTTGGAAAAGCGTTTCGTCGAGATCTTTCCAACGGTCTATAACTCATGGGATTCTGTGACTGTTTGGGCTTTCATATTAAAGTCCGTAAGTTATACGTTATTATTATATTTGGACTTCAATTAATTAATGTCGGTGACTTTGGAGAAATAAGGAAAAATGCAAAAATAAGTCACTAAGGGATTTGGGTACCCCTTTGAGGAATAAAAAACAAATTTAAAAATAACATTTCCCTCTCATATGGGTCGACCCACTTGTGGAGTTATAAAAAGGCAGAGTGGGAAAAGTTATTCATTCTTGATATTACATTTTATGCTTCTATTTGCTCTGCAAATGAGGGTTTGGGAGATTTCTTCCAGCCAAGGCTTTTGGTGACGAAAACCACCATTGGTAGCAATCTTCCGCAGGTGTGAAAGATCACCCAAGGAGATTTTGGAGCAGCCATACTCAGTGGCTATATTTGAGCTTCATTTTGATACCACCATTGACGAAGATGGAGATAACAAGATATATTTTATTGCAATTTTGTTGCAGCTGAGGAAGAGTATTAGTGACGAATTGTTTTGCAGATTTGAGAAGGGTTGGGACTGCCATTTCGTCATTGCTGGCCGTACTTCATTTTGCTGGTTGTACCTCTTCATGTGTAGGCCGTACCACTTCATATGCTGGTCGTACTTCTTGGAGCAGCCGTTTGGAGTTTATTGGGGCTGTTCTTCCTTGCTTAGTGGTTGTTTTTGACCTAAGGATCTATGCTGATAGTTGTAGATTGTTTCCTTGCATTTGTTGATACTTTCAATGCAAAACTCCATTGTCATGTTGCTGGTCCGTCAACAGCAGAAATATGAAGATGCTTATTTTGACATGGGTATGTGATGGTTATTCATTTTATGCCATTCTATGAACTGGGTCTTCATTATTTAATTCATATCTATTATAGTTTTTCTAGGTTTTCAGTTTTATGCTATATTCCTTGTATTCTGACATACACACTTCAAGAAAATGAAAACCCCCTTCTGCATCTTCTATCAAGTTCTGAAAGATCACAGAAAAAACTAAAAAAATATATTATTAAAAAAGATAAATCAAAAGAACAACAGGTGCAGGTTATTACACAACTTTATTTATTTAATAATACTATTACCTTGTCCAACTCCAAATTAGCCTACGGGAATAAAAATAGGCTAAATGGTCACCTTCGCCGACTAGGCTAAAGAAGGGGACATTACAGTCTTTCCTTCCCAAGATTGCTTGCCAACAAGCAATTACAAATATGGATGCTGAAAAATCTGCTCTCCTTCCCAAGTAGTATCCTCTAATGGAAAGTCTCTTCATCTGATCAGATATTCCTTGATCACTTTGCTCCTTAATCTCCGCTCCCTGACATCCAGAATAGCATCAGGAACCAAAATCAATTTGCCTTCTTCATTCAGTGGTGGAAGCTCAGAAAAGATGTAATATGATCTCCCAATGCCTTTTTGAGGCGAGATACATGAAACACATTATGGATTTTGCTAACTTCAGGAAGCTCTATCTCGTAAGCAACTTCTCCAACTCTTCTCACAATCTTGTAAGGGCCATAAAAACGAGGCTTAAGTTTTTCTGCACCTCTCTTCTTCAGTGTAGACTGTATGTAAGGCTGCAGGCACAAGTAAACCAAATCTCCAATCTCAAAAGTCCTCTCCACCCTGTACTTATCTGCATATATCTTCTATTGATTATGAGCACGGTGTAGATTTTTCTTAAGTGAGACTTAAGGATATCCTGACTATCCCGCATCCAATCCTTAGCCTTGGGAGCTCTACTGTCATCAAATGCTAAGTCTACAAAGGACATAGCATCATAACCATATAATGCTCTGAATGGAGTCATGCCTATCGACATATGATAGGTGGTGTTATAACAATGCTCCCCTAAATATAACCACCTGATCCAAGCCTTCTGCTGCCCCACAACATAATTGCACAAATAACCCTCCACCCACTTATTCACAATCTCTATCTGACCATTTGTCTTAGGGTGGTAGGTACTGCTCGGGGTCAACTTTGTACCAGCCAATCTGAATAGCTCCTGCCAAAATACACTAATGAATCTGCTACCCCAATCACTGACAATGTTCTTTGAAAGTCCATGGAGTCTAAACAACTCTCTGAAAAACAACTCTGCAACTTGAGGTGCCTTATACACGATGAAATAGCAAAGAAATGTGCATATTTAGTTAACCTGTAATAACTGCATAAACCAAAGAATCCCCTCAAATCTAAAATTGTCTTCGGCAGTGGCCAATCCAGAATGGCTTGAATCTTTTCCTAATGGACCTTCACCCCATCAGCGCTGATCACATGCCCCAAGTATAAAATTTATGTCATGCCAAATTCCAACTTGGAAGCCTTCGCAAATAAAGAATGTGCCTCCATAATCCCCAACACCTCATCAATGTGTTACTAAGCGCACCTGTATGTCATTGAGAGTGTTTGTGCTTTGTCTCTCAGAATCCTGTCGCGCTTCCTTGGATGAGAGCACTCCTGTTGAAATACACATGACAACTGAGAGGGGGGGTGAATCAGTTCTCACAAAAACTTGATTTCATATAATTATCAAACCATCAACTATTCAATTACTGATAATCAGATTTAACCATGAAAGTATTAAACCATATACTTAATCACAATCACACATTCAACACAGGAGACACTAGATTTTTACGTGGAAAACCCTATAAGGGAAAAACCACAATGGGTGTTAGCCCACAGAAATATATAAGTTATAACAATACCGAAAATCAAAGGCTCACTGCCTACGAGGCTCACTACCCAAAATGCTCACTGCAAAGATCGGCTCACTGCCAGGGGGTGGCTCACTGCCAAGTATTTTTGAACTAAGATAATAGCATCTACTCCATGCCAGGGTTCAGTTCCATTGAAGTGCAATACATTTCCTCTGCTCTGCTCTACCTTCACACTTCGCACTTATCTTCACATTTTTTGCCCAAGGATATCATTTTCACGATTTCATTACATGTCTTTATACAATTCATCAACCTTGGAATGTACATCAAGGTCGGCATTACAAACATACATAAAATAGGTCTGAACCTAATACAAAAATTTGCTAAGGAAAAGATGTAAAGATGTATGCGGATCACGTCGCACCTTAGCTAGGACTCAAAACACAATCCTTCACGCCACGACACGCTTCTACAATCTTCAATGCATCTCCGCAATTAGTGAAAACAACCAAGTCGGCTAAGATTGGTGTTCACACTAAATCTTTTAGGAACAATCTTCAACCATGATCAAGATTTCTTTCCGTGGACCAATCTGAAGGTAGGAACACCATCAGGAGACATCCACAAGCACACTGTAATCACCAGGAACATCCGTACAACCTCTAACCACTTTATCCATGAGATTCTTCAATCTGGAGCACATGAGTTTAACTGTCATCAACTGTCATAAAGGAAAAATCGCTTGCGGACCACCAAACCATGAACCATTAGAGTTGAAGGCACTTATCATCATTTCAAACTTAATTCCAAAACCACAGACTGTGAACCATCAATGCAGAGCAGAATACTTTCCCTCTGTCACAACTGAATACACAAAAAAGCAGGTTTCACTCTAGTAAACACAACTCACTCAAATCTTCATGCGGCGAGCTCAAACTCGAAACATAACATCTTCAAACATGACTCTAAATAACTTCCGAACTGCAGGCAAGGATATTCAATCTTCAGGAAATGCAGAGCAAACTTCTAGACTGTTCTTTTGAATATAATACACTATCTCCACTGCAACACACTGTTTCCACCGGAGGAGCTAATTTTCTCAATATCCTCAACATCAAGATCACTTACATAAGTAAATACAAAGCATCTCACTCATTACAAGCAAGCAACAAAATAAGAGCACAGTTGACACCAATGACAACACAGATATGTTGACATCAATGACAACATCGATTAGGCACATACTTGCAACAACTCCATGGTCTAAAAACGTTCTTTCTTCAAGCAAAATGCGTCATCTTTATTATGAGTGCACCTGCTTTGTCTAAGCGTGCTTGAAACACATGAAATGCACCTATTTGAAGCTTATCGCACCTTGAAAATTGATGGCGCGCTTCACTAAACTTAGACGCTTCAAAACCAAAACACTCAAGATTTGTCACAAGCATGCCTCCTGTTTGTATGGAGTGCTTGATTTTTGCTTTTTGGTGCTTCTATTAGGGATTAGGCATGCTTGCATTAACATAGAAGCGTTGGAGTTGTTTCTAGCTTGTTTTTAGTATGGACGTGCCTATCTCCAGTTTAATGCGCCTTCTTCAAACTTCAGACACTTCTCTTATCTCCCCTGGCGATCCTTTCTTCAAACGTTCGAGAACTAGGAGTATCTATTTTTAGGAATGAGTTTTTTTTTAACAAAAAAGCTTCAGTTAAAAAGGTCAACCTCGTGCAAATGGAGCACACCTTTTCATGCATTCAAAAATGCCTTTATAGGCTATTTAAATCACCTTCACTTCAGTTCAAACTCCAACTTCAAAAAGCATTCCATAAATTAAAACGCAGATCCAAAAAGAGATGAGCCCTCAACTATAAACAACTTGTTTAGACAGTGAAATCACTTTAGTCAACCGGAGTTGGCTTTTTGTTTGATCGTCGTGCGGAGGATGGGAGCTTCAAACGGAGTTTACATGATTTTAATCATCATTTGGACTTCAGTTGCATGATTTTATTTTTAGTCTCATTGGAGCAGATATTTTGTAATATGTTTGCATGTCATGCAAACAGTAGTCAGTTAGATTAGACTTCAGTTAATTATTCTCATGTATTTTCTTTGTAATAGTATAAATAAGTGCGTTTGCACATAGAAGAGGATAGAGATTTTAGAATTCAAATTCATTATTAGTTAGTTTTTTCAGAGCTTTAGAAAGTTAGCTTTTCCAAGCACTTAGCTTTTTCAGTATTCAAGTGTTCAGAATTCAATGTTATATTTTGATCAATCAATGAAAATGGCAATTCTCATGCCTTCATTATGCTGGAATTGTTAGTTACCTAGTGATCAAAATGTGATTTTGTTATTCAATAACATTTATTATGCCTGTTTTGCTAATAAATGTTTATTGGAATGTGTTTCATCGTTTGTGCTAAAAGTTAGGTCATTTCAACAAACTTGTGAACTTTGTACCACAGGTAAAATTGAAGGCATAAGACGTGACTATGCATCGTCCTATGTATGATTTAATCACAACTTTCGTAATCATGTGTTTGTGTTAACCAATCCAAATCATGTGTACTTGTCTTATTCAGCCTCTGAATTTAGCTGAATAGTGCAAGCGTGTAGTTTAGGCTTTAATTCCAGTCAAAAAACACAAAAGTCCTTGCTTCGTTGTTGAAAGTGCATCTCTACCTTTCGCACACTACATACCCAAAAAGATTGCAAATTTCCCTTTCATTCAGCATAAGTATGAAAACCTCTGAGATCACTGTAAATTTTGTATAGTTTCATCCAAGTTTTTACTTCATAGGGAGCTTCCCCTTCAAATTTGAAGAGCGATTCTACCGCACATCTATCCGTTTTATGTTTGCACTAAAAGGTGTGAAATAAAACACTAACAAGTTCAGCAGAGCATAGATATTTTGAATGCACTCAAGGAAAATTCGCAGCAGACCCCAAATCAACAAAAGATGTATGTTGATCGTCAACGTTTGGAAAGACATTTTGAGGTGGTAGACTTGGTATTTCTGAGGTTGCAGCCTTGCAATCTTCCCTCAAAGGGAGTGGTGTAGAGAAGCTTAAGCCACAATTTTATGGGCCTTACAAGATCATCCGAAAGATTGGAGAGGTGGCATATGAGCTGGAGCTACCCGAAAACAGCAAAATTCACAATGTTTTTCATGTATCTTGCCTTAAGAATGTGCTAGGACAGCATGTCACTCCTTCCTTGGAGCTGCCCCCACTTGATGACGAAGGAAAATTGATTTTGGAGCCCGAAGCAATCATCGACATGAGAGAGAAGCTAAGAAATAAAGTCATTCCAAAATATTTGGTGAAGTCGAAGAACCTACCTCTCAAGGACGCTACATGGGAAGGAGCAAAGATTTTTGATCATCCAAATCTGAAATTGCTAGAGGGCAAGCAGTTTGGGGAAGGGAGAACTGTCATGTCCCCTCCTCCCCTTGCATAACTAATTATATTTTTAATTTAAAAATAGTGTTCTTTAACACTAATAATAATAACAATATTAATATAAAATATAAAAATGATTTCAAATTTTGGCACTACAAATTGGGCCCTTAAGTCCAATTCAAATCAGGTATAAAAGAAGAAATCTAAATTCATTTTAGGGCATCTGATTTTAAGTATTCTTGCATTTGCTGAATTGAATTTTCAAGCAGCTAAGGCCAACTAGGATGAAAACCCTGCCAAGTTCTTCGAGCAAGTTCCAGGTCAAGAATTTGCATTGGAATTTATTGAAGTTGTTTACTTTCAGGTCTGAAATAAGTCAATCATCTTGTGGAGGATTTGATCAATTTTGAGGTTCGCCACTCAGGGAAAATTCTACAACTAGCCTAGCCCAAATTGAGGACAGTGAACCCAACAAGACACCTTTGTCAAATCAAATATTGGACCAGATCAGTGGAGATAGCGCAAGTCTTATTAGCAGGTTGAGGAAGAAGGCGACAATCATAATGACTTGGCCGTAGGATCTCCATACCAGCAGTGCCAACTTGAGCTAGGGTAGCGATTGAGGTGTCTGTGACACGGCGATACCCCCCTAAACAGAGCAAAAGACTTACATCTTAAACCCAAGAGGTGGAAAGCAAGTTGCGGCCAGCAAAGACGCCATTTCTAACAGGCCGCAGTCATTTGTTCAGGTCAGCGAAGCGCAGATCTAGGTGTTGCGTTCGACGTGGGGATGCTCGTAACCAGTTACACCTGATCACACAATCCATAGCAGCTACCAGATCCGAGTACTTCATATTACCAGCCGATATTTTGCTCTAGGTATTAAGAGGAGGGTCGAAGTTTGCATTAGAAGTTATAATCTGCCCAGAATTGCTAGGAAGAGCTGTTTATCCAAATCTGATTGTTCTGAGCAGTGTGTAAACCTGTGAGTTCATTTGTCAATTTATGTATTGGCTGGTGACAGCCTCTTCCAGATTGAGGGTCTGATTGAGTTTCCTGAATTTAATTTTCTGAACAGCACTATCCTTGTACTTAGAACTGATTATGATTCAAATAAAATAGAAGACGTTCCTCTACTGTTCACTGTGTCAAGGGTGACTCTGCTTTTAAAAATTAATTTGCTTCCTTGATTGTGCTAAATAAATAACTTCAATAGTGTACAAACATACAAGGGATATTTCAAAGTACGAAGGAAGGTATGTTGATAGGGCTGATTCCAATCAGGTCGTACCATTTTTGGGACTATATTGTTGGATATCAAAAAAAACAGGCTGTACAAATGAATGCTTAGACTGGCCGTACTCATTTGAAGTAAAGGTGTGTGGAGTTTATTTGAGTTTGAAGGCAGATTATATTCTATTTCTGTTGGGTCTTTCCAGTTTGCAGGCCGTACAGGAAAGGAAGAAGACGTGAGGCTATTTGAAAGGGAGTTGAAAGGAATCAATGCATTATAAGGGTTTTGAATGCCCTAATTCCCACCCGCACCATATACACATAAGTTTCTTTGTTTTGGAAGTGAGCCGTGGCATTTGAGGAGACTTTGGGGGGGGGACGTGAATATGCAGATTTGAGTATTTATTCAGATTTCCAAGGTTTAAATGAACTTTAACTTCAGTCCCAGCTGTCACAGGATTACTCAGAATTATTCCAACTGCAATTTCATCCTATGTTAGCAGTCCAACAGTCAAGGATTAGTCTCCAGCAATCCATTCAGTAGTTACCAGCTAAAGCTTGAGGCCAGGATCTGAATTTACCTTGTTTCAATCAGAACTGGATGTGTGTAACCTCCAGAATATTGAATAACAATTTGTGTAATCATTTTCCAGCCATATATATATATTCCATAAGGCTATAGTTGTGTGTCTATTGTTTTCATCACAGTAAAACCAATTTTCTTGCATTCTTGTTTATTGGCATTTTGTCAAATATTTGTCAAAAATACAGAAAAAAATAGTGTGGGTTATTTCATAAGGAGGGTTCCTACACAGATAAGTTGTTGTTTCCAGCCGCCCAACATCCATTTCAGACCTGCTACGGCCTTACAGTTTCCTAGCAGCCACTGTACGACCTTCCCCTGTGCCGTACAGCTGCATTTATTGTCAATTTGGAGGGTGGCAGCCTGATCACCATCCGCACAGGTCTATGTGAGTTGAATTTATGATATTTTATGGTCTGAAATTTGATGTCTGAGTTGTCATTTTGTCAAATCAGCAGTTGTAATTTGCCAGCAGCAGAAATTGGAATAAAAATCAGTTTTGGGGTTTCATTTTATGTTTCCAATTATTGTCCTGCTCGCTGTCATACATATTTTCAATCAGATCTTAAAATAGTTATTGTTCTAGGGTTTATACTGCTGTACATTCATAAATCTGCAAGTACAATTGATGAAATTGGACATCTATATGGTTGGTTGATTTACCGTTGTGATGCAAGTAAGGGTTTATATCAGCATATGAGGATATATTTAATGAGTTTCCAGCCACTTATTTGATTTCCAGTTTGCTGTTTCCAGTTTTCATTTTGTTCAAAAATCGAAAAAATACAAAAAATTAGAAAATAAAAATAAAAATTATAGATTGGGGACATTACAACTTTGCAAGATTGTGCCACAAATCAAAGCAAAACAGGACTTCTTTATAGATGATGTGGGCTAAGAGACCATGAGGAAAACAATTGTTGAAAGCAAACATCCAAGGTAAACATCAACATTATTAATATAGCCTAGGACGAAGAAGTATTGAACATCACAAAAGCTCAAACAAATAAGGGTGCTAACCTAGAACCATGTATAGAAAAACGAAAAACTCTGAGGCAAGGACTTAAGTGGAGCATGCAATGGTTGATAAACAATGCTGTTCTTGTGAGCATAAAAGTACAGTAATGAATTGACTGGAGTTGAACAAAGCTATTGCAAGGCAAGTAATTCAAAGTTTCAAACCATCATACCAACAAAGATCGTAGACTTATTGCAAGGCATTCTAGAACTTAGGAATGCTATAGCTACCAGCCTACCACCATGCCTATACCTGCCAATTGTAGGGAAGTGGAGCATGCTACATCACTCTTAGTGTGACGGGAGACTAGAATCAACATGTTGAACCAATAGTTGCACCCATTGTTGTGAGACCAAGTGATTGATCCTATGTTCCTAACCTGAATCTAGCTCGAAGACTAGCCATAATGCACATGGAGATTCTCAGGAAGAACTTAACAAACACTATTATTGATGGTGGGCATGCTGTGAATGTTCTCCTAAAAGACAAGTAGAGAAGCTTGGACAAGCTTGCTATTTGGCCTCTAACCTTCCAATTGATAAAAGCCAACCAACAAAGTATAAAAGTGAAGGGGGTATTAATGACAGAAAACATGCTGATTGCAACTCAAGTCATGATTGGCTGATAGTCACCAAAGCCAACCATAACTAGAAAAAAAAAATTATGTCCATTGAAAATAAAGATGGTAAGTACATAATAGATAATAGAAATCAAACAGTGAGCATGCAACCAACCTTTTCAGATTCGTCAAAGTTGGATTCTGAAGAAGAATACCTAGATTAGCGGAACTAAGGTGATGCAAACAAGGATAGGGGGGTCAAATTAAAGACTTCCCATACTTGCAACCATGCCCTAGGTTCCCTCAGTGGACCCAAATTCAACACAAATTTCTTTGAATAAACTCAAGACTTCTTCCATTAAACACGCTATATAGTATAGAATCTATAGATATTGCTGCTACAGAGCAAAGGATAACATTTTACTGCTGCAAACAAATTGCTATAGGCAGATTTTGATGAAATACTACAAGCTGCCATAGGCATCTACAAATCACATAAAGGTGCAGCTACAAAAACTTCTACAGACAACTACAGTTCATACTATGTGCAGATACAAAAACTGCTACAGGAAGCTAGAGGCATATTTTGCAACAGTCGTGCTTTACCCCATTTTTCCTTTTCTCTTCCTTCTTCAAGAGCCTTCTACTCTTTTCTCCTCCTCAAGAGCCCTTTGTTCTTTTCATCTTCAAGAGCCCTCTACTCTTTTCCTTTTTTCTCTATAAGCCCCCCTTCCCTTTCTCATTATTGCAAAACCAATTTTGAAGATTGGTTTTCTAACACTTCATTTCTTGCATCTTCACCTTCTAAGTTTCTAACTAATCCTTCACTTCCATATGAGGACTTTTCTTATTCATCTGATTACACTTCACATTCCTCCGCTTTGGGGGTAAATACTCTTGTGTTGCCTCTAATTAAACAGAGGTAAATGTAACTAATGAAATAGTTGTAAGGCTCTATCCAAATGATGATGCTATGTGTGTCTTCTTTTCCTCAGAGCACTGTACCTGCAAGTCGAAATGAACCGCTCTAAAAATCTGCAACTGTTGCCGTTATATCGAACTTTAATTCCCTCCGTCCGTTGTCTAGATGGCATTTCAAGTAATCATGATAGTTACTGATGGTAGTGAAATCCATCAATGCAAAAGCACTAACCAGCAATGCTCTTCAACCTACCAGTGCCATGCTACTATGTCTGTTAAACGGAATCCCATTCGAGCAAATAATCTTTCATAGCACCTGTGTAACTGCTACAAGGAGTATTCTACAACAACTATGTAATTGTTGAGTCACTTTTCACAAAATCAGTGAAATTGTTGGAAGAGATCTTTCTATAGTGACTATTAAACTGCTACAACAAAATTTCCGAAGCAGTTGTGTGACTGATGCAAACATCCTTCAGCAACAACTATGTAACTACTACACTAGACTTTCTGTAGCAACCGTGCACTTGCTACAAACGTCCTTCCACAGCCACTGTGTAACTGCTGCAATAGACTTTCTCTAGCAACTGTGAATTGCTGCAAATACTTTTTCCATAGCAACTACAGAACTGTCACAAGCAACTTGCTTTAGCAAGTGGAAGGTTAATATTGAATGATTTTCTTCAATAGTAATTTTCTTATGAAACAGCTTTGCCCTTCACACAGTCCACCTTTGCCTGAAACTATCTCACCTTCCACATTGTGCCGCCCTCAAAAGCATTAAGCCTTCATTAGTGCTCAACACGACCTTTGATCAAAGAGGACTCACTTATTCCACCTATCTGTACCTACAAAACACATTATTTTTGTGCAATGCAATCTTGCACCTACCCCCATGATGTTCCTACATCATAAGGGCTTATGGAGTCAAATGTCAAAGGAATCTTGACACTCCAATCATGCATTAAGGAAGAATGCCTAGATTAGGGGAACTAAGGGCCTGTGAAATCAAATGTTAAAGGAATGTTGAAAGCTTCAATCATGCTCCAAACGATGAGCTGAATTCCATCAATGGTTTGCTCCATTGGCAATCAGAAGAATACAAGGTGTTCCAACCTAATTGTAATTTTATTGAAATAATGGAGATAAATGAAGATGAAGATTTAGACAGAGATGACCAAAAACAAAAGATGGAGATGTTGGGTCCATCTATATACCGTCGAGTTTCTCCCGAGTCTAGACCATCAATTGCAAAATCAACATATCCTCCTAAATTCACAAAAAACAATGTCAAGGATACAAAGCTCAACAATAAGATGGCCCACAAGTTTGAAAGTGTAGTCAGAATGAAGTTCAAAGAGCCAACTACAAGAGTGTGAATGCAGGGTATGAGGATAATATTAGCATAGAAGGTGAAGTAAAACATTCAAAAGTACAATTGGATGTGAATATGACCACTTTCAATTAAAAGAGAGTCATGGCATAGTGGTGTACGATGGAGAAAGCACTAGGATGCCAAGTAACTTCAAAGAATGAATATTTTCACTATATAGTCTGTCACACATTGTTGTGCACTCATTCTAGCCATACTTTTATTGTCAGTCGTACTTCCATTGTCCATACTCCCCTTTTCTGTACTTCCATTGTCAAACATACTACCATTGTTCATACTACCTTTGGTCGTGCTTCCACTGTTAGGAGCACTTCCATTATCAATCATAAGTTGTATGTAATATCCCACCCCCTTTGTGTTTTCTGATGTTAAGTTGTCACCTGGTGCGTTTTGGGGTTTTTGCATTTGACATAACACACATGCATACATATATTTTCGAAAATACAAGGAAATAGAAATACCCAGATGCTTATATTTGATAGAAATGTGTCACAATGCAATAAGAAACAATACCCATATAAAATATGCTCAATAATACTAGGGTTTCAACATACCCATGTGCTGTCCATGAAAGTACAAGGCTGGAAATGAAGGTACAGCAAACTGGAGATGATCAACATTGTCTTTATACCATGGAAAATGCATACAACTTCTCAAGAAGGGAAGTCTTGTCTAATACAATGAATGAGTTTTAATAACGTCCACGAGGCCAAAAAGCCTAAGGGACCAAGCACCACCATGTTAAGACCCCATCAAGTTCTTTTCGATGTCTTCTCTTCTCTTATGGATCTTGACCAAGAGACGGGCTGTGTTGTAAAGTCTCTTTTCATCAAATTACTCACTCAGACTGCCAACATTCATGTCAAATAACTCCGTGACTAAGTGCCACTCAGTTTTAACCGCAGTTTTATTGCAGAAAATGCAAGTCCTATCTTCCCACCTTTCCTTGGGAACCGTCCATCTACCAGTTTCGCACCTAAGATGGTGCGAACTGGTTCTCAATTGAGCAACTAAGATTCTAGCCTTACCTTTGAGATTGGCACATAAGTAGGCCTTATCTCCATGCTCCCCAGATGGATTGAACTCTTTCATATAATGCGCTTTTTTCCGTCCAATCTGATTCGACCACATGGCAGCCCTGAATTTATCTAACACAAACTTTTTTATTTCCTCTTTGGAGTTAGGACAATCATGTAGCTTAATGTCCCACTTTTCCAGCCACTTGATGTTTTGCTTCATCCAAGTCTTCTTCCTCCAATCTAGCACCTCGTTCACCGTTATATTGGGCCACCGATGATTCCCCATGTTTTCAACCTTTTTTAGATAACTTAGTAACCAAGTTATCGCTGCTACCTCCATTGGGTAAGCACCAGCTTCAGCCAAGAGGATCACACACGGAATTGTAGCTTTGACTTTAAGACTACTAGTGATGAGATGTTTTTGGATTCTTTTCGATTGTCTCCACCTGTGATTCGACATGCTGCTCCCCCAAACCTCACACCCATATAGGACAACCGATGTCACTAACAACCCAAAAAGGGTTCTCTTGGTTTTCCAATCCCAAAGCTCTGCTTTCCTACACCTATTCTAGAGAAGGTAAGAAGTTCTCCATCCCCCCTGTATCCTTTTCACATTGCAAGTTTCCCAATTGAGCCTATTGTGAAAAATAATGCCAAGGTACTTGTATTCTTCCACAATTTCTAGCAGGCTGCCTTCGAAAATAAAACTAATTTGCTCCTGCTTCCTTTTTAGAGAGAAGATCATGGCTTTAGTCTTGCTAATGTTCACCTGCATCCCGACATCTTGACAAAAGAGCTCTAAAGCTCTCAAATGATCCCTCAAACCATGAGCCGTTTTAGCAATAAGAATAAGATCATCTGCATATAAAAGCAATTTTACCACAAAACTAGCCAAGTGGATACCTCCTTCTGTTTTCTCTAACCATTCCTCGAGTTTGTCTATGTAAAGACCAAACAAAGTGGGAGAAAGAGGACAACCCTATTTGACCCCAATGTTGCTGCCAAAGCACTCAGACATGCCTTTTCTAGTTCTGATTTTTGCTCTAACAAGTTCATAAAGTTTGTGAACCGCAGCCCTATACTCATCAGGAACCCCAAGCTCTTCCATCCTTTTCCAAAGTTTGCCCCTAGGAACCGTGTCAAAAGCCTTTTTAAAGTCCACGAAACAACAAAAGGCTTCCCCACCTTGGGTGTCCCAAGATTTTTCAATTAAGTGCCTAAGAGTAATGCAATGATCAACGGTAGAGTGTCTTGGTCTAAAACCAACGTGACCTTTTGCTCTTTTCCCCTCTTTTTCTGCCCAATTGCTGATTCTGCGCTCAATTAAGCTCCCAAACAGCTTACCCAGAAGGGAGTTGACCATGATAGTACGATAGTTAGAGGGATTATTGACATCCCCACTTTTGAAGAGGGGAATAACGACACTAGTCGTCCACTCCTTAGGAAAACTCCCCTACGTGACCTCATTGAAAATTCTTTGGATATGAGGAGCCAGCTGTTCCACTCCCCATTTTAAGAATTTAGCCTATAGCCCATCAATGTCTTGGGCTTTACCATTTGCCACCTTCTTTATACTCTGCTTGATATCCTCAACTGAAAAGAGCTTGGTAGACGTACTAATAATGGGAGGAGAAGCTTCCACATGTTCATGCTCATAAAGAAGTTTTGCGTAGTCTAACCATTGCCTCTCCGTGATATTATTTTTAGTTTGTTTCCTTTCTTGCTGCAACTCCCTCCAAAAGCCCTTGGGGTTGTGCTTACCCAGCGCAATTAACTCCTTCCTTAAGATAACAAAATCTTCTTTCTTGACTTTTATCAATTTCTCATACTTTTCCTTGTTTTCTTTGTTTGTCTCGTTCTCTTTGTAGAATCTTTTAGCCACTTTGCACTCTACATCAAACCATGGATTAACTGGGAAGGTATTAGAGACACCTTTCCGAGGTCTGGACTTCTTGCAAACTTTTAAAGCCTTGAGAATCAGTGGGACCAACAAGCTGCTGCTAATGTGTTTCCTTGTTTCATTGGTTTCTTTAGGTCCAAAACTGTTTTTAGTCGCCTCTAGGTGCTGCCCAAGGGCAGCAGCAAAAAGTTCCTGATTTTTCTGATTCAAAATGATTTTACCTTGTGGATGAGTCCCCTCTAGCTTGTGTTGATCCTGCCTTTCACCTTTCTTGTTTGTGTGAAAGCCAAATTTAACCAGCCGAGGCAAATGGTCAAATTTTAACTCTATAGGACAATCCCCTATAACAAACTCCATCAACCTAGCAGTTGAAATTTGAGAGCATATGACATAAACAACCACACTTTGACCATTGTATGTTTTGCAAGTAATACCTCCAGATTTTGGCCACGATCTTGTTCCGTTACATATTACCATGTCATACAAACTACATAGCCCCAAAAGTTCTGCTCCAAAGTGTGTGACTTTACCATTTCCGTCTTGTGACATTCTTTTCCAAACTTGGTCCCCGCCCTCTTCAAGCCATATGGGATTGTTATCACCTCTTTCTTCTCCTCCCAATTGAAGAGATTGATTATTAGCTGTTCTGGAATTAAAATCCCCTATTAAGACAACTTCCCCTGTGGAGCTAAACACAGATATGTCTTTCTTTAAAGCTGCATAAGGGTCTTTGTTGTCTAAATTTTTCTTTTTGTGGAACTTCAACCCTTTCGGGGCAAAGTAGCAAGCAGCCAACTTGATTATATCCTCTGTCTGTTATTTTCAACCAAATGTACTGTTTATTGGGATCCTCTTTTTCTAATTTCACGGTTCCTTCCCAGATATCTTTAATTAGCACTGTGACCCCCCCCATGACCTTTACCTGTGTCTGTCCCTTCATTCCAAACTGAGATTTTCTTGTACCCTTCAAAGTCTGGGACTTTGCACCCATCATGCTCATGTGTTTCGGTTAGAATAATAATGTCTTTCCCTTCCGCTATGGGCCCCAAACCCGGTCCTCTTCTCCATGGATACCCTCTGCAATTCCAACCTACCATGTGCAAAAACTTCCGTGGGGCCCCGAATCCCTATTTGTTGTGTGGCAGGCGCTCGCTGATTTGAGCTTTTCCGTTTTTCAGCCATGCCCACTTTCCTTCCTCTCTTGCTACTTTCACCTTCTCCCACTCCTTTCTTCGATCTTCTTGTTGTGCAAATGTTAAGTCTTCATCTAAGAAAATGTGAGTGCCTCTAAGCAACGCCCTATTCCTTAGAATTATGTTCTTATCGCCTATGTTTCTCAAGACAACCCTCACATGTCTATTCCTTCCCTCTTCTATTTTCTTTCCAATCCTATTTGCATGTTGGATAGGTCCCGAATATTTCAATTTTTCCTCAAGAAAGTCTCTTGCTAAGATATCGGTTCTTTCTTTCTCGCCAAAATCCCAAATGTGAGTGCCTCTAAGCAACCCCCTATTCCTTAGAATTATGTTCTTATCGCCTATGTTTCTCAAGACAACCCTCACATGTCTATTGCTTCCCTCTTCTGTTTTCTTTCCAATCCTATTTGCATGTTGGATAGGTCCCGAATATTTCAATTTTTCCTTAAGAAAGTCTCTTGCTAAGATATCGGTTCTTTCTTTCTCGCCAAAATCCCTCAAACCTTTGATGATAAGGTTTACCTCCTTGTCCTGCTTATCCTTTTCCTCTTTTATATGTCTCTTTATCTGCTTCTCGATGATTTCTTTTTGTCCCTATGCTGGCCCACTAACAACTTGGGCCCACGATTTTGCTTCTTCTATCTGATCTCTTAGCTTTTTTTCTTTTATTTCCATGTTTGCTAGAACTGTTTGAATCTCTCCTAGCTGTGATATGTCACCTTCTTTCACCGTTTCTGGTTTTCTTTTGCTGATTTAGTTTTCTCCAATTCCAGTTTTAAATAGGCCAGCTCATGCTGTCCCCTTGCCATGTTGTTTTGCAGAGTTGCTACTTGTTCTTTAAGTAGTTTGTTTTCTCTTTCGAGGTTCCAGCTAGTTTCTAGAATTTCCTTTATCTTAGTGCTTTCAAGTTGTCCTTTCACTTCTATCATCTCCAATCTCTGTTTCATGCTCATAAGCTCGCTTACATAGAGCTCTGACAACCACGTCAGCGGTGTAGTCGTAGGGTTGTACGGTCTTATATGGTCTTTAAACCCATCTGCCCCTTCACCTTTATCTGTTATAGCAGTTTCAGATTGGTCTGGGTTTGGCTCCAATTCTACATGGACCAAAGAAGCCACATTCTCTATTAAATTGTCTTTATCCTGTTCCTTTTGTTCTCCATCTATAATGCTCATTTTGAATGTGTCGATTGCAGGGTTTTTCACTGTTTTGCACAATATCATAACCATCTTTTTGCTGAGTTTTTGTCTTCGTTTATGGATTTGTCTGCACCTTAAAATTCCTTTATATTATTTCTCGTTCACAAATACCAACTTCCCGATAGTGTTAACTATGTTTGCATGTTGGTGCACTAGCGAGAGAGGACCCCCTGTCCCAGTTATGCCCCCCTCATGTGAGGTTGGATCTATAGGTCCGTTTGTAAGTTGCAGAGTCCGGTTCCAGGGAATGCTTAAACCATCATGGTATAGCACTCTCACTACTAACCCCGTTAGCTGCATTTGAGGGCCACTTGTCTCCCCTATGAAAAATGTGGAATATTTCACTGAACCTAGGGTTTGCAAGTTTTTGTTTTTTTCTGATAAAAGTTTTTCCTCTACCACATGGTCCTGAGTGACCAACTCAAGGTGATCCTTGAATCGCTTCTTTTTTATTACCATTTTGTTTTGGGAAGTCCGATTGCAGAAGAGGGTGCAGTAAAAAAAGGAACAAAAAAACCCGACAGTGGAAGAAGAAAACTGCTGGAAAAAGACAAGAGGAATGTGTGGCTACCTGTTTCCCAGCAGTCAGCAAGTTAGTCCCACCGAAAAAGATAGCCCAAGTCCCTCACTTTCCATCGACAAATCTCTCGAACGGTGCCTGAAATCTTGCAATATGTGCCTTGTTGTCTGCTCACTGCCTTTCCGTTGCTGCAGCGGTTCATCATTCCTAGTTCCTATGCTCGTTGTTCCAGTTAAAAAACCCTCGCCGTTCCAATGTCATTCACTGTTCCAGTTTGTTGTTCCCGTTCATTGTTCCAGTTTGTTGTTCCCGTTCCTAGAGAAGAGATTTCAGTTACCCCGGCCTCACACCTCACACCACGAACTACTTAAACCAGGTATCCTGCCGAGTTATGGGCAGGCGGGCAGGCAGCAACATGGAATCTCATTGGACGTCTATTTTGGGGCAGCAACAAGTGATTACAATGCAATGAAACTCCAAAATGTGAGGAAAATGAGGACCCACATCCCTGTTGATGGCTGGTACAACCTAGTAATAAGGAACAGCAACATATAAATGTTTATATATCCCAAGAATGCTCATAAAACAGTCCAAATATCTCTGCAGCTGTGGCGCCTAGGATAGGAGAAGACTATTAGTCCAAACCCAAGCTTAAACGCCCTCCTAAAACCAAGAACTCATCCCCATGGAGTACGGCCAGGTACAGTGCTGGTACGGCTGGTCTAGGGTGCAAATCGCATTCAAAATGCTCTCCAAAACACTAACAAATGCCTGCAATATGTCTTCATATGTTATTCATTAATTATAGTGCCAAATAACTCAAGATATCTTCAATGAATCCACTCCGTGACTGCTGATCATTCACAAATGAAGCTCACTGGTAACCCTTGAAGTAGAGCTACTCAAAAACACCCTGGGAGTGTCTTTCAACCCCACAGATGCTCTCAACAATGGAGGTTTTTGTCTCCAATGCAGCTGTTTCGAAACCCTTGCTCAAAGCAAAGCTCAGACTTAGAAAATAAAATGCCAAGTGAATATGCAAAATGAAGTCACTTTTTCTCCTTATACCCAACGCTTCTTTTTGGGAGTTGTAATATTTTAACATTTCTTTTATTTTTCCGTGCCTTGGGCACCCATAAGGTGACTTTATAAACTTTAAAATATATCATAAAGTACATAGTATAATATAAAGTCAATAGTAATAAACATGTTAAGTTATATATTTAATTTAACTTAACTATGTCGATTATTAAAATATTAATTCAAACAGTCTCATCTAGCCTCCGTAGTACCACTGAGTTGGCTAATGGAATGTCAACATGTTTTCCGGACTGTTGCACCGACTCGCTCAGTGTTCTCCCCTACCAAATATAGTAAGTTTGGCCAAATGGCCCAAAGTCACTCTAGAAAAAAGCTATCTAGCAACTCCCATCACAAGGAATCCATCTCATCACTCGGAAACTGTTGTCTGAGCTGGGTTGAGCCACGTCACCGTGGGTCCCCTAACCACATCCACTAGCCTACGGGAACCCGTATAGTAGACTAGCCCGAAGAACAAGTGCTGACTTTGGAAGGGGACATTACAATCCGCCCTCCCCAAAATTGCTTGCCCACAAGCAATTTCAACTTTGGATGCTGAAGAATCTGCTCATTCTCCCAAGTTGCATCCTCCAGTAGCAAATTCTTCCACTTAATCAAATATTCCCTGATAACCCTCTTCCGCAAAGTGCGCTCTTTGGTGTCAATGATAGCCTCACGGATGAGAATCAACCTACCCTCCTCATCCAAAGGGGGTAACTCAGTGGAAGGTATCACATTGTGTCCCAATGCCTTTTTGAGGCAAGATACGTGGAACACATTATGCACTCTACTACCTGCCGGCAACTCCAACTCATAAGCCACTTCTCCTATTCTCCTAGATACCCTGAAAAACCCATAATAACATGGCTTGAGCTTTTCTACACCACTCTTCTTGAGAGTGGATTGTCTGTACGGCTGCAACATCAGATAGACCATGTCACCTACCTCAAAAGTCCTCTGAACTCTGTGCTAATTTGCATATTGCTTCTACTGGTTCTGTGCCTTTTGGATATTCTCCTTCAAGGACCTCATGATGTCCTAACTCTCCTGCAATAACTCCCTGGCCTTCAGTACTCTACTATCCCCAAAAAACAAGTCTAGGAAGTTGTGAGCCTCATAATACCCGTAAAGGGCCATGAAAGGTGACATCTGAATAGGCATGTGGTAAGTAGTATTATAACAATACTCTCCCAGATGTAACCACTTAACCCATGCCTTCTGCTGCCCTACAATGTAATTACGGAGGTATCCTTCCACCCACTTATTGACGATCTCTGTTTGCCCATCTGTTTGTGGATGGTAGCTAGTGCTGAGAGTGAGTTCAGTCCCACTCAACCTGAAGAGCTCCTGCCAGAAGTGACTCATAAACTTGCTATCTCTGTCACTGACTATACTCCTAGGTAGCCCATGCAACCTGAAGACCTCTATGAAAAACAAATCTGCGATCTATGCTGCTGTGAATGTGGCTGAAATTGCAAAGAAATGTGTGAATTTCGTCAACCTATCAACCACAACAAAGATACAGTCCATGCCTTGGGCCTTGGGCAAGCCCGTGATAAAATCCAAAGAAATGCATTTGTAATATCCCAAATGGATATTACGTGACAATTCTGATTTTCTGCTTAAAAACCCTAATTCTGCCCTAGATTTCTGCTCCTTAGTTTCTGTTGAAGCCCTAAATTCTGATCAAGGTTATTCTCCTCTAAATAATAGTTCCCAGCAAACATGAACCTCTTCCAATTATGGCTAATATTGATGACAAAGGATATTCATATTAACAAGCATCATGAACATGAATTACATAATCAAACCAATCTGATTTCCGACTGAAAGAATGCAAAATATATCCAGATATTTAGGGCAGACCTGCCCAACACAATTTAATATCTCTGCTGAGATAAATCAGACCGTAAGGACTAATAATTACATTGAATGAAGGGTATCAAGGCAAACCCTTGCTGGGCGAATTGTACCAATTGCGTGTGTGATAACCAAAGGGCAAATGCTGATGTTCACACCTCAAACCCTAGGTATGCTCCTCCGATCTTGATCAGGTCTGCTGCTCTAATAAATGATGTCACGATGCCACTAATCACAAATGCAGTCCTCCAAGGGTGGCACTTACTTATTAGGGCAGTTCTCCTTGTAATTGATAGTCCTTCCACACCAAGAATGCCTTCAAGATGATCTCCACAACTCTGATCTGCAGTCTGCTCTTCTTTTCAATGATGCACAAGTAGATTCCAGTCACGGAATCCTCCAATTGGATCAGCTAGGGTTTCGTCCAGCTTCTCCAAGGGTATTAGAGGTTTTCGTCTCACTACCCTATGCTAGAGGTGAATCTCGAATGTATGAATGAATGTCAAATGATTGATGGATGCCTTTCGAAGTGCCAAGAGACTTCTTATTTATACACAATCCATTGCCTTTTCCTTGCTCACCAGCCTGACTATTCCTCTTATTATTTTATTAATGTTTCCTCCAAAGGGCCGACCTAGGCATCACACCCTAGGGTCGACCACCCTCCACACATGAAGGCGCCAAGGCATAATCAAATTGAAGATTTGATTAATTATTCCTTCTTTGCAAGGAATAACAATAGTTAATTGTCTTATTCCGTTCACATAATTATCTATCATGGGGCGTGTTGATGATTGTTTTTGGACAACTCAACAATTAGAGTGAAATACAAAGTATTTGACTCCCTCTTGAGCAAAGCCTCTCGAATGCTGAACTATGTGATCAAACAAGATGACTCCAAGGTTCCTTTCTTATAGTTTTGTAAGAGACAGCTCAGTGACTAAGTATGATTTTGCTGTTAACCTGCAAAGGGACTTACGCAGACTCTTCTCCTTTCATTCAGCTTGTTCCTCCTTTCAGTGCGGATGATTTATATACAAGGTTTCAATGATAAAGAAATGGAAAAAGGGCAAGGGTTTAGGAAACTATCTAAGGTCAATGAGGCAATGATGATGTATTGAACAGACAAACTCCTGATTTAACCTAACTTCACTTCGCCAAGGGTGCCTACAACTACATGAAGCTGGTGCAATCTCCTAAGGTTACGCGAATGGTTTTCAAATCATGAAGACTTATACAAGCACCCATCAAATGGCGCAGCTCAAACAAGCATCCACAATCGAACTTAAGCAAATAAGCTCAGACTAGCTTTACACAACACTTCATCAGCGATGAATGTTAAAAGCATGAGCTAGGAGTTGATCAAATATTCAGTACAACATACATTACAACAATGAGCTCTAATCTATTTCTAATCTATTTGAAACATCTCTCCATTTCATTGAGATACAAGAAATCATGTTACTCCACAAAATAACACTTAACACCAAACAAGTAGCTCCAATGTCTTTGCATTAACCTTGAGGAATATTTACAACAATTTCAAGTCCTCTCAGAGAATTTTGAGAGTCTCTTTTATTCTACTCCTAAAATCTAATCTCTAGTCTATTAATGATCTACTGAATTACAAATGAGGCAACAAGGCCTTTATATAGAAGCCCAGGTTACAATGAATGGCTTAGATCAATTTGATAGCCAAGGGCTCAGATCATGCCACCTCAGAGGTAGTTACAACAACTTGCTATTTTTAGTACAAAAGAGGGAGGCAATGAAGGCACATTTTCCAATGTGATAAGGTAAGGCGAAAGCATTTAAAATATCTTCCACATAGGAATCCCTTTGACTTCTTTTATTAAATGATACATTTAATGCATTTAAAATAATGCGGCTAATCAAAATTGAATGATGTGTACTCGCCACATAGATGCTACTTCAGCATACTTTGAAAATTGTATCATCTTTGTGTGATGTATTCAATGTAATTGCTTGAACTTGTATGTTTAGGAATACATCTTGTAGATCTTTGCCTTATTCATTCTTCTTGTTGACTGGATGTATGATAGTTGTCGCCTCACTTGACTAACTTTATGATTCTTCTTCTTGTAGGTAGGTTGATGTGAATCTTCTTCGATGTATCTTCATGTAGACTAGAGAGTAGATGATGACACTTGATTCCTTCATGAAGAGTAGGAGATCTCTCTTGGACTTGAAATTGTAAAGTCTTGAAGTTTAGATGGATGAATGCCTTCGCTTGATGTAGATCTCTTGGAATGATGCTTCTTGGAAGATGATCTTGAATGATTCCTTAGAGCAGCCACATGAGGTTTCCTTGAAGTAGAGTGGATGCCTTCGGAAAGTCTTGATGAAGATGATGTCCTTCGGATGGATGTCTTCTAGACAATCTTAACTTGATGCCACTTGATGAAGAATTCCAACACAAGGATGATGAAGGATACCCTTGAAACAGCTACATGATGCCTTGCTCTTTTCTCATTCCTTGCTTGTCAAAGGTTCTTATCACTTGATCTTTAGATGATTCCTCCTTTTTGCTGCAACACAAGTAAAGAAACAGCATCAATCCCCTTTCGATAACACATAATACATAAGAATCATTACAAGCATTTCTAATCTAAGCACATGAGTTAAGGACTTTGATGTCTAACTTGAATGATATGAAAACTTTACTAAGATGGCGTGCTGGTTGAGATAAGTGAATTCCTCCTAGATTCCTCCTTGATAAGCCTCTAAAGTTTGCCTTCAACACTTGACTTTACTTCCCTTCATAAGGTAGCGCTTTAGACAAAGGTTTTAGTTTCTCCTAGAATTGATGCACTAGATAAGTCGCATTGGATAAGGATTTCGAAATCCTCTTGATTGTCTTCTTGTCTGGCGCACCGGTTGAGGGGTTTGGGATCCTCTAGAAATCACTTCAAACTTGAGTTAAATCATCCTCCAAGCGCATTAGATAAGATTTTTTTGAAATCTCCTTCAAAGTGTATCAAAGCCTTCCCACATGTGGCGCAGTGGATGAGCGATTTGATTTCTTCTTGATCTTTTCATACAAACCTGAATTCTTCTCCTCCTTCTAGGCGCATTGGATGGAGTATTCAAAATCCTCTTCTAACTTGCTTTAATTTGAACTCGTTTTCACTTGCAAGGGAGTGGCGCATTGGTTGAAGGATTGGAATCCTCAAGTTAGTGTTTTGAAATACTCTACCTTCTCCCCTCTTAGCGCATTAGATGGGATACTTTGAGTTCTTTTCATGTGTGGCGCACTAGATAGGTAGTTTGAGATCTTCAAAAACAAACTTCATTCTCCCTTCATGTATGGCGCACTAGATGCCACTTTTGATTTCTTCCTGTTGAGCATTTTGATAAAAGGTCTTGGAAGTGGCGCATCACTTCACTATGTTGAAATCTTCAGAACTTCGGTATATTAGATGGACTTTCCCTTTAGCGAATCATGCATGGTGTTGGCGCATTAGATGGGATAAGGAAGATCCTCTAGAAACAAATCTCATTCTTCTTTATATGTTGCGCATTGGAAAACCTTGAAGTGGGCGCATTGGATCATTATGTAGAGATCTTCAAAACTTAGGTGTAGTCATGAAGTTGGCGCATTAGATGAAGCTTTAAAATCCTCTAAAACTAGAGCCTTGAAGACTTGACCTTGAATGTCCACTTTCCTCCTTGTAGGGCGCATTGGATCAAGGATGGAGAATCCTCAAGTATTTCACTTTAGATAAGGATCTTTCAAACTTCACATTGAAACTACTTTGGCGCACTAGATCAGCTTTTTGGAATCTCTGGAGTTTCCCCTCATGAGGTCACATTAGATGAGGCATTGAAGATCCTCTAGATTTCGCCTTGGATGCTTGACTGGATAGGCGCATTGGATGAGAGATTGAAATCCTCAAGTTTCTAGCGCATTAGATAGGCTTTTTGAATCTTCTAGTCTCACATTGGTGAATTGGTTCTAGCACTTGCGTTGAATGTTTGGGAGTCGTCCATTGGCGCATTAGATGAGGAATAAAAATCCTCTAGTCTCTTTTTAAAATTTTAGATTTCAGATTCAATCCTCCATCCTAGCGCATTGGTTGAGCTTTTCAAGTCCTCTAACACTTATCATCTTAATTTCCCTTAAAGATTCGTTCCAAGACTTGTCTTTTCATTTTCGCATTAGTTGAGTGTTTTAAATCCTCATCTTTTCCCTCAAAATGATCTTTTAGTTTGGGCGCACTAGATGAGTGATTGAAATCCTCATGCTTTTTTCGCATTAGATCAAGGTTTTAGATGGGCGCATTGGATCATCAAGTGGAAATCATCATCTTCAAGCGCCTTTTTCCTCGTGATTTTGCGCCAAGATTTTGCGCCACTTGGACATCCCGTCACACTAGATCAGCTTTTTGAATCCTCTGGAAAAGTCAGGCGTTTTTCAGGATCGCGAGGGTAAAGGTATATTGAAAAATATATTTAAGTATAAGTTGAGAGATTTCTTATACTTTAAATATTTTTCAATATACCTTTCAGGATGTTTGAGATAGGTCTCGAATCCACCGGATTTAACATGCAGATTATAGAATTTGGAGGATTCACTAGATTTCAGACTTAGCCATTTTTTCAGGATTTTCAGGATTTCAGGCTCCAGACTCAGTCTTTTCAGGATCTCAAACATACTTCAGGATTGATCTCAACATTCATTATCTGGATGGGATTTGATCACAATTCTTCATCACTGCAAGTTGATCTGCCTCCTAATCATGAACCAAAAATTTCTAGGAGAGAGACTTATTGTTGGATTGGCAGAGTAAACAAACCTAAGGCATCAATCCAAAACGTCATGCAAAGCATCGGAGCTCAAAAAAAAAGGGGGATTCCCATTTGCAATGGGGCGATGTGTGATTTGGTCACAACAGGGCGCATGGATAGAATATTGTCTTTTGCCCAAGAAGGATATGAAATATCTATAATGGATTGCCCGAGATGAGTACTAGTCTCCATGACAACACAAACAATGATCCCCTTTGACGTTATGACAAGGTATCCGAATGAAACATCCCGAAGTGTGATGATAGCATCCATGCAACATGTGAAGCTCAAATCTCGAAGCCCATTCGAAAATGCAGCAATCTCTGGATGGTGACCATTCCGACAAAAAGGGATATGACAACATTCCCATTTCTGATTAGGAATGGGTAGGGACTATAATAAACCAGCTGGATAAGAATATTCCTATTTGTTCTATTGGCAAGTGGGGCACTTTTGGACATATTGCAATACATCTAATTTGAGCCCTTTCCATGTGAACCTCTCCCGGATTTGCCTGTATGTCTTGAAATATCCCGAATGACTAGCTGTAGGTACATCATGAAAAGCTCTCATTACCTTCTTCATGCTCAATCCTGGTACCAAAAAAATCCTTCCCTTGTAAATAATTAAGTCATTTACAACTGTGTACCTGCTATCCTGAATGGTACCATCAATGATTCTTGTGGCCCACTTGTCCTTACCATAATCCGTTGATATCCACTCTCACCAATCAACTGTAATCTCACCTAATGAACACAAGTGAGGTCACCATGAGAGTGCATCAACTACCACATTCTTCTTCCCTTTAACATAAACTATGTCAAAGTCATAGGCTTGCAATTTGCTCACCCACTTCTGTTGTCTGTCGTTGAGGTCACGTTGATTCAGGAAATGTCTAAGACTGTTGTGGTCTGTCTTAACCACGAATTTACTACCCACTAGGTGCTCCCTGAATTTAGCCAAAGCATGCATTATGGCTAACATCTCCTTATCATATATACTGTAACCTCGTTCTGCACCCCGAAGTTTTCTACTCTCAAAAGCAATTGGGTGCTTGTCCCACATCAAAACAGCTCCTATGCCTTCTCTTGAGGCATCACACTCAAGCTCGAAGGGCTTGGTGAAATCTGGAATGGCCAAGACTGGGCAAGAACTCATGATCTGCTTAATCCTGTCAAAACATTGTTGTGCCTCATCCGACCAAGCAAATGCCCCCTTCTTCGTCAAGTCTGTCAAAGGTGCTACACTCTATGAAACCCCTTGATGAAACGGCAGTAGAACCCACATAACCCGAAGAATCCCTTGAGCTATGAGAGATTCGTGGTTGGCGGCCAATCAACAATTACCCTGATCTTCTCAAGGTCCACTTAACACCTTCAGCACTGATGATGTGTCCCAAGTAAAGGAGCTCAGTCATGCCAAATTCACACTTCGACTCCTTGGCATACAAAGACTTCTCAAGAATGCTCAGTACCTCCTCAATGTGTTGGAGGTGCTCCTCCCATGTCCTACTGATAATCAATATATCATTGAAGTATATGAAGACAAATTTCCTCAACTGCTCTTTGAAGCCCTGTTCATGCAGGACATGAAAGTGGCATGTGCATTGGTTAAGCCGAAGGGCATAACCAGAAACTCAAAATGCCCAAAGTGGCATCGAAAAACTATCTTAACCACATCCTCCTCTCTCACCCGAATCTGATGGCAACCAGATCTCAAATCGATCTTGTAGAAGTAGCATGCCCCATGTAGCACATCAATGAGCTCATCTATCCGTGGAATGGGGTACCTGTTCTTAATTGTTTTCTTATTAAGAGCCCAATAATCTATACACATTCTCAAAGTGCCATCCTTTTTCACCAATACAACTGCGGAGGCAAACAAACTCTTGTTGGGACGAATGTGCCCCATCTCGAGAAGCTCCTTAATTGTCTTCTCAATCTCATCCTTCAGTCTCTTAGGATGTCTGTAGGGAGTGATGATCACAGGCTTAGCTCCCTCCTCTAGCTCGATCACATGCTCAATGCCTCTATCAGGAGGCCTCCCTGGGGGTATACTACTAAACAACTTGTTGTGCTTAGTGATCAACTTCTGGATATCTGGATGATAGCTCTGCTTGGGCTGCTCTACAACTGTAGGCATAACCACACACTCCGCTACCCATTCCACCTCTTCATGCCTAAGCAATCTCTCCATCCTCCTGAATGATACAACTCTAAGTCCACCATCTGACATCCCCCTGAGCACATGCTTCCGACCGTCTACCTCGAATTTCATCTCCATAGTCCACAAATTGAGGTAGAACTCACCTATTGCATGAAGCCACTTCATGCCAAGGACCACGTCCATGTCTCCCATACTGACCACATAGTATTCTGCATGGAACTCATAGTCACTTAATAGTAAAGTTTGGGATCCTCCTTTTGCAAGTAATGACAAAGCCATTTGCAACTCTGACGTTGAACCCCTCGAACTCCTCGGTCTTGAGTCCCCTCCTTGCCACAAGTCCCTCATCAATGAAATTATGAGTGGCACCTGTGTCAAGTAATGTGGTCACTCTTTGTCCTTCCAAGACTCCCCAAATCCTAAAGGAACCTTCTTTCTGAATAGCAGAAAGATGGGCTATAGGTATGTCATCCCCCTGTGCACCCTACATCTCTTCTGCTGCACTCTCTACATCACTATCCTCCCGATCACTTTGTTGTTCTGAATGTTCTAAAGTTGTCTCCCCGGAAGAATAGTACTCCAATTGTCTTGCTTGCCCCTTCATTGGGCATTTATGATTGGGGTCCAATGGCCCCTTGCATTTGAAACACAGTTTTTTCCTCTTGTATTCATTCAATGCATCGTCATCAAGGCAAGAAGCTAGTTTCTTCTGTGGGATGGTGTCTCGCCGATGTGAAAAACTCTTATCCTTCTTTGGAGGAAAGGATTTAGAGACAAATTTGTTCCTTGGCACTGCAAACTCCATACTCTAACTTCTTGATTGTCTCCTGTAATGACGTTGGGTCAAATGCCTTAACCCATCCACGAAGTGGTTCCATTAGTCCTTCAGTAAATAGGACTATAAGTCTCCTCTTTGATATGCTAAGAACCATCACACTGAGTCTTTGGAACTCTGAAATGTAAACCTCTAGTGACCCATATTGTTTAAGTTGAGTTAACTCTCTGAACTGCAGTTCTGGGTCCTTGGTATCAAATCTCTCGATGAGTCGTTTTGTGAACTCATCATATGTGGTGATGAGATTATGGCCCAAAGTGACCAACCCATGATACCACCACTCATGAGCTAACCCATCAAGATGTATGGTGGCGAAGTTTAGAGCCTTATCCTCTGGCATAGGCTTAAGTGTCAATTAATTATGCAGCTTTTGTACCCATGCTCTGGCTGATATCTTGCCACTACCATCAAAGCGATCCACAGGAACTTTGCTCAAGGCATGCTGATAGTCCCTGTTAGCTCTATGTGCCCTGTGATTTCCTCTACCACCCATAGCTCCTCTTTCTCTCGTCTGGTTCATGAACTGCTTAAATGTCAACATGTCTCTAATATCTGGAGGAAGAGTCATGTATTTTGCATGTTGTATCCTAACATCATCCGCCATGGGAATCTATACCTCTGGCTCCGAATTAACTGGTACCTCCTCTCTGCGTGGGAAGGTAGGCTGAAGAGGTCTCGGAACCGAACCTGGGGTAGTTCTAGTGCCCTGACCACTACCCTAAGCTGCATGACGGTGATTGCCATTGTTTGAACCACTGCCCTCACCATTGTGTGTTGTATGTGGTTGTGCTATCGAAATCCCCTGGTTCATTTTTCCAAGTAATTGGGATATCATATCGAACCTCCTATCTATTCTGGTGTTAGGACTTTTCGGTTGTTCCAGTCATTTGTTTCTGTCCCCCATGTGACCTGTTATGCTGTCACTATCACTAGAGGAGTTTCTGTGCATACCCAGAATACTCGATACTATTTCACCTTCTAGAATTGGCGGTGGCTGCCACTGTTGTGTATCTCTAGTATAAACCCACTTCCACTCACTCATAAAAACTGATCAACACACGCTGACAAGATGCACCAGCTCTGATACCACTGTAATATCCCACCCCCTTTGTGTTTTCTGATGTTTAGTTGTCACCTGGTGTGTTTTGGGTTTTTTGCATTTGACATAACACACATGCATACATATATTTTCGAAAATACAAGGAAACAAAAATATCCAGATGCTTATATTTGATAGAAATGTGTCACAATGCAATAAGAAACAATACCTGTATAAAATATACTCAATAATACTAGGGTTTCAACATACCCATTTGCTGTCCATGAAAGTACAAGGCTGGAAATAAAGGTACAGCAGACTGGAGATGATCAACATTGTCTTTATACCATGGAAAATGAATACAACTGCTCAAGAAGGGAAGTCTTGTCTAATACAAGTGATTACAATGCAATGAAACTCCAAAATGTGAGGAAAATGAGGGCCCACGTCCCTATTGCTGGCTGGTACGCCCTGGTAATAAGGAATAGCAGCATATAAATGTGTATATCTCCCAACAATGCTCATATAACAGTCCAAATATCTCTGCAGCTGTGGCACCTAGGATAGGAGAAGAATATCAGTCCAAACCCAAGCTCAAATGCCCTCCTAAAACCAAGAACTCATCCTCGTGGAGTATGGCCAGGTACAGCTGGTCTAGGGTGCAAATCCCATTCAAAATGCTCTCCAAAACACTAACAAATGCCTGCAATATGTCTTCATATGTTATTCATTAATTATAGTGCCAAATAACTCAAGATATCTTCAATGAATCCACTCTGCAACTGCTGATCATTCACAAATGAAGCTCATTAGTAACCCTTGAAGTAGAGCTACTCAAAAACACCCTGGGAGTGTCTTTCAACCCCGCAAATGCTCTCAACAATGGAGGTTTTCGTCTCCAATGCAACTGGTTCGAAACCCTTTCTCAAAGCAAAGCTTGGACTTAGAAAATAAAATGCCAAGTGAATATGCAAAATGAAGTCACTTTTTCTCCTTATACCCAACGCCTTCTTTTTGGGAGTTGTAATATTTTAACATTTCTTTTATTTTCCATGCCTTGGGCACCCACAAGGTGACTTTATAAACTTTAAAATATATCATAAAGTACATGGTATAATATAAAGTCACTTAATAATAATAAACATGTTAAGTTATATATTTAATTTAACTTAACTATGTCGATTATTAAAATATTAATTCAAATGGTCTCATCTGGCCTCTGTAGTACCGTTGAGCTAGCCAATGGAATGTCAACATGTTTTCCGGACCATTGCACCGACTCGCTCAGTGTTCTGTGAGCCCCTGTTAAATATAGTAAGTTTGGCCAAATGGCCCAAACTCACTCCAGAAAAAAGCCAACTGGCAACTCCCATCACAAGGAATCCATCTCATCACTCGGAAAGTGTTGTCTGAGCTGGGTTGAGCCACGTCACCGTGGGTCCCCTAACCACATCCACTAGCCTACGGGAACCCGTATAGTAGACTAGCCTGAAGAACAAGTGCTGACTTTGGCAGGGGACATTACATTGTAAACCATTGTCAACCATAGTTTTGTTACAGGATGTAACTTCCATTGTCAATTGTACTTCCATTTTTGGTTGTACTTCTGCTATCGAGTGTGATTTTATGCTTCTACATGGTCCTTTACCCACTATACACTCTTCCCAATCAAAGATAGGCTCATTGTACCATGTTTCTTCTTTGATAATGTATAACTGTGTTGTTTCTACCATATAGACCCTTCCTGAAACCAATGCGCATCCCCTTTATGCAACCACCATATGAAACCTTTCTGTTGTTTTTACTATATAGTAATATGCCACCCTTGTATATGCCCTAATGTTGTTAATGTTGTATGATTGTCTGGAATCAACTCCATCTGCACCATAGGGTCCCTAATTGTCAATGTTGTACAACCCTTGACCATCAACACCATATTGCCCTCTATTTGCACTGTAAAATATGATGCAAGTGATTTGTAAGGTTTACTTTTGCTTCTGCACACTGGGGCATTGATTCATCCACAATAGGAATTGCCTTTAATTCAATTGCATTGCCTATTGCTCCATTGCACACCCATCTAGGTAGGATCTTTGTTGTGAATTTTAGCTCTTTCTTTTTACCAACGGGTGTTTGAATTTTTTAAGCAGCAGTTCCTCAATGTATGCCTTCTCTCTTCCCTCCCTGATCTCATTATGTAGCATTTTTTTTATTGGTTGTGTCAGAAGGTACTTTGATTTATTTAAATGTTCATATAATATATTACGTCATGGTCAATATGGATATCAACATATGTCATATAATGAATTTAAATTGACATTTAATATAGTATGTCATGTTGAGTATGGCCATCGGCATCTAATAAACTAAATGTTTTGTAGCCAACATTGTTATGTTGTTAATTAATTGATGGCTTAGGTAGTGTACTTCAAATGGTAGTTATGAATAGTTAAACCAACAATTTTGTCTTAATCAACAACTATTAGTCCTACAAATAGCATTTCTAATCTCGGGGTGAAGGCACTACTTTTATTATGGGTCCCCCATATACTACTAAGTATAGTTCGCAAACTCAAACTCAGGAAAAACTTGGCAGACCCAAATTTTTATTGAACTTGGCAACTCAGCAAAAGTTAGCATGCACAAGTCTTTCCTACAGACTCGCCAAGTACTTGCGAGTACTCACTGTGAGTTGCCCTGTAAACTCGCCGTAAACTCAGCTCAGAAACTCAGCATGTTTGAGGTCGAGTTACTCAGCACAGAAAATTACTTGAGTGTTCACACAACTCACAAGTACTTGGAGAGTTTGCAATCTATGCTACTGAGTACTATATCGAGCACTACCTATGAAATAAAAGCATCACTCTATATTCTTGTATAATTGTTCTTTGTCATGAATTGTGATTCCAATCATTCAAATGTACCACAACTTGTGGTTTGGTAGCATATATTATAGAGTAAACTCCACCTAAGACCCTTTTCTAGGGCCAGTTTCACCTCATCATGTTACTATATCTGTTTTAAATGTGGCAAAACAGTCAGAACCTGTGGAAGGTGAGAATCAATTGCTATGTACTGCTCTTACTGGAGGAGAAAGGGGATGTTTCCAAACCCTTATTTAGTTGGCAGCCATTCACAGACAGTCATCTCTGTGCAAGGTGAGCATCAATTGACATCCATTGCTATTGATGGAGAAGAGCGGGGAAGCTTCAAAACCCTTAATCAGTCGGGAGCCACTCATAGACAGTTATCTCAGTTTCATGCCAGCATTGCCAAACAGTTGGATGTGATCATCTCGGTGGCAAAAACATGGTTAACTGCCGAGGAACATGATTAATGATGTTTTTTGTTGCAAGAATGAAGCATGAAGAGCACTTCCAGAAAGTATATAAGCCCATAGACATTGGCACACTCATAGAAAAAATCGAAGCAAACACAACAGGTAATATGTGCAAGATGAATAAATACAAAGAACAACTGACCAGATTCCATATCTAGAGAATGAACCTCAGAAACAGTACATATCAGCACAATTGTATGAGTAAATTGGTGATAGATTCATCATTCAAGAATGATCTTACTGAGTGGACTAAATTTCATAGTCAGAGATTGCTCAAAAGGTTGCATATGACGGATTGCAGCTAATGTTATAAGTGGATATGATTGAGAAATACCTGAAACAAAAGGATAAGAACTAAAGAATAAAAATTCAGAAATGAAAAGCAAGGTGGAACAGCTAATAGATCAGGTTACTAATTAGGAACAACAACATGAAGAATCCTTGAAAGAATTTAGATGTAAGACAACATCTAGAGGAACGATTCTTACCAAGCAGAAAGCTAAACTGCATGAAAGGTGTGAGAACTTAGAAAGTTTTGCAGACATGGAAAAGCAAAACCAGAATTGGAATACAGGCTTGCTCATGTGGAGAGAGAGAGAAGGAGAGAGAGATATGTCAATAACTGCTAACAACAATATCAATAAGTGAATAAATCATGACAGCAATAGTATGACAACAGTATAAAGTAGTATAACAGCAATATATAGTACTATAAATAACAGTATAAATAGAGACAATGGATAACACGTTTGAAATTATTCAATTCCATAACTTCATCAGGTCTTCTTCTCCGCACATCTTATATAATCTACGATTTATGCCCGAATGACCAATGATGTGATCATTGGAAGAGGATATTTCTTTCTGCAATTTGTATTAATTAATTTCTGGAGAAGACCTTAGACTGGAGTGAAGGAGAGCAAAGGAGCTACTGCTATCTGCTAACGCAACAAAAGGAAGAGTAAACAGTGGGGGCATTGACTACAACATCTTTCTACTTCAGTCATTTTCTTCTTCTTTTGCTTCGAGCCATTTTGTTGTGTTACCCATGGCAGTATCTTCTCTGCGTGCGCAATGCTTTGGTTTTGGTTGGTCGGAATAATCGAAACTATGTGGGAACCTCTAAATTCTTTATTGTTATAGACGGCTTGACCAGTGGCTTGGAAATCAATTCTTTATTGTTACAGACAACACAACCAATGTCTTGGAAATTAATTCTTTACTGTTATAGACAACTTACCTTAATTTTCAAGATATTTCGATGTCTCTTCGATGAAGTAGGCATTGTTTTCCTTGTCACGCAGGGACGTCTGGCCGGGACGTTTCCTATAAAGGGGACGCATCCCGCATTTTCAATTTTTTTGGGGGACGCCACAAGCACGTCCCTGTCCCAAAAACACCACTAGGGACGGGGATGTGCCAGTTAGGGCCGGGGACGCATCCCCGTGTACCCCTAATTCTGAGGAATAAACATATTCAACCAGTCTCTGGATTTCTGTTAAACAATAATTACAATACTGAGGCTACAAATAAAAGAACAAGAGAAAAGATACTTCACACCTTCAAAGGAACTTGAGTAAAACTTTCATTTTATCTCGTGCTTTCTTTCACTATACCTTAATTATGTAAAAATGTCTAATTTTACCCCCTACCATCTTAACAGGTTTTTCATGCAACCTGTAGTTAAAAGTGGAAGTCAAGATTTTTTAAGGCCTCATATGTCGATTTAATGAGGTAATATTACACAACACTAAAATACTTCCATTTTCTTTCAATTCTTAAATTCATTCATGAAATTATATAAAAAAAATTACCTTTTATGAAGTCCACTGCTTGGTGTGAATATGTGGAAAATAGTTGTTTATTGAATGCCTGCAAATTATGCGTATGTGATCATGAGAAAATTTCATTTAGCATGTTACAAGTTTACAAATAGATTTAACAAAATAAACTTGATGATATGGCAAACATGAAAAATTGCAGTAGCTTCTAAATTACAATACTTACAAGGCTTTGCATGTTGACAAGCTCCAGAAGAAAATTTGCTACAGAGACAAGATTCCCTTTCTCACCATCACAAGAATAGCTATCTGCAAGTGATATAATATTAAATGGTAAAAAAATCAATATCCCAGTTAATGCGGTTTTGAAGTATATCTTTTGTGTTTCCAATATTCTCATAAACAGAAATATATAACCAGGACCATTAAATTTTCCTAGATACACATGCCAAACAAGTGACTTTAATAGTTCTCCACAGAGGGGTGTCAATGATGTATAATGAAATTATAAGCTAATGTGTTTCCATCCTTGTATTTCAAAATAGAAACTAAAACCCCAGCAGGTACCATACTGCTCCAAATAATTCTGCTCCAAACTAGTGCGCTCAGGTCTGCTAGGTCTGCTGCTCCAAATGACGTAATCAATGATGCCACGGATGCCAACAAACCACCACAATTCAGTCCTCCAATGATGGCGCTCCAAAAGAGGGTAAAACCCTAGTCAATGATGCAACAATCCACGCCCAAAGGAAGCCTCCAAAATGATCTTCAAATCTGATTTAGATTTCTGCTCTTCGTCTCCACCAAAAATCAATGAAGCACAAGTGAACTCCCGTCACAAAATCCTCCAAAGGAAAAGCTAGGGTTTCGTCCAACTTCTCCTAGAAACTCAAGGTTTTCGTCTCAAGTTCCTTTTGCCCAACTTTCGTTGCAGCCAAGAGATAAACTCCAATTGATAGAATGATGATTGAATGATTGATGATGCAAATGCCACAAACTAACTTGTATTTATACATGCTTTTACTCCTTTTTTCATGATGGCCGACCTAGGTCATAAAAATACTTTTTATTTACTAATTTCCCTTTAAAGAGGGCCAACCTCCTTATGCATAGCCTCTGGCCGACCTAGGAATGTGTATTATGTCTTTTCCTTAATTAGGCCGACCCAGTATGAGAATTCTAGGCGCCCAAGAATCAAATCAAGGGTTTGTTCTTCTTTTATTCTTCTCCAAAGCCATCTCCTACCAAGAAAAGGTATTAGTTTATTATTTATTCTCCTTCATAGGTTGTCCCTAAAACAAGTTAGATCTCCACAAAACCAAGGCATTAGAACTTATCCCTTCATCAATATGGCAAGTCTCCACACTCAAACACCTCAAGAAGGTTCGCTCCAATGGGAAGAAAATATATTAATTGCAAGGAATGCATCAAACCCATTAGAAAAATATGCCAAGTTAATCTCCAACCCTTACAACAATTCCAGAGTGTGAAAACTAATCCATCTGCTCTTCCATGATCACTCTGAAAATGGGGACATTGCAATATGTAGGGAGGTCAATGACTAAGATATCTTGTAAAACAGAGCAGCCAAGGCATGCATGTAGGGTGAGCTTCAAACCCTTAACTACACCTACTGTATTAACAGCAATGCCATCTAACTGCACTACACCCTTTGCTACAGGTTCATACCTAAAGCCCAAACTATCAGCTATTTCTATAGGCATAACAGAAGTACCCGCCCCAAAATCTATCATGCAATTATGCAATAATTTATCACCAATGATGAGAGAGACATAGAAAGGAGGGGGCTTACTAGTTTTACTTGTGCTTGCCTCCTCTTTTGGTTGGCACAAGTTTGTTGGGGTGACCACTTTTTCTTTTGTTGCCTCCACAGCAGGCTAGTTGAAGCTTGTTAAAGCTCCCTGAAGTAACTCCCTTTGTGATGGGATTAATAAGGCATCCCATGTAGTGACATTCAGGTTAGTCCTTTTCATCTGATCAACTATGCTGAAAGGGATTTGATTACCCTTCTGAAATACCTTTGCAATCACAGTGTCAACTTTTGTTTGTTGACAGGCATGGGGTTGTTGTTCTAGCACTGGATTTGCCTTAACAACAGCCTGATCTATTTGTTTTGAAGGAGTCTTGGCTGCTACAGCTTCATTTGTAGCCATTTGGCATGCATGAGAGGTAGATGCTTGACCAACTGTAGGGATTGATGCATCCTTAGTGGCTCTTCTTTTGGCCCTCGTGTAGTGTGCTATTGGGCCTACACCTTGATTAACACCACAAAAGTCATCGTGTGTCCAATTCATCAACGCAGAATTGTTTTGTATTTGTTCTTGCCCTCCCACCGTCTCTTGGCTGGAACTAGGCTGCTGCTCTGGGAGGACTGATTGGCTTTGCACTGTCAAAGCCTGACTGAACTGCCCGCTTTGGCACAAAGTTTGATCATGTGGCTGATTGCATGGATAACACCATTCGTTGTCCTGAGCCATGTTGTTCTGTATGGGCACCAGATGTGCTTGCAGCATTGGGATGGATAGCATTTAGTGGCCTGATATAACTAGGCTGACTTTGCCTCTGTACATTCCCCTGATATGGCGGTTTGTTTTGTTGATAACCTGATTGAATGGTTGATATGGCCTACTAGGTTGTGCTTGGTGTCTTCTTGCCAACACCAATTCATTGGTTAGGCTTCTGATCAGAGCATCTTTATCATCTACCTTTTCCACTATAGGTGTAATCAGAGGAGTAACAGGGTTGCCTACTGTAGGTATTGGTGTTGCAGCAGGTTGGATAATAGGTGCCTCTGGAAATAAGGGCATTGGCGGTCTTGGGGCAATTTTCCCAACCTGAATCAAGCAATTCTCTGCCCTTATTGCCATGTCATATGCACCTAGTAACATTGTCCCGCCCATGGATTGGATCATAACAACAATGTCAAGGTTCAAGGACTTCAAATAATATATGAATGCAGTGTTTGGAGAGGGCTTCACCAACAATGGGATTCTATCCCATGTCTTCTGAAATCTGTAATTGAAGTGCACCATGAACTCATGGGAGGCCCTTTTGATTGTGGCTAACTGCTCCATCAGAGACAAGTGGTCGCTCTTATCTTCAAAGTGTCGGCACAATCTTGTTCCCAAGTCATCCCGATTGTGAATGGAGTTAGCTAGCAGACCTCTATACCACTAGAGTGCTTTTCCTTTAAAGGAAGAAGCAAGAAGTCTCACAGGGACATTGTCTGCAGTGACATTGTTGACAGAGCACACACTAGCAATGTCTTGGATATGCTCAACAAGGGTGGTAGAGTTTTCACCATTAAAGAATGGGATAGCTTTCAGAGCAGAGGTAGGGATATCATCATATTGTGCTAGGTCAAGAGGGCTTCCTCCAGTGAAAGTAACAAAAGGGAGGTTCCTTGCCATGTTGGGGATATTTAGATTAATTTTGGGTATATGCAAGGTCCTTCTTGAATACTGAAATCTAACAGGAGGGGTGGACTGAGCTCTTGAAGGAGATGGAACAACACTCTTACTCTGTCTCACAAGGGACCTGTTGTGACGTCTTCACACATCGCCCCATTGCAAATGGGGACCCCCTCTTTTTTTGCTTTCTGTCATTGCTTTGCTTTAGGGTTTAGGTTTTCTTTGAGCATGTAAGGTTTTGGTAGTGTTGTTTTGCCCAAGTCTCGATATATTCTGGCTAAGGAGTTTGTATCTTCCCATCCTGATGCATATCCTGAGATCCTGAAAATTGACTAAGTCTGGAATCCTGATGTTTTGAAATCCTGAAAATTGACTAAGTCTGGAATCCTGATGTTTTGAAATCCTGAAAATTGACTAAGTCTGAAATCTGGTGGATCCTCAAAAATCTAGAATCTGCATGTTAAATCCCATGGATCTAAGACCTATCTCAAACATCCAGGAAGTATATTTCAAAATATTTAAAGTATAGGAAATTCAATATCTGAATTTCCTATACTTAAATATATTTTCAAATATACTTCCATCCATGACATGTCAAAATCGAGCGAAAAAAGTTTAAGTCTTGGACCTTGGGCGGAAATTGTTCTGCACCTTGCAATATCTGCCCTCCTAACATTGAAACTGTTCTACCTCTTGCAATTTGCACTCAAGAACTTGTGAAAATTTGGCTAAGTACAGTGGATCCCAAAACGAAGGAAAATGTTCTAGACCTTGCATTTTGCGCCTTGGGAGATGAGTGCCAAAATGAAGGAAAATGCTCTACCTCAAGGAATTTCCGCCCTAGCTAGAGAGTGAGTTTGAGGGTGGAAAATGTTCTGCCTCATGCAATATGCGCCCTAGGTTGAAGGTCTCCATTTTTTAATACATGATTGCCTTAGACAAATTCTCGAGAATACTTGCAAAGAATATGACAAATTGCTTTGTGGAGTTGGAAGAAAGTTGGAGTTTGATGAATTGTTGAAGTAGCAAAATGGAGCAAATTGTTCTGCACCCTTCAAAATCCGCCCTCCCTAGTTGCAAATTGTTCTCAAGCCTACAACATGCGCCCTAGGAATTTCATGATAAATGCATGAAGTGCGAAGGATGTTGAAACTCAATCCATGTTTAAGGCAATGAAGGAAGTCCAAGGTAGAAGATTCACTCAACATTTGAAATTTGAAGGAAAAACCTAAGTAGCAAAATGAAGGAAAATGTTTTGCACCTTTCAAAAGCTGCCCAACTTGGAGTGCAAAATGTTCTAGAGCATGCAATTTCCGCCCAAGCTTGTAACAAGGAATTTTGGCGAAGTGTTTGAAAGATGAAGGTCATGATTGAATGCAAAATGGGGAAAACGTTCTGCCCCTTGCATTTTGCGCCCTAGTTGGAGATGAGTTGCAAAGTGAGGAAATTGTTCTAGAACCTACAATTTGTGCCCAAGGTGAAAGTGTGCAAAATTTGACTAAGTCTGGGAAATGGAAAGGTGGAAAATTTGCGCCCTACCTAGAGGATGATGCAAAATGTGCAAAATGTTCTACTTAATGCAATATCCACCCTAGGAGCTTGTAACAAGGAAATTTAGCTAAGTATGAAACATCTTGGGAAATTTAGCTAAGTATGAAACATCTTGGGAAGTTTAACCTTATTTTGAAAGTTCAAGTGAAGGTCATGATAGAATACCAAAATGGGGAAAATGTTCTGCCGTTTGCATTTTGCGCTTTAGCTAGAAGGAGACTTGGAAATATTGGAAAATGTTCTACCTCTTGCAATTTCCGCCCTAGAAGGAACAAGGAAATTTGACTAAGTATGAAACATTCTAAGAAATCATCCTTGTTTTGAAAATTCAAAATGGAGGAAAATGTTCTACCCCTTTCAAAATCCGCCAATCCTAGAGCACATAATGTTCTACTCCATGCAATATCCGCCCTCCCAAGATGCAAATTGTTCTGCCTCATGCAATTTGCACCCTTCTAGAGGAGGATCTTTGCACTTGGAAAAACATCCCATTCTTGCAAGTTGATACAATTTTATGAGGATTTAGTGCAAGGGACTTGGAAGAAATTTACTAAGGGTGTTAAGTGTGGAAGTGTTAAAAGGTGGAAAATGTTCTGGAGCATACAAAATTCGCCCTACAGCGGAGGAAATTGTTCTACTCCATGCAATTTCCGCCCAGATAGTCACGAAGAAGTTGAACTAAGTGAGAAGTATGTCATGTCCCCATTTCCGGCTTAAGCACCAAGTGATGAATGGATTAGCCTACTCCTCATTCCCGGAGGCTAATTCTGAATGATAAGGGAATGAACTGGGTTTTGACTAACTCAGGGTGTTATTTTGAAGGTACAATCAAGGAGTTTTGAAGTCATAATCCACTAAGTTATGAGCAAGGTGCCCGTTTTGGCAGAACACACCCATTCTGGCGCCTATCTTCTAGAGTCACTTCTGGCATTGAAGTTGAGGTTTCAACAGGAGGCACTCCACCTGAATGGGTTCTTCCAACCAAGCACCTAGATCAGAGATGAACTTGAGTAAGATATAATGAGGTTTTCATGCCTAGGCGCAAATGTCACTCTGACAAGTCTAGATGTGCGCCTAGCTTGGAACAAGGGTTTCAATGTCTCCAGAAGGGTGGCGCTACCTTTGGAGAAGGAGATATCAACTTCTAGAACCATAATGCATTGGAAGTGTCGAGGGAAAATGGCTAAGTATAGCCTAGGCGCACATTCTACATCAGAATTCCCAAAAGTGCGCCTAGACTCTGAGCATCAAGATTGCATTCCAAACAAGCACAGGGCTCCTCCAAGTAGATCAAGTGAGTCTCATCCTCAATGAAGATCAAGTAGAAAGATGAAATGATCATGTCTTGGTTGTTAGGCGCACATTGAGTCAAGAAACATCCTTTTGAGAGTCTATCATGGATGATGATAGATATTGAGTTGAAGGTTTCTAATTGGAGTACTCATCAAAGTATATTGCCTTGTCAAGAAGATATGACCCTAGGCGCCAATGTGACACTCTGCAACACTCCAAGTGCGCCCAAGAACATCAAGGCGCCAAAACATGACTCCATGACCTTGAAGATGCGCCTAAGAGGGTAAATGATCTCCAAACTCCTCAAAAAGCCAGGGCGCTTGGTAAGATAAGTGTTTTGTTTGATCACAAAGACTCCAAGTGTGAGCGCCCTTAAGGAAGATTGGACAACTCAAGACTAGGCGCAGATTCCAAGTTGAAACTACCCAAATATGCGCCTAAGGAGGAAATAAGGTCTCAAGACTAGTTGGAATGCAAGGCGCTTCATCAGGGAACAAGATTATATCTCCTAAAAGCCAAGTTGTTTACAAATGACTTTGGAATGACGATGAATTGGATTCAAGGCGCAAATTCCCAGACAGACTGACAAAAAGTGCGCCTAGCTAGAGAGGAGACATCTTCAAGGGGTGCAATTGTTGGGCGCTCTCTCCAAAGGAGTCAATCCAACACTTAGAAGTTTCATCTGTTACATAAGTTTGTGAAAAAGTGTCAAATCCATCTCTAGGCGCCAAATCCACTACAAATCCTCCAAATGTGCGCCTACCATGCAAGGTGATAAGCTAAGCATCCCAAATCATCAAATGATAGAGTATGGATCCAGAGGAGTTCAATTCATAAGGTGGTATCATCAAAGGATGAGGATTCATGACTTAGGCGCACTTCCTGATGAGATCCTCCAAATTTGGCGCCCAAATCAGAAGAACCTTAAACTTGCGCCTAAGTGTTTCTAGAAGAGGATAAGGTAGTTACACTACTTGAATTCTCATTGGTCAGAGGGATAAGATTGGGATCTGTGTCTTGGTCTTTGGGTTAAGGTTACCAACTCCGAATGAGTCATCAGTTGGAATATTCCTTTGGATATGCTTCTTGGGAAACGTGCCTTGGTTCCTCTTTGTGCATTGAAAAATGTGCCTTCATTGCCTTTGGAAGGCCTATAAAAGGAGGAGCTCTCTCATTCATTTGGCATCTGTTCATTTGAAAAAATTCTCTCTGCAAAGCTGTTGAGCTTGTAATCTTGAGGCCTGCGAGTTTCAAGTGTTGGGGTGATGCTCCCTCAATCAAGCAAGGTGATGCTCCCTTGTGATATTGTGAGGTGTTGACATTCAGTTGACATCATCGAGTTCAATTGAGTTGATCAAGTGTAGGCGCTATTGTAAACATCAAGGCTTCAAGGCCTTTCCTTTTGTAATTGAATAAGTTGTACTTCATGCTATTGAAAGCATTATCCATGTAATAAGACATTGCAAGTTGATTGAATCAAGTAACTAGACAAGTACCCAACTCTCATTCAAGTAGTTGTCTTTGATGTATATCTTTGTATTGTTGCAATAGTTGATGAATTGATAGCAAGTAAATTTATCTAAGATAAGGAAAAATTTTAGTAGCATTAGTTGGGTATCTTACAAAGTATCTTGAAGACTCTAGTCTTGTTTTGAAGCTCCAAGTGAAGGTTTGTCAAAGGTTGATACAAGGTGGAAGTTTACAAAATTGCCTAAGTATTGAAGGAAGATTGCCAAGTCAGAAAATTTCACTCGTTACAAATGCAAAATTGAATGTAAGATCATTAAAATTGAAGGAGAATTTACCAAAGAAGAAGCAAAACTTGAAGCAGAGAACAAGAAAAATTCTAAGTATTGAAGTTGCAAAATGGGAAAATGTTCTAGAGCTTGCATTTTGCGCCCTAGAAGGGTGCATATTCCATGGACCAGAACAATTTCCACTTTTTGAAAATTTTCATGAAAAATCACTTTGCATTATTGAATAAGTTGGCTTAAATTGAAAATAGTTTGATGAATATATGGAAATTGTTTTATTTGTCCCACATTCGTAAGGAAGGTGAATTTAGTGGTAAAATTCCTTTATATCATGTATCATGTTGATGTACTAACTTGAGGTATTTTGCTTGTAGGTTTGCAATGTATGCGGTGAATGTTGAAGGAGAGCGAGATCAAGTGAAAGATCGAATTATGTGGAGGCAAGCCATCCAGACGGTCGAAGTGTCATCAAGCTGATTCACCTTGCTCCAAAGAAGGCGACATCACCAGAATGGAGGAAGAATATTGCATCATCAAGTTTGCCATCATCCAAGCATCTAGAAGATCATTCCACCTGCATGTTCAAGAATCCAGCATCATGAGAGGAACATTCATCCAGAAATCCATTTCCAGGAATTCGTTTGCATCTTCAAGCTCCAGAGTTATCTATTCCATGAGCCATCTACATCCATCATGAAGTCTACTCCAAGAATTCACGCATAAAACATCTTCTACTTCATGCACCATCCAGAGTTAAAATCCTGCACAAGAATGAGAACGTCACAAGATGAGAAATGAGCAAGTTTATCAAGAAATCCATGAATTACATTCAAACTAAAAAATGTCAAGACAACAACAAGAAGAAATCCAAAATCCCAAATTTGCAAGTTCGAAAGATGCAAAGTTCCAGAGGTGAAAATCCAAGTTCAAAGACTTCCATGAAAGATGATACAATTTGGGAAGTTGTTCCAAGCAATGTGAATAGGGAGAAAATCAAACTGGTTCGCCCAATGTTGAGGTGGCATGTACACATCATCAAGCCAATCACATTTTGACATGTTACTTATCACATTAGGAAATGTGCCTTTGTTCCCTCTTTCATGTCTAAGAATAGCAAATTGTTGTAACAAACTGCCTTGCTGTCTCAATCTGGGCCATTGATTTGCAAATCAATCCTGGCCATTCATTGTAATTCTTGAGCTCTATATAAAGCTCATTCTTCTCATTTGTAAGGGGATACATTAGGATATTAGAAGTAGGAAGAATAGCGAGTAGAGTAGAGGAGACTTCTTAAAGTCATTGAAGAGACATTGAAATTGTTGTAAAAATACTTCCAAGATCAATACAAGCTCATTGTTGGTTGTTTCATGGTGATTTTGTGTGGTTGCGGAATGTTAACATGGTTTCTAATTTCTTGGATGTGATGGGGAGATGTTTCCAAGTAGAGTAGAATTAGATTAGAAGTTCACTGATATGATGGATTTATGTTGAGATAATTGATGAATTCCTTTATGTTCATACTTTTTGTGACTTGTGGCTTGCAATTCACAGTGCAAAGTTAGTCTGAACCTTCATGTGCTTTAGTTCGATTGTGAATGTTCATTCAAGTTGCGTCAATTGTGGGTATTTGGATGCATGTTTGCAGTTTGAAAATCCTTCATTTCCCTTTGAAGATTGCACTAGCTTCGTGTAGTTGTTGCTCTCATGGCGAAGCAAGGCTTGATTCAAGGAGTTTGTCTATTGAAACATCATCCATCACTTCATTGTCCTTAGATTAGCTTTCTTAACCCTTGTCTTTTGCATTTTCTTTTTGTACCCAGTCGGAAGAAGTTCCATTTCATAAGGAAGAAGTAACACATTTGAGTGGAGTAAGGAGCATATTCAGTGTAAGTCCCTTTGTGATTACCAGCAAATCACATCAACTACTGAGTCTATCCATAGCAAAAACATGAATAAGGAACCTTGGAGTTGTCTCGATTGATCACATTGTTTAGCATTCGAGAGACTTTATTCAAGAGAGGATAGAATACTTAGTATTTTATTCTGAGTTTGCATGTTCAAGAAAAACACATCAACAGGACCTAGACAATCTACTTCTTCTTCTTGAAGCAGTGAAAGATAACTCTACAAATTGGAAATTACCTCTTGAAGATCTTGTTTGCACTCCAGACATGAAATGTTGAATTGGTTTGAATACTGGACCAGCAGAGTCGCTAGGTGCTTGTTGAACGCTTCCACAACAGCAAATGAACCAAGAACACCAAGATTTCTTAATTTAGCTCTTTCTCAGAGCAGAGGGTCCCACCGGGCATGCCAGAAACTATTATCACCTGAAATTGCACCCTGCTTCAAGCTCATTCAAGCGTTCCAGTGACACATGGGATTGGTCTCAAGGTGTGGGACCTTGCAGTTGAGACCAAACCTCCAGAGAAGGTTGGTTCCTATTTCTAAACTTAGGGTTCAGAGCAAATAGCTAAACCTATCCTACCAATAACCAAAGAAAAGGGAAAGAAGAAGAAACTAAAATGAAAAGGGGTGATGCACCAGAATTAGAGTACTAGCTGGGACTGACATAACATAACAATGACCTCAAATACTGACAAAGACTGACACAGACTTACGGCTTTAACAAAGATTCAAATTAGAAAATTGTAACTGCATGAGGTACCGTTTTATCCATGGAATAAGCTACAGATTGCAAGTAAACACAGAGCAAAAGCATAAGAGAGGCAAAATATCAGTGATTGTATTGATTGTGAAGGCTATATAGCCATTACAAAAGAGAGATAATTTATTATAGAGAGGTAGACACAAAATAACCATCTAATTGGTGAACCACTATCGAAGACATTAAAGGCTCAGCTTCGAGCACAATGCATCAGATCCGACTGGTTCTTGTAAATGCATTACAAAGTCTATAACAACAAACTATCCAACCTGTATAACAACCCAAAAGAACAACTAACAGAAATACATCTCAAACACATGCATATATAACTTTTACAAATCACTGTAGCACTCATGGACGTGAGAAAGAGTGGTCAACAAGGAAGAACAATCATCCATGCTGCAATAACTTCACTTGTGTGTCCTTGGAACGCACCCACATGGCTCTGCCCTGGAAATCTACTGAAGAAGATCACCCGTCCATGCCTTGGGTACATGAAATTCAATGTAAAGGGGCTACAATGGCATGGGGGTGAGAAATCCATTTCCCACAAGCAATCGGGCTCTGAAGAAGCATTAATGACAGCCAGGAGGGTTGCTGAGCACACCCATCGCGTCCTGAATGATAGAAAGAGCCTGGAAGGCAAACAGGTCAAGCCCCGACTGATCGAGCTTCCTCCGATCAATCTTCCACCAATCAGGCCTTTGAAAGGTGAAGAAGGAAACCCTGACCTCCAAAGTCCGAAAGAAGCAAAAAAAGAAACTGTCGCACTTCAGAGATTGGGCCTTCACGAAGGCCGTGCATCGTGCTTTTGAAAAGAAGAATTGCTCAATCCCTGCTTCTGCAATACTTAGAAAGAAATTATGAAAGTTGTCGGGAATCAGGCCTCAGGCCTTCCGCCTTCCACCTGACAACAGAAAAGAGGAAGGAGGAGACCCTGCTTACCGAAGTCCGAAACACTTAAGACAGATTTATGAGCCCAGCAGACTTCGGCCACATGATTGACTTGGCTCTGACAACTATCCCTTGCGTGAATGCGAAATTGTCCAAGTTTCACAATCGGGCCTTCCTGTTGATGCATGCTCCGCAAAAGACGAAAGGCCTCAAGCTCGACCTCCGACACCCGATACACTTAGGCATTTTACAAAGGAACCAAGGCGGAGTTCGGAGCCAACAAGAATGGTGTAGCGAAGAGGGGAACCCCGAACTCCAAAACTCTGAAAAGGCAGAAAATACAACGAAACACTTAGGATTTTTTAGACTTAGCCATTTTGGGGTTTTTTCCTTGCACTTTAAAAGGGAAAACACTTGGAAATCTCATAGATCCTTGGACTATTTGGCCTTAAGGCAAAATACGATAACAGTCCCCAATCTGGTTTTTTATGAAATATTTGATTTTTTTGTATTTTTCTGGTTTACGAGACAAAATAAATCTGAAACAACAAATTGAAAATGGAAACAAGTGGCTGGAAAATTCAAGAATCAAACCCTCATATGCTGATATAAATCCTCAAATACATCACAACGGAATATCAAGCATGTAGATAACCAATTTCATCAAATGTGCTTGCTAATTTGTGAATGTATAGCAATATAAAACCCTAGAGCAGCAATTATATTCAGATCTGATTGGAATTATTTATGACAGCGATCACAACATTAATTGGAAACAACAAAATGAAACCCCAGATCTGATTTTATTTCAAATTTCTGCTGCTGGACAAATTACATTTCCTCATATGACAAAATGGCAACATAGATATCAAATTCAAGCATTAAAATATCATGAATCAACTCACATAAGTCTGTACGGATGGTAACAATACTGCAAACCCTTCAAAATGTCAATAGATGCTGTTGTATGATGCTGGGGAAGATGGTACGGCGGCAACTAAGGAGATGTACAACCGCGGCAGGTATGGAATGACTGATTGGTGGTTGGAAACAAGTCTGGAACAGTAATTAATGATATGTAAAACCCTTCTAGTGTTGGCGCCCAAAACCAATGACTAGAAAATGTTAATCACTCCACAAATGATGCAATTAACATTGTACGGCCACTCCAAAAATGCCCAAGAATGGTATAGAATCCTCCTAATGATGGTGGCACCTCAAACATGCAGATAATGAAGATGGATCGCTGTAGACAACTCTAAAAATCAGCAATGAAGCTCCTCAAGGAGACACAACAATTTGCTTGCAAATCATATTGCTCCATTTCTGAAAATTGCATGAAGACCATCAAATTCTGCCCATATGCAATTCCTAGGTGGAATTGCCCATGTTGAAGATGAGGGTTTTCGTCCTCAAATCCAATAGTAGAAATCCATGAGGTTTTCCATCCTCCAAGATCTCCAAACAACCAAGGGTTTTCGTCCTTGGATGTAAGAATGAACACGAAGCTCAAATGTTGAATTGCAAAATGAAGACAAGATGATGCACAATAAATCTAAGCACCCCTTTTTAAAGCTCTCGAATTTGGGCCCATGATTTAGAATTTCCCTTCAAAAGTATTTAAAAATACTTTTTATTATTAAGTGTTTAGAAACACTTTTTACATAATTAAAATAATATATTAATATTATTAAGTTGTCCCTTAAATATATAAATGTCGGGCCCAACTTAATATAATATTATTAATCATTTCCCTAGCTTTATCTTTTAGCCTACGGGAAATGAGGATAGGCTAGAGGTCTTCTCCATGGCTCTAATTTGGAAAAGGGGACATGACACAAAGAACATCTATTTCTGACTTGCTTTTCCCTTCTCCAAATGTGCCTAAAACTAGAGCTGAAATCTACTTTTTTCTTTACACATCTGTTCATGAAGTGCACCTTGGTATGTGAGCTGTGTTTTTCTTTTTGTTTTTTGTGAAATCTACTATAACTTAAGAGGGCGTGCACTTATGCATGGCAGCACGTGTTTGAATGTTGAAATCAGTCCAGTCATTATAACTGAGCACACCCTTAAATACAAATGCAAATTTTGAATGTCACAAACTTGTTCTCTCCTTATAGGGCGCACACTTATGTATATGCATCTGCAATGTCCCCTTTTTGAGCCAAACTTATGTATAAGTTGAGCTAGAACAGTGAAGGATGGAAAACTATAATGTTGGCTCAACATGTGATTTTATTAGGATTTTTGGCTAGTATTGTTTTATCATATTTTTCATATAGCCAAAATATTGACATTTTTCAAGCCAAGGATGGGAAAAATAAACGTTGGTCAAATTGAAGATGAAAAAGGTGAAAGGATGGAAAATGCAATCTTTAATTGCATTTTTATTTATCTATTAATTTATTTTTTTCCCAACGCCAAAGAGAAAAATAAAATATAATATTTTATTATGCCAAGGAAAAGAAAGGAAAATAAATAATATTAAAATATTATTTATTAGCAAGAGTTGACGCCACCAAGGAAAGCATTTAAAAAAATAATAAAATATTATTTTTGTTGAGGATCGCTGCTCAAGGGAAGAAGGAAAAAAATAATAAAAAAATATTTTGTATTGCCCAAGAGGAGATGATGAAAAGTTAAATAAAAAAGGTTTTTATTAAATAAGGGTGATTTGTTGTTGAAAGCAAAAATAATAAAATATTGATATTTTATTATTTTGAAATGATGGTGGTTGATGAGTGCAATTCATTTAAAATTGTCAAGTTGAAAGTTGCATTTGATTGGTGGATTTGAAATTGTTCATTATTTGGCAAAATTGGACGCCTAGGAGGAGAATAGCATAAATAGAGGCATTTGACTTCATTTTGCAACTATTGATCATTTGGCAAATTTTGTATTTGAGAGTTTGCTTTTGGCTGAAAGTGAATTTCAATTTGCTCAAGGTGGTGTTCCCTTGGCATTTTGTGGTTTGGCGATGCTCCCAATCCACTATGATGGGATGAATTCACATGGTGTTCATCATGGAGCTTTAATTGGAGTGTTTTCATGATTGTTATTTGCAGATTTGACTTGTATTTGAAGCTATTTCCATCAACAAGTGCATATAGAAGGTTTAGAAGAGGATCGCTTGGCATATAGAGGGGTTTTTGATCATTTCCAGCCTTCATCTACATTCTGATTTTTCTGACAGCAGTGATCAGCAAGGTTTCATCTTCAGATCTGAGTGTTGTTTGACATCTTCTGGAGGGTTTGAACATCATAAAAGCATCCAAACCCTAGCCGCCTTCATCCTAGGCTTGGTCGCTTGCATTTGGAGCCTTATGTTGGCATATTTTGAAGATAATTGAAATCAGCGTTTCATATCAGCAGGTTACAGGTTCATATCAGTTTATAAATCAGACTTCATTTGGCTTGATTATCATTGGCATTCATTTTCAGCTAGTTGGCATTTGTTGTGACTTCATTGGAGATCATTTCTACATGCTTTGGGTCATCATTGGACTCAATTTTCAGTCTTATACTTGTCTAATTTTTATATCAAACCTGTTTTTGTAATCAGCCAACTACTATTGAATAAAGAAGTCTAATTCTCCATCCGGGTATGTTCATTCATGTTTTGTGTTGATATTAGGTTGTGTTAGTAAGCTGGTTATTGCATTTTCAATCAATTTTGGTGTTACTTTATTGTTATATTACAACCTTTTCATCTACACAACATTACAAACATATTGGCAAAAACAAACCTTGAAAACCCTAAGGCAATTGGAAGGAAAACAAATCAGAAATTTTCAGACCAGCAGATGAAAAAAATAGTTAGATAAGACAAGGCTCTTACAGTGGTATCAAAGCTCATTTCTACATAATTACAATCAGAAATCTTTTGGTGTTTTGAACAAAATCTCGGTAGGGGATTTTACAGTGGTATCAGAGCTTGGATCTTGCTAGCCTATTGGGTTATGCAGCCACAGGAAGTTGGTCCACACAAGTATCATTACCATAGAAGGAGAACAGGTCAACAAGAAGGAGAACATCCAGCTACAGGTACACAACCAGACATGGAGAGAGGTAGAAGTGGAAGTCCTAGAAGGGATAACCAGCCCGATTATGATAATTTCTTACATGCTTTTGGTCAACAACAACAACAAGTGTTACAGGTGTTACAGCAGTTTCAAGACCGTATGATTACAGCTATTGAGCGATTGAGGGTGGATCATTCACGCTCAAGGACATCGAGGAGTGTGAGTAGTGGACAGCATAGTGTTGCTAGTAGAGAGCCTATACATGTAGGTAGAGATACTACACATACAGGTAGAGCAGCCGCCACAGATATAGATAGACCACTTTGTCCTAGATTTGTGCCTATAAATGAAGAACAATCATCTGAAGAAGAGGAAGAAGTTACTAATATCACCGATGATATCATGGTTGCATATGATGAAATCGCATACTTCTACCTGATGTTAGGACAGCCCTAAATCTAAACCAATTCATGAGTCAAAGGAGGGAATTGAAGAAGAGTCAAAAGGTATCAAAAGTTAAAAAGAAGAACAAAGATTTCAAAGATGCATTGAACAAAGTTCCTTTACCCAACTTTGATAGCAGTGGTAAGATAAGTGCTAGGGCATGGATACATAAGCTTGATACTTTTCTTACACTCAAGCCAATGAGTGAAGAAAAGGCTATTCAGTTTGCTACTATGCATTTGGAGGGCTTAGCATATGATTGGTGACATCATGGACTTGTTTCACAGTGACATGACATGATCACTTCATATGATGAGTTTACACGTAAACTCATTAACAGGTTTGACAAGAAGGATATAAAGGTCTACTACAGGGAATTGGCTCAATTGAAACAGGTTGGTAGAGTGGACTCCTATATTGATGAGTTCCAAAAGATTGCAGTCATGGTTCCAGAAATACCTGAGAAGAGAGTTACAATGTTGTTTGTTGAAGGTTTGAATGATAGGATGAGAGGATTGGTGAAGGTACATAAGCCTAGACTTTGGATGATGCTATAGAGCTTGCACTTGATTTGGACACCTATCCCACACCATTTCAAAATCAAAAGAAGAACAAGAATGAAAACTCAAGTCAACAATCCCAAGAGCAGCCCACTCCTAAAAAGAATGAAAAAGGTACATCAAAGATGGATTTTGAAGAAAGAAATGAACTTCGAAGGAAAAGTTGTGTTTCAATTGCAAAGAACTATGGCAAATTGGTCATAGGTGTCTTGGCAGAGGCAAGGTACATTACATAGAGGTAATTGATGAGGTGGATGAGGATACTACTTCAGAAAATGATCATGGACAGCCAATACTAGAACTAGTAAATGATGGAAACAAAAGTTCTAGGATTTCTTATCTTTCAGGGGCTTCAAGATATAATCCATTCATCTTTGAGAGCACATTGTTTGGTTGCAAAGTTATGGCACTTCTTGATAGTGGAGCTACACATAACTACATTGATGATGGTTTGGTAAAGAAAAGAGGTTTGCATTGTGATGACTTTGAGGGCTTTGATGTGACTATAGCAGGTGGACTCACTATTCTTTGCAAGAAGAAAGTGAACAAGCTTAACATTATTTTGGGTGAGTATACACTTTGTGATGACTTCTATGTTCTTGATTTGAAGGACAAGGAAATTGTGCTTGGCATGCAATGGCTATATTCTCTACAATGACTCATCCAAGATCTACAAGCTATGGAGTTGAGTTTCCAACATGATGGGAAACAAATTGTTATGAGAGCACTCAAGTACACTTTACCTCATCAAATAGCAGCCAAATCTATGATAGCTATGGGCCATGAATTGTCTCATGAAGACATATGTGATTCACATAGAGAGACACATATTGGATCAGCCTTTGATGGAGAGTATTTGAGGTTTGAGATGGATAATAGCACTATAGAATGGCATGAGATCATTCCTGATTTGTTTGAGGACAGCAGCACTTTATCCCATCATTCTCATGAGATAGCAGCCCCTATTCATAAAGAAGTTAGTGTTGTTATATCTCTTATTGAAGGCATTCAAGTTAGACATGAAGATGTTATGGAGGTTGCTAATAATGATATAAACACATGGATAGATGAAGATGAAGGGAAATCAGATTTGCATGATACATTAGTCCCCATTGGAGAGATAGATTAGCCTACTCTTGAGATAACATAACATTCTTTTGATGATGCTTTCTTATTGGATGTGTTTGGGATAGTTTGGTATAGTGGAGATGTCTATATTCTTGTTGAGGATGGGTCTAATGATGGTCTCCTATCATCATACATTATGGCTGGCACTTTTTGTATCATTTTAGATGATATTTTCAGTTTGTATGTCGCTGTTCTGAATTATGACAGCAAGATAACAGGGTTGGATACACTTTCATTTGCACTTGTATATGACATCCATCATTTGATCATGCTACACTTCCATGTTAGAGGGATTTTCAGCTATTTTGGCCCATTGTTTGACATCGACATCTTCATTATTGGCTTGATTGATTGCATTTTGATATGGATTTGTCACTACAGCCATTGGGGATGGAGTAATGGTGAGTTTGCATCAATTTATGACAATGGAAGCGGTCCCAGGATCTTTTACATCAGCATCTTTGAGGAGATATATGTGAGTATGTATGGAGAACCTAGATAGATTTGGGATTATGTATTATTCATTCAAATTAAAGATATGAATGATATTAACATCTATTATTATATCCATAAATCGTAAATTGAATATATTTAAATATTAATATTTTATATATTTAAATGTATTCAAATTAAATATCAAATATTATATAAATTGAATATATTCTTAATATTTATTATCAATTAAATATTGTAAATTGGACATTATAAACTTTATATACTTAAATATTATGAATTAAATAATATTATAGATTAAATATTATAAGTATAATAAAATTATAGATATTATAAACTAAATGTGATGAACTAAAGAAGCGCCGAAAGTCATTATAGTCATTTAAATAGCTATGTGTATAGTCTATATGCAGCGATCATAAGAAGAGTTGTGATCTGAAATATTCCGATCCAAATTTTTTTGTTTTTTCAAATTACAAATTACAAACCAATGCACCCGTTAAAGTTAGCAACTAAACCAAAACGTTGCTGGAGCAACTCTAACCAGAATGTACACCAGGATCCCGATGTGGGCAAGGTGTGAGCATTGGTCAGAGGATCTTAATCAAAATGCTTATGCAATAACTCTAACCAAGAATGGCGCCAATGATGGCGAGCATATGGTCAGAGGGTCTTCTACACTAAGTACTGAAAGAGAACTCGACACCAAGTATGTGCTACCCAATCCAATATGGAGTTGAGGCGACCATATGGCGGAGTATTACAAATTACAATGCTTGAAAGAAATAACTGTAATGCTAAAAGTACTCAACACCCAGAATGTGCTTTCTATCCCGGAATGGGAAAGTAGCTACCATAGGGCGGAGGTAAAGTAAATACAAAAGCAAATACTGGAAGTAGAGTTGAGCATTACAAATCAGAATTGAACAAGATTGAGAATTACTGCCAGTTTACAAAATGAAGCTCATTCGCCTTTAAATTAAAACCAGCAACCTATGAATTTACTCATATGCTCATATCTCCCTCATAACTCATCCAACTGACTTGAAACAAAATGCAATATTCCCTAAGAATGATGATGCTTAGGATAGAACACTGAAAACAGATCACAATGCCATGTATTATTTATGCACAGATTCCAATGCACCAGCAAATGGTACGGCCTTCAAGAAAGGGCGATCTGCCTTTAAAAAATCACAGCTATCTCAAAAAAATCTGCAAACTGAAGGAAAGTGACGCCTTGACCAGACAATGAGAATAAGAGAATACCCAGAACAATATTTTTGTTGTTTTTTGACTTATGAATAAAACACAAATCTGCTGTAGCTAAAAATGCAATGCTGGAAAAAACTCTAATATGCAAAACTGATCTAAAGCCAAAAGCTGATTACAATGCACAAATCCCAATGTAAACTCACAAACTAGGCTATTTCACCACTAGTCGCTATCTTTCAAGCGAGAAGCAATGCCAAGCTAGGAGGCATACATTCCTCGAAGCAATCCCAAGGCCAATCCGACAGCATAACATTATCAAGATTTCGGATGCCGAAATGAGAGCACTCTTCCTCCTTTTACACTTTTCCAACTGGGAGTCTCTAAAATCCTCTTGCATATGGGATAAAACATGAGAGGGAAAATAATATAATCCTCTTTTTCAACCTCACCCTTAAAGTCCCCCCTTTTAAAACAACATTAATATTAAATAATAATGTTTAATTTACGGACTTTAAAACGGAGGCCAAGATGAAGTCGGAATTCAATGATCTATAGCTCGTTGGAAAGGTCTTGACAAGACGAATCCAACCCCACTCTCAAAATCCCGTTCTGGTGCCAATCCTAAACTTACTAAAAATAGCCGTAACCAACAGGGACTAAGGAGAACAAACCCGAAAAGAAACCGCCAACCAAACCACAATCCATGAACAAAAGCAACCACCAAAACATTAAACCCCAATTTCAACCTCTGAGTAGCCTACGGGTCTCCAGAATAGGCCAACGGTCAACTGTAAAAGATCAAGCTAGAAAACGGAACATTACAGTCCGCCCTTCCCAAGATTGCTTGTCCTCAAGCAATTGCAAGCCTGGATGCTGTAGAATCTCATCATTCTCCCAAGTAGCATCCTCCATAGGCAAGTTCTTCCACTTCACCAAATACTCTCTGATAGTTCTTTTCCTCAAGGAACGCTCCCTGGAATCAAGAATCTCTTCTGGAATCAAAACTAACTGTCCTTCTTCATCCAAAGGTGGCAACTGTGATGAAGCAACAACATTGTGTCCAAGTGCCTTCTTGAGGCGAGACACGTGGAATACATTGTGCACTTTGCTATCCGAAGGTAGCTCCAACTCATAAGCTACTGCCCCCACCTTCCTAGTGACCTTGAACGGCCCATAGAAACATGGTTTGAGCTTCTCAGCTCCACTTTTCTTGAGAGTGGATTGTCTATAAGGTTGTAGTCGAAGATAAACCATATCTCCAACTTCAAAAGAGCGCTCAACACGCCGCTGATCAGCGTACATCTTCTGCTGATTCTGTGCAATCTGAAGATTGTTCTTCAATGAGTTCAAGATATCTTGACTCTGCTGCAACAAATCCTTGGCTTGAGGGGCTTTGCTATCACCAAACACCAAATCAGCAAAGCTAGGAGCCTCATAACCGTAAAGAGCCATGAAAGGTGACATCCTTATTGACATGTGAAAAGTAGAATTATAACAATACTCGCCCATGTGAAGCCACTTCACCCAAGCTCTTTGCTGTTCCGAAACATAGTTTCTCAGGTAACCTTCCAACCACTTGTTCACTATCTCCGTCTGTCCATCAGTTTGAGGGTGATAACTAGTGCTTGGAGTAAGCACTGTACCACTCATTCTGAAAACCTCTTGCCAAAAAGTGCTTAGGAACTTGCTGTCCCTATCACTCACAATGTTTTTTGGCAACCCATGTAATCTAAACACCTCATGAAAAAACAAATCTGCAACTCGGGCTGCTGAAAAAGAGCTGGCAATGGCGAAGAAGTGAGCAAATTTTGTTAATCTGTCCACTACAACATAGATACAGTCTTTACCTTGAACCTTGGGCAACCCTGTGATGAAGTCCATTGATATGCTTTCCCATTTTTGATTGGGAATGGGAAGAGGTTGCAGAAGACCAGCTGGTAAAGTATGCTCATTTTTGTTCATCTGACAAGTGGGACACTCCTGAATGTATCGTTGAACCTCCCCTTTCAGCCCTTTCCAAGAAAATCTTTCCCTGATCTGCCTACATGTCTTGAAAAACCCTTGATGACCAGCAAGTGGAATGTCATGAAAGGTCAACAAAATCTTCTTTTTGAGCTTAGAATCAGCCACCACAAAGATTCTACCCTTGTAGTGTATCAGCCCTTCGACCACTTTGTACCTTTTGTCAAGAAAAGTAGCCTCAATGATGCTGGTTGCAAACTGATTTTTGGCATAATCAGCAAGCAACATGTCCCTCCAATTAGCTGTAAGCTCACACAATGAGCTCAAATGAGGTCTCCTAGATAGAGCATCAGCCATAATATTGTTTTTCCCTTTGACATATTCGATGTCAAAATCGTAAGCTTGAAGCTTACTCACCCACTTTTGTTGCCTCTCGTTCAAATCTCTTTGATGCATGAAGTGCTTGAGGCTATTGTGATCAGTCTTGACCACAAACTTGCTTCCCACCAAGTACTGTTTGAACTTAGCTAATGCATGCATAATGGCAAGCATCTCCTTGTCGTAGATGGAGTAGGTCCTTTCAACACCTCTTAATTTTCTGCTTTCAAACACAATGGGATGTTTGTCTTGCATCAAAACAGCCCCAACTCCTTCACCGGATGCATCACACTGTAGCTCAAACGGCTTGGAGAAGTCTGGGATAGCTAACACCGGACAAGAGCTCATGATCCCTTTAAATTTATCAAAAGTAGTTTGAGCCTTTTCTGACCAACAAAAGGCACCCTTTTTCGTGAGGTCAGTAAGAGGAGCAGCATTCTGAGAGTAGCCCTTCACAAATCTTCTGTAGAATCCACAAAGACCCAAAAATCCTTTCAGATGAGTCAAATTCTCAGGAGGTGGCCAATCAACAATTGCCTTGATCTTTTCAGGATCAACCTTCACTCCTTCAGCACTGATTATATGGCCAAGGTAAAGTAACTCCTTCATTCCAAATTCACATTTGGATTCCTTGGCAAACAAACTCTCTGATTCCAGGATGCTAAGCACTTCCTCCAAGTGCTTGAGATGTTCTTCCCATGTCTTGCTGTAGATCAGGATGTCATCAAAAAATATCAATACAAACTTCCTCAACTGCTTCTGAAAGATTTTGTTCATACATGACTGGAAGGTAGCAGGAGCATTAGTCAACCCAAATGGCATGACTAGAAACTCGAAGTGGCCATAGTGACATCTAAATGCTGTCTTCTCAACATCGGATCCTCTCATCCGAATTTGGTAATAACCCGATCTCAAATCGATCTTTGAAAAGAACTTGGCTCCATGTAGCTCATCAATGAGCTCATCTATCCTCGGGATGGGATATCGATTTTTGATGGTGCTTTGATTCAAAGCACGATAGTCCACACACATGCGGATGGTACCGTCCTTCTTCTTTACCAGGACAACTGCCGAAGCAAAGGGGCTCTTGCTTGGACGAATGAAGCCCATCTCCAAGAGTTCTCGAATGTTTTTCTCAATCTCGTCCTTTTGCTTCTTAGGATACCGATAAAGAGTTGTAATAACTGGTTTAGCTCCTTCCTTGAGCTCTATGACATGCTCCGAACCTCGATCAGGAGGTGGTCCAGGAGGTAAATCAGCAAACACCTTGCTCTTCCTTGTGAGTAAAGACTGAATATCAGGAGGGTAGTCTCTCTTTGTTTCAACCGGACTAGCAGGAAGAATCATACACTCTGCAGCCCACTCAACTTGATCATGACGAATCAGCGTCGCCATCCTCTTGAATGACACAATCCGAGGACCACCATTGGACATTCCTCTTATCACTACATTCTTCCCTTCAGATTGAAACTTGAGCTCCATGGTTTGCAGATTTAGAGTGATCTCCCCAAGTGAACGTAGCCATTGAATGCCTAGGATGGCATCCGTATCTCCAATTTTGACTACATAGAAGTCGTCCTTGACTTCATAGTTTCCCACTTGCATGGTCATGTTTGAGATCTTCTTGGTGCAGGTGATGTGAAAACCATCAGCAACCATAACCTTGAATCCTTCAAACTCTTTTGTTTGCAGCCCCTTCTTTGCCACTACAGCTTCGTCAATGAAGTTATGCGTTGCTCTAGTGTCAATCAAAGCAACTATGTGTTGCCCCTTAATCATCCCTCGAACTTTGAAGGATTCATTCCTTTGAAAGCTCGAAAGTTGAGCCAAAGTGCCTCCACTTCCCTTTTCATCTTCGGATTCTTCTGGGACCTTTTCCACTTCACTGTCTTCAGAATCATACTGCTGGTCTGACAAATCAGAATTACTTTCTTCAGCTGAATAGTATTCAATTTGATGAAATTTGCCTCCTTTTGGGCAAACATGATCTTGGGACCATTTTTCTCTACACCGGAAACATAAACCTTTTCTTCTGAGTTCATTAAGTGTCTCGGGATCCAACCTTGTGACATGAGGTTGATGCTGTTTGAACTCCTTATGCTGAGGTCTTTTTCCTTTATCTCTTTTGTGAAATGATGGCTTGGGTTGAAACTTTGCTTTAGGAGCAGCCCACTCCATGTTTCTTGCCTTCTTCATTGCCTCTTGTAGAGAAGGTGGATCAAAAGCTTTAATCCAACCCTTGAGTGGCTCCGTCAATCCTTCACTGAATAGGATCACCAAGCGCCTCTCAGTGACTCCTATGACCATGACTAAAAGCCTTTGAAACTCAGCTATGTAGGCATCAACTGTACCATATTGCTTAAGTTGTGCCAATTCTCTGAAATGCACTTCTGGATCTTTTTTCTCAAATCTCTCTATGAGCTTATTGGTAAACTCATCATAAGTAGTGATAGACCGATGACCCAAGGTGACTAGACCATGGTACCACCACTCGTGCGCCACCCCATCCAGGTGTAGCGTAGCGAACTTAATTGCCTCCTCCTCCTCCATGGGTCTAAGAGCTAGATAGTTGTCTAATTTCTATATCCAAGCTCTGGCTGAACTATTGTCACTCCCATCAAAATGTGGAAGCATAACCTTGTTGATAGCTTGATGCAAATCCCCATGAACTATTGTCCTCCTTTGTTCATAATGTCTTCCTTGTCCTCTATCCTTCCTTTTATGATCCATAAAATCATTATAAGACATATCTGCCTTAATTTCATCAGGTAGAGAATCATACTCAGCGCGGCCGAGTCTCAACTGTTCGACAAATGACACATTTTCTTCTGGATCAAGATGAGGTTTTACTGGTGCCAAGAAAGTGGGTTTGAATGGCCTGGAAGAAATGTTTGTGTTATTTGAAGCAGGCTGAGCAGCATGTCCGTTATGCTGGTTGGTGGCACTGTGTTCTCCACCATGTCCTGAATTGTTCAGTAGAGGTTGGTTCTGACCCATTCTCCCCATCATGAGAGATATCATATCCATTAAAGTATCCATCTTCCTCTCGAACCTCTTTGCCGGACTTAATGATCTTTCTCTTCCTTTCCCATTATTATCTTTGTTACCTCCCAACGTCCCCTCATTATCCCCCATTTCTCCTTCAGGAGAAGACTCCCAATTGGCTCTTAATACCTCTGAAGCTGTCTGACCTTCTGGGGCCTGATGCCAATGAAACTGACTGGTAGCCTTCTTGTATTCTCTTGCTAAGTACCTCTGTTCTCTGTCACTCATAGAAGGTTGTTTTCACAGGATGGCAGGATGCGTGGCTCTGATACCACTGAAATATTCCGATCCAAATTTTTTGTTTTTTCAAATTACAAATTACAAACCAATGCACCCGTTAAGGTTAGCAACTAAACCAAAATGTTGCTGGAGCAACTCTAACCAGAATGTACACCAGGATCCCGATGTGGGCAAGGTGTGAGCATTGGTCAGAGGATCTTAATCAAAATGCTTATGCAATAACTCTAACCAAGAATGGCGCCAATGATGGCGAGCATATGGTCAGAGGGTCTTCTACACTAAGTACTGAAAGAGAACTCGACACCAAGTATGTGCTACCCAATCCAATATGGAGTTGAGGCGACCATATGGCGGAGTATTACAAATTACAATGCTTGAAAGAAATAACTGTAATGCTAAAAGTACTCAACACCCAGAATGTGCTTTCTATCCCGGAATGGGAAAGTAGCTACCATAGGGCGGAGGTAAAGTAAATACAAAAGCAAATACTGGAAGTAGAGTTGAGCATTACAAATCAGAATTGAACAAGATTGAGAATTACTGCCAGTTTACAAAATGAAGCTCATTCGCCTTTAAATTAAAACCAGCAACCTATGAATTTACTCATATGCTCATATCTCCCTCATAACTCATCCAACTGACTTGAAACAAAATGCAATATTCCCTAAGAATGATGATGCTTAGGATAGAACACTGAAAACAGATCAAAATGCCATGTATTATTTATGCACAGATTCCAATGCACCAGCAGATGGTACGGCCTTCAAGAAAGGGCGATCTGCCTTTAAAAAATCACAGTTATCTCAAAAAAATCTGCAAACTGAAGGAAAGTGACGCCTTGACCAGACAATAAGAATAAGAGAATACCCAGAACAATATTTTTGTTGTTTTTTGACTTATGAATAAAACACAAATCTGCTGTAGCTAAAAATGCAATGCTGGAAAAAACTCTAATATGCAAAACTGAACTAAAGCCAAAAGTTGATTACAATGCACAAATCCCAATGTAAACTCACAAACTAGACTATTTCACCACTAGTCGCTATCTTTCAAGCGAGAAGCAATGCCAAGCTAGGAGGCATACATTCCTCGAAGCAATCCCAAGGCCAATCCGGCAGCATAACATTATCAAGATTTCGGATGCCGAAATGAGAGCACTCTTCCTCCTTTTATACTTTTCCAACTGGGAGTCTCTAAAATCCTCTTGCATATGGGATAAAACATGAGAGGGAAAATAATATAATCCTCTTTTTCAACCTCACCCTTAAAGTCCCCCCTTTTAAAACAACATTAATATTAAATAATAATGTTTAATTTACGGACTTTAAAACGGAGGCCAAGATGAAGTCGGAATTCAATGATCTATAGCTCGTTGGAAAGGTCTTGACAAGACGAATCCAACCCCACTCTCAAAATCCCGTTCTGGTGCCAATCCTAAACTTACTAAAAATAGCCGTAACCAACAGGGACTAAGGAGAACAAACCCGAAAAGAAACCGCCAACCAAACCACAATCCACGAACAAAAGCAACCACCAAAACATTAAACCCCAATTTCAACCTCTGAGTAGCCTACGGGTCTCCAGAATAGGCCAACGGTCAACTGTAAAAGATCAAGCTAGAAAACGGAACATTACATGATCTTAGAGGCAGCGGTTCATAAGCAACTATTAGTGAGGGACATCACTTTTAAAAAGAGATACATCCCTCATTGGATACAAGAAAGATATAAAGGGGAATATAAATGTCTTGAGGGAAGGGGAATCAGGCATCGAATGAGCAGTCCAACTATTCCACCAATAATAAGCATCGAATGAAAAGGAATAGACTTCAAAATATAGGAAGAGATATATCAAACAAACTAAGAGCAGTCAAGGAAGGAATACACATCCAACAATCAAACACATTGAATACCATCGGGCAGATATAAGAAAAAGAAATATATCTCTGAGTCAAAAAGAAAAGAAAGGCATCAATTCTGAGTTTAAGATACACATATTTCAGATATAGATTCTAAGCATAACACCAGGCAAGGATTGAATGAAAATAAAATATATAGATCTGCAAGAATAATATAATACATATATTTTGAGTTAAGAACATAAGATATATCTGATTAAATATAGGGAAGATAGGAAGATATATCCGAAGATATAAAAGGAATACAAAAATAGAATATCATGAGATTTATACGCAGATTTCAGTGGAAGTAGGAAACAGTTCAATGATCATAAAGAGCAGCAAATAATGAAGGGAACATATCTGATTTATATAGAAAATAAAGATAATTCTTCTGAGTTAAACAGACATATTTGTGGGAATAGTGAAAAGAAGATAGTAATGTGTGGAATGAAGAAGATAAATCAAATACATCAGTAGAAGATATATAATAAGAAAGATATATCTAATACTCTATAAAAGAATAGGAATCACCTTCAATTACAGCAGTGTTCAATCACTAAATACCTTCAAGCATCATACATACATTCAGATTGGAGAAGAACATACAAAACAAGAATAGTATAAAAAAATCCTAAAACGGAATATATACTGATATATATATACAATTGAAAGGAAGGAAGTTACAGCCTCTTCACTATATAGATATATTGGAGCATAGCAAGAGGAAAGTGGAACTACATATATATACATAGAGGAGTTAAATCAAGTCAAGGTACTCTGTAAACCTTTGTTTACTTTGAAATTGATAATTTAGGAAAAAATTAGCGATGTCCCAAAAGGGGACATTACAAGTGGTATTAGAGCTATCGTCCTGCCATCCTGTGAGGCAATTGTATGCAAGCATATACAAAGAGGAAAATGAAGTAACTTCAAGTAAAAGAAGGAAAGAGAATTGATTCCAAGACCGAGTACTCTAAAGGGAAATATATATTCCTGATATATTGAGTGAAGCATAATAGCAAGCAAGAAAGAAGCGATCTATTATGAATGGCATGCGCCACAGTAGATCGAGGGTACCTTATATGAATGGCATGCGCCACATAAAGACAATAACGGACTTCATATGAATGGCATGCACCACATAAGGACAATAACGGACTTCATATGAATGGCATGCGCCACATGAGTCCGGGGTGACCCCATATGAATGGCATGCACCACATGAGGCCAAGGTGAACTATTATGAATGGCATGTGCCACATTAGATCGATGGTACCTTATATGAATGGCATGTGCCACATAAGGACAATAACGGACTTCATATGAATGGCATGCGCCACATGAGTTCGGGGCGACCTCATATGAATGGCATGCACTACATGAGGCCGAGGCGATCTATTATGAATGGCATGTGCCACATTAGATCGAAGGAACCTTATATGAATGGCATGTGCCACATAAGGACAATAACGGACTTCATATGAATGGCATGCACCACATGAGTCCGGGGCAACCTCATATGAATGGCATGCGCCACATGAGGCCAAGGTGATCTATTATGAATGGCATGCGCCACATGAGATCGAGGGTGCCTTATATGAATGGCATGTGCCACATGAGTCCGAGGCAACCTCATATGAATGGCATGCGCCACATGAGGCCAAGGCGATCTATTATGAATGGCATGCACCACATTACATCGAGGGAACCTTATATGAATAGCATGCGCCACATAAGGACAATAACGGACGTCATATGAATGGCATGCCACATGAGTCCGGGGCAACCTCATATGAATGGCATGCGCCACATGAGGCCGAGGCGATCTATTATGAATGGCATGCGCCACATTAGATCGAGGGTACCTTATATGAATGGCATGCGCCACATAAGGACAATGACACTCCATATGAATGGCATGCGCCACATGAGGACTAGGGAGGGATGGTATAGCCACCCTGAGACCTAGGAAGAATGCCCACCATCATGCTCCTGTCAAAATGTGATAGGCAGGAAGTGTGCCCTCCATCACATTCTTGAACCTTGAAGGTGGATATAAGAGGTGATAGGTAGGAAGTGTGCCCTCCAACACGCTCTAACTTGCAAGTATTTCTATAGATTCTATCAAAGGATCGACTTGAGGTATGGATAACTATATGTTGAAATTAAATGTTATTTATGTTATATCATTAATTATATTATGATGTATTGATTTCACTGCTAATTTATTGATCTTTAATATTACTAATGTCCCTTTCAAGAGTTATTTTTCGTGTGCAAGTGAAGAAATCAGTATATCCTACAAGGGGACATTAGGGAAGTATAGAAAATAAAAAGTAATTTCATTAATCACAAGACCCATGAACCAAATTCATTTCTTCCAAGAATCTCTTTTGAATTCTTCTCTTGATTTAAGTAACATAAAACCGATACTAAGTTATCTTATGGGCCCATAACCCAGAAATTCCCAGGATCATTCTTCATAAAGCACATTGCTATTCAAATAAAAGCTTCCCAAATCTTCTTTGATCATAAAATTTTTTGTCCATGACATCATATAATCAATTACGCCTCAAGAACATAACTCTTCGCAATTTTGAGATCAATAACACATCAAAAGGTAAAACTACAAGATGACAAGTACAAGACCAAATCTCAAGATGCATCTTCGAATCTCAATACTCTCAAATCTTCTTAATCTATGATACTTGCATCCCATCGTTATTATTCAAAACATCAAACAAATGCTCTTTTGATCACAAATTCTCTTTCATGGAATCACAATCAATTTCTCTTCACTAAAGCATGTTCATTCCGAATCAAAACCCTGACTTCACATTGGAAGGTAGTACAAGGTAATGAAAGAACTCACTATGATTGCTTGAAGGCAAGCAATTTCGAGTGGGGAGGGTTGTCGTGTCCCTATACTAATGATTTATAATTATGTATTATTCATTCAAATTAAGATATGAATGGTATTAACATCTATTATTATATCCATAAATCGTAAATTGAATATATTTAAATATTAATATTTTATATATTTAAATGTATTCAAATTAAATATCAAATATTATATAAATTGAATATATTCTTAATATTTATTATAAATTAAATATTGTAAATTGGACATTATAAATTTTATATACTTAAATATTATGAATTAAATAATATTATAGATTAAATATTATAAGTATAATAAAATTATAAATATTATAAACTAAATGTGATGAACTAAAGAAGCACCTAAAGTCATTATAGTCATTTAAATAGCTGCGTGTATAGTCTATATGCAGCAATCATAAGAAGAGCTGCGATCTTAGAGGCAGTGGTTCATAAGCAACGATTAGTGAGGGACATCACTTTTAAAAAGAGATACATCCCTCGTTGGATACAAGAAAGATATAAAGGGGAATATAAATATGTCTTGAGGGAGGGGGAATCAGGCATCGAATGAGCAATCCATCACCTATTCCACAAATAATAAGCATCGAATGAAAAGGATTAGACTTCAAAATATAGGAAGAGATATATCAAACAAACTAAGAGCAGTCAAGGAAGGAATGCACATCCAACAATCAAACACATTGAATACCATCGGGCAGATATAAGAAAAAGAAATATATCTCTGAGTCGGAAAGAAAAGAAAGGCATCAGTTCTGAGTTTAAGATACACATATTTCAGATATAGATTCTAAGCATAACACTAGGCAAGGATTGATTGAAAATAAAATATATAGATCTGCAAGAATAATATAATATATATATTCTGAGTTAAGAACATAAGATATATCTGATTAAATATAGGGAAGATAGGAAGATATATCGGAAGATATAAAAGGAATACAAAAATAGAATATCATGAGATTCATGCGCAGATTTCAGTGGAAGTAGGAAACAGTTCAATGATCATAAAGAGCAGCAAATAATACAGGAAACATATCTGATTTATATAGAAAATAAAGATAATTCTTCTGAGTTAAGAAGACAAATATTTGTGGGAATAGTGAAAAGAAGATAGTAATGTGTGGAATGAAGAAGATAAATCAAATACATCAGCAGAAGATATATAATAAGAAAGATATATCTAATACTCTATAAATGAATAGGAATCACCTTCAATCATATCATCTCACCTTCAATTACAGTAGTGTTCAATCATTAAATACCTTCAAGCATCATACATACATTCAAATTGGAGAAGAACATACAAAACAAGAATAGTATAAAAAAATCCTAAAAAGGAATATGTACTGATATATATATACAGCTGAAAGGAAGGAAGTTACAGCCTCTTCACTATATAGATATATTGGAGCATAGCAAGAGGAAAGTGGAACTACATATATATACATAGAGGAGTTAAATCAAGTCAAGGTACTCTCTAAACCTTTGTTTCCTTGGAAATTGATAATTTAGGAAAAAATTAGTGATGTCCCAAAAGGGGACATTGTTGTCCTCCTGTCCAGTTGTTGTCCTTGATGTCAATACCACATTCTCTCATGGCTCTTGACTCTTGACAGTTGATATTGGCACTCTCTTAGGTTTGAGGCACTGTGACAGTTGTATCTGTATCATGACAGTTAGCATTTGGGTATCATGACAGTTAGCATTTGGTTGTTTTGGTATTCATGATGTTTAGCATTTGATGCATGTACTCATGTTCTTGATGATGTTCTTGTTGTGTTGATGGAGTTCTGTCTTGAAGAGACATCAAACATGTTGGTTGTGGTACTTACTATGCTCTACAGGATAGAGGTTATTGGTTCTATATGGTAATGGTAATGGTATGATACTATGATGACAATCACATGCTCTGATGTCATGAACAGTTGGAACATACAGTTGACATATGCTTGGCACATGTTCTCATGATCTCTTGGTATATGATAGTTGATATTTGATATGCTCTCATGATCTCATGATCTCCTGATGATATTATGACAGTTGGATATTAAAGAGTTATGGTGTCTATGCTCTACATTATATGCTCTTTGTTCCTGATTATTGTTAGGGTTTTCAAATGCAAAAAATCCTAAATCTCTGCTAAACCCTAATCTAAAAGCCCTAAAAGACTACTTCTAAAACCCTAAGTTAAAGTCTTTAATGCATATCATACTATACTCAAAGCCCTAATATGCCCGTCATAACATAAGTGACCTTTTTGTCTTATTTAAGTGTTGACTGGGCAAGCAAGTAAAAAGTAACTTAAGTTATAAACTTAAGTCTTCAACTGTCGTTGGTGACCGGCCCCGACCACCTAGAGAGACCGGACATCATAAGTCTTAAAAGTGTTATGAGCGACAAACATGATCCAATAGCTATGGTTAAAAGGCAATCTGGCACGAATTGATAATCGAAAAGATGTCCTTTAATTTCTTTTTGAAGTCCAACAGTCGCAAAGAACTTCTAAATTTGACGGGATTTTTCATATAAAAGCCAAAAAGAATGGATTTATCCCATCTTTTTAGCAGAGAAGGCCAGGAAATTTTCTAATTTGAACTGTACGATGATTTGTGAGTTTTTAGTCATTGATATAAGTATGTAAGAAATATATCTTTCTGCTATATATGGTGTTGCAAGTTTTGGTGAAGGATTATTATATTTTTGCAAAGGTTGAATATATATAGTGTGTGCCAGAGTATTGCAGAGAGATGTTTGAAGGTTTTGCAGAGGTGGAATGTGTATGATGTGGACCAGAGAAATTTTTGCAGAGATTAAAAATGGTTGTTCAGTGATGTTTTGATGAAGGATGATAAATGTGTGAAAAGATTTTTGTAAAGAAAAATGTACTATGAGTGTGAAGACTACAAGTCTTATTGAGAGACAGTGAAATATCATTTATTTGTCTATTTGAAAGATTGTTTGGTATTTTAAGCATTAAGTCAGAGGTTGAATATTGTATTACAAGCAAAGAAGGTTTGCAAGGGAGAAGACTTGAAGGAATCATAATTGCAGAGATCATTGCAGAGATATTTAAATATTGATTTCTTGTCATATTGAAAAGATTGTATCCAAGAGAAAGTTTGTCAAGTGATAGTTTAAGGAGGAATAAGGTCTTGTGCAAAAGAGAATCAGGGTAATCCCCTGAGGTGATCTTGTTTTGTTTCAAGGTGATTGTTCAAGTCAGTGAGACCTTAGTTTTGTCAATGAGACACTTATCAGCCAGTGAGGCATTTTTTAGAGGTTTTTCTACCCCAGGAGGGTTTTCCTCTCGTATAATCTTGTGTCTTGGTCTCTTGTCTTGTGTGAATTCATGGTTGAACATTAGTTTTAACTCATATCTCTGATAAAGTTATTTGTCAAGTTTTGATAAGGTTTAAAATCTTGTTTTAGACACAACACTAATTCACCCCCCCCCCATCTCAGTGTTGTTTGTACTCCTACATACATTACATGGGAGGACTTGTAATGTCCCCTTTCTAAGCCAGACTTATGTATGGGTTGAGCTAGAACATTGAAGGATCGAAAACTATAATTTTGGCTCAACATGTGATTTTATTGGGATTTTTGGCTAGTATTGTTTTATCATATTTTTCATATAGCCAAAATATTGACATTTTCCAAGCCAAGGATGGGAAAATAAACGTTGGTCAAATTGAAGATGAAAAAGGTGAAAGGATGGAAAATGCAATCTTTAATTGCATTTTTATTTATCTATTAATTTATTATTTTTCCCAATGCCAAGGAGAAAAATAAAATATTATATTTTATTATGCCAAGGAAAAGAAAGGAAAATAAATAATATTAAAATATTATTTATTGGCAAGAGTTGATGCCACCAAGGAAAAGCATTTAAAAAAATAATAAATAATTGTTTTTGTTGAGGATCGCCAGTCAAGGTAAGAAGAAAAAAAAAATAATAATAAAATATTTTTTATTGCCCAAGGTGAAAATCACCACCCAAGAGGAGATGATGAAAAGTTAAATAAAAAATGTTTTTTTTAAATAAGGGCGATTTGTTGTTGAAAGAAAAAATAATAAAATATTGATATTTTATTATTTTTAAATGATGGTGGTTGATGAGTGCAAATCATTTAAAATTGTCAAGTTGACAGTTGCATTTGATTGGTAGATTTTTGGACGCCTAGGAGGAGAATAGCATAAATAGAGGCATTTGGCTTCATTTTGCAACTATTGATCATTTGGCAAATTTTGTATTTGAGAGTTTTCTCTTGGCTGAAAGTGAATTTCAGTTTGCTCGATGTGATATTCCCTTGGCATTTTGTGGTTTGGTGATGCTCCCAATCCACCATGATGGGATGAATTCACATGGAGTTCATCATGGAGCTTGAATTGGAGTGTTTTCATGATTGTTATTTGCAGATTTGACTTGTATTTGAAGCTATTCCATCAACAAGTGCATATAGAAGGTTTAGAAGAGGATCGCTTGGCATATAGAGGGATTTTTGATCATTTCCAGCCTTCATCTACATTCTGATTTTATGACAGCAGTGATCAGCAGGGTTTCATCTTCAGATCTGAGTGTTGTTTGACATCTTTTGGAGGGTTTGAATATCATAGAAGCTTCTAAACCCTAGTCGCCTTCATCCTAGGCTTGATCGCTTGCATTTGGAGCCTTATATTGGCATATTTTGAAGATAATTGAAATCAGGGTTTCATATCAGCAGGTTACAGGTTCATATCCATTTATAAATCAGACTTCATTTGGCTTGATTATCCTTAGCATTCATCTTCACTTAGTTGGCATTTGTTGTGACTTCATTGGAGATCATTTCTACATGCTTTGGGTCATCATTGAACTCAATTTTCAGTCATATACTTGTCTGATTTTTATATCAGACCTGTTTTTGTAATCAGCCAACTACTATTGAATAAAGAAGTCTAATTCTCCATCCGGGTATGTTCATTCAAGTTTTTTGTTGATATTAGGTTGTGTCAATAAGCTGGTTATTGCATTTTCAATCAATTTTGGTGTTACTTTATTGTTATATTACAACCTTTTCATCTACACAACATTACAAACATATTGGCAAAAACAAATTGTAATGTCCCTTTTTTGGCGCATAGGTTTTTGTGCGCATTATGCTTGTTCCTAGTCCCTCAGAGGCTATCCAGCATGTTTGGGAGAACTCAAATGTTCTTGGAGTGGTCGTGGTTAAGTGTGCAGAACAGTTGTGTGTCTCAAGTCTTCAATTTCACCAAGGGATGGTCGAAGTTGTTTAATCAGTGCATTTCTATTGCTTTATATGGCTTGGGACCATTATTCAGATAATTAATTAATATTTCACTAAGGTTGCCTAAGGTTATATATAAGTATAGCAACTTAGTGTAATATTAATGGGTTTCCTTCTAGAAATGGACTAATTTTCTATGGCATTGAGCTTAGTGGATGTCCAGGGTTACAGTAATGGTTTCAGAAGTTTGATTGGGTTCACAAATTGCTCTCCAAGATTCTTGGAGGAGCCGTCTATTTTTGGAAAGTCACCGAGAAGGCATCGTTTCGCATCCCAAACCCTACAGAGCATATTGGTTTAGTTTTTTTGGCAGTTGGATGAAGTTTGGGATTTTTTGCAAGAAGTGATATTTAATGAGCTATTTTAATTATTATTTTCACTTAAGCTCCTAAGGGTGAAAATAATTAAAAGGTACCAAAGTGTTATAGCTCATTGGAAAGGTAATTAAGTGTTTTAAATGTTAGACACTTAAAAAAGGGACCTCACACTTGATATATTATTATTATTTCAAAAAAGGTCTTTTTGAGAGAAGAAAAATGAAGAGTTAAAAAGAAATGAATATTGTATTCCTCTCAAAAAGTTATAAAAAGGAGATGAGAGCTCATTAGAAGGGTTATGCTTTTTAGGAATTGATTTTGTTTGCAGATGGATTGAACTTATGAGTTCTTCCTTATTCTCTTGAGGACGAAAACCTTCTTGCAAAATTGGGTGTGGTTTCATATAGGAATCACCATTGTGCTGAAGCTGAAGATTGGAGCAAGCTCATACAAAGTTTGCCTTTGTGCTATTATGGAGTGTGCTATCTTTTGATTTGAAGCTTATCTTCTTGAATATTGAGTATATGTTAGATTGTTTGATTGAATATTGATGAGTTTGTGTTGGAGATTGTGAAGAATGATGATTTACTATGTTGGTCGTACATTCTCTGGCCGTACCAGCACATGAGATGATTTGCTTTTGGTTTGTTTTCAGTAAGATTACTTCAGAGTTGTGTGAAATACCATTTCCCTATGTTAAGCGCTTCTTTCCAAGTATTGTAATATGTATTTGATGCAAATTGAATATTTATTGAGACTTCATTCAATATCATCTGCTAGTCGTACAATCTTGACGTACCAGATATTGTGAGCATTTTTATATTGATTGAAAGGGAATAATATTTATGTTAGCTCCCACATTGGGTTCTTTATCCTTGTTTTTGGTGCCTTTTCTCAATATATTGCAGACCATTCGCTACAGTTTTGAAGATATATGGCAGATCATTCATCTACAGCAGGGCTGTACAACATGCTTAGGGCGTGTGGGTATAACCTGGGAACCACTTAGAATTTGGGCAGTGATTCATCTCCTTTGGAGGCGTCATTGATGATAGTAGTTATGTTTTTTGAGTTGGGAAAGGAATGAGTGGTATTTGAGCTTTTATGTTGTGTTATATATGGCTATCATAGAATGTTGCAGGGCTGTGAACAGCAACAGCAGTTCATCAACCATCAGTATTGAGCTTTCAGATGGATTCATCTTGTGTGGAAGAAGTTCTTAGTTGTTTTTATGATCATAGTTACGTGTTTCCTTCTTCAATTTCATGGATTTGTCTATGATCTAATGTATTGCATGCAGTGCCATTGTGCAAAATCAGGGGTACTAGTTTAGTTGCAGCCTATATGTTCCTTTGTAATCTTTCATTTGTGATGCAAAAACATTGTAACCCCTGGATGGTTTACTGCCAGCATGGAGTAAAAACATTATTTATCTTTCTTTTCCCACTCACTGAATAAGTGGATAACTGCTGAAAAGCAAATACCTGTTGTTAGCAGAAGATTGTATTCCTTTTCACTGCATAGCATTTGATTGTTCAACCAAAGCACTGTATGCTCTCACCTCGCCCATCTTGGGAACTTGGTGATCAGAAAGTGTGGAGGTAATCTATTAGTTGTATACATTGTTGTGCTAACCTTGCCATGTGATAGATTGTTAAATCTAAAAAAAAAATTGAGGTAGCTTATTACACAAATCTTGAAAACCCTAAAGCAATTGGAAGGAAAACAAATCAGAAATTTTCAGACCAGCAGGTGAAAAAAATCAGTTAGATAAGACAGGGTTCTTACAGTGGTATGAGAGCTCATTTCTACATAGTTACAATCAGAAACTTTTGGTGTTTTGAGCAAAATCTCGGTAGGGGATTTTACTGCATGCAAACTTTAAGTTTGGAAAATATGATCAGCCTTAAAAATGGTGCATGCTGGTGAATATCCTTGCACTTTTTAGACCTTGAAAACTTGTTTGCACTCACTCCTATAGGTGTGCAGCCATATACTAGGACCACAACTTTTTGTTCTTTGAAAACTTTATAAACCTTCTATGAAGTGTGTGCTCAGATATGGACTCATTTTGTGTTTTTGAAATGTTTTGCAAAACCTTCTTGAGATTCATGCCAATGCATTGAGACACAAGTTTTTGCTCTTCAAAATTTGTTTACCCATACAAGAGCATGCACTAGTCTAAGTCCTTGAAAACTTAAACTTTGTAAAATTTGCATCTCCATTAGAGGGCACGCGCCTTCTCATTGATTTGCACTTTTTTCTAATGCTTAAAACATGGCTGCAATTTTTGGTTTTTGAAAACGTGTTTCTCACTATATGGCATGCCCTTGTCAATGGGCTTGCAATTTTCTGACTTGTAAAATTCATTTACCTTCTTCTAGCCATGCGCCAATGTATTGCCCATGCAACTTTTGAACATAAAACATTTGTTTATCCATTCAACGACAAGCGCTCATAGATGTTGCCGACAACTTTCATTTTCAAAAACTCATGATATCTTGACCAATGGTGTGCCCCTTCATAAAGACCAGCAAATTTTATCAATCTTGAAATTGTTTCTCCTTGTAGCGGCGTGCACCTCACTGTAGCACAACATTTTTGACATTGAAAATGTCATGTTCTAACTTAATGGTGCAAACCACCATATTGGCTAACATTTTTATGACTTGAAAGTTGTCATTCATGCACTTCTTCACACAGGTGCACACCCATACACTAAGATTTTTTGGTTTTGAAACTTACCTTTTGCACTCCAATACATAGGCACACACTCTTATACTGGTCTGCAACTTTTCAAATTTGAATTTTATGCACCTCTTTGGAGTGGCGCACACCACTATATTGGCTAACATTTTTATGACTTGAAAACTTGTCATTTGTGCACCTCTTCACACAAGGCTGCACCCGTACACAGCAACATTTTTTGGTTTTGAAACTTACCTTCTGCACTCCAATACATAGACACATGCTCTTGCACTAGTCTGCAACTTTTCAAATTTGAACTTTATGCACCTCTTTCAAGTGGCACATGCCATTGCATTGGCAAACATCTTACCAAATTTTACCTTGTGTTCCTCTTTGGCCGGACACATGCCACTGCATTGTGATGCATTTTTTTGACTTTTGGTAAAACTTGCATTCCTTCGTAGAGGCATGCACCCTTCCACTAGCTAACATTTTTTTCATGCCTTAGCAATTTTTTTGCCTTTTCTCCCTCGTCCAATGTGATGAGCCTTACTCAATCAGACTCAAAACTCTTCAATAATTGCCTTAGGAATTTTGTCAAACACTTCTCTAGCAAACCTAATACTTGCTGGTCTGTGATTTCAGTCTGTTATGTTTGCTTTAAAATGATATCAAAGTACTCTAGATGCTTGTAAACCAATACTACAATGTCTAAGCAATAATCTAAATGCGTATCTGACTTCTTTTTATCTTTTCCAATGCACATACATGATTTCTAAATGTAAAACATGCACCTACAGCCAAAGGACATTATGTCAAACAATTGGCATGCAAACTATTACTCTATTCAACATGAACATTACATCAAGCAAATGACAAGTAACTTATCTCTCCTTAATTCAATGACAATTTTGAGTGCAATGCTGACATAGACTAGCCAAGACTCTTGGCTTTACAATCATTTTCACGACAATGCCAAAGTCTGATATAAATGTTCACCTACAGCAACCCTTAAAATGACAATGTAAAATGAACTAAATGAAATGCAAGAACCTGATATAAATCTACCTTCTCCAAGTTTATTCAACAAGATCTAACTGTGTCTCAGCCCAATTGCCAACATGCATCAAAAATAGACTCCAAATGCCAGCGCTTCACCCTAGGAAGGGGACGTGGGAGCTGAAAGGAGGTAGGGTTGGGTACTTTGCTCCTGTACGGCCCATTTGTGAGCGCCCAACAGTCATGAAAATGCAACCAAGGACTAAATCTGCCCTTCACTCTGCACTCTGATTCAAACTCTTGATATCTTTGTTTCAACTTGCACAAATAGAGCCTCTGTGTGAAGCTCTCCTGATGGCCAATTTTAGTGGATCTTTCACCACCTCAGATCAGCTGCTCTATTGAAGAGATTTCGTTCTTCAATGGCTGGTAATTCTTGAAACCCTTGCCTCAGATGCACAAACTTCAAGAAGTTCCTCAAAAGCAAATTCATTCATCACAAGTATAAAGTATTTGCTTTCCCATTGGCTTTTTATATTCTCCAAGGATGGCATGATTTTCTATGAGAGCATTTTGCTTTTCAAATGCTTTTTTTAATACATTTAATATATTTGCTTTTGTTGACCTTATAACAAAAAGCATTAAATAAGATGTCCTTTTAATCATTTAAGTGGCTCCAAACTCAACATTAAATTATAAAGTTAAATGATAACTTTATAATATATCATTAATAAATACAATATCATTAATGCCACTTAAAATATTAATATCTTCTTAATTAAACATCATTTTCCAATTTTGTCTGAACTTGGGGGTTCACCATGACACCCTCTATGCATCCAACCATCTTACCAAAAATAGCAGGGGTCCATCTCTATCAACCTCTGCCGGCTAAAAATAGCAAGAGCCTCCAATACGGGACCAGAGACCTCTAAACAACCTTATCACCAACTAAAACTAGGGAACAATGCTAAAATCACCACATGACCAGATACCCTGCTATAAATAGAAACTCTGGAAAGATCACTTACTATAAATAGTAAGTGTGTAGAACTGAGTCCAACGAAGGCCAAACTTGAACCCATACTAAGCTCTGATGGAGAAAACACACTGATCTCTGCCAAAAGGGACCCTCTAACCATCTAAGTTAGCCTACGAGGCCCAGTGATAGGCTAAACCATCATAAAATAGGATCACACTAAAAAGGGGATATTACAGTTCGCCCTCCTTGAAATTGCTTGTCCCCAAGCAATCTCAATAGCAAAGTTAACACCACTCCACCCGGATCCCAAGGAAAGTGCTATGTAATGTCCCTCATGTCACCAATCAACTCCTGTAACACCATCACAAGTACAACTGATAGATCCTATCGAATCAAATCAACCCCAACACCAGGTGTCGCAGGAGCATAAGCATTAAGTGGAAGCAACTCTGAATACCAACAATGTTTGCTTCCCATAACTGCGCAAGCTAAGCTGTCATACACACTATCTAGCATATGAACAACTAAGCTATGCATCTAAAACAAATCATGTACATAAAGATCAAAAGTGCAACTACAAGTAATCACCGTCATATACACGCTGCAAAACTCAACAATGAACCCTGATTGGAACCCCGATGCACACAAAGGATTCCTCAACATACTGGAGAGTATCCCACAACTAATGCCCAGATCCCAAATGAATTTGTAAGGAACTGCATCAGAATCTCGCTGAAAACAACTGCAGCCATAGAACCTGCCAAAACTTAGCAAACTGTGCAATTCTGCAAATGAAATAAACATATCACTTCTGATGTCAATCCCTAGGTCCCAGTGCCAAACTGGAAGTCCGTCAAAAAGCGCACCTGCTGACTTCCACCGTACCATTCTACATAAACCACCAACATCGCACCAAGAGTGATGGAACACCTCATCAGGACCAAAATTGAGTGACGAATCAAACACGTCACCACTAGGATCCCAAGACAGAATCAACAATCCACTACCAATGACAATTGGTGGCACCTACTGCACCATATTGTCTGCAACTGGATCACTAATCTGCCAAGAGGTTGCTCCCTGATACTGAGACCTGTGGGTTATGGACCCACAATGATAATCATTCTAGGGCAAACTGACAACCCTGCATGACATGGCTTCCTCTTCCATGAAGGGAAGCATAACATACCAGTCATCCATCCCACACCTAAACGTCATCTGGAATAGCAAGTCCACTATATGTGGGCTGAATGGAAAACCAAATGCATCCCACACAATGTAATCATGATGTGATGCACTAACCAACTCCTCTGGGAATCCTGAATCAGCACTAGGATTCCACAATGCACTGCCTACATCAAGAATTGAACAATACAGATCGATGTGTGAAGAATTCACACCAACATGCACAATTGGCATGCCAAGCTCAACAGCCCCATACTGAATATACTCTACGCAAGTGTCATCATCATGCTCAACTGCTGTGATGGTAGTGCATCTAAAACCACTGGAGCAATTGTCTCCGCAAAGTGACTGAGTCCCAGCAATATGAAGAGGAGAACAAGACAAGGAAAACCCATCAAAGCTGTCTTCTCTCCCTATGAACTCCCTAGCAATACTGATAGCCAAATCTCTATCCAAGGCTGATTTGCAATCAGCATCATGTCCACCTATCAAGTGTGACAAGGCAACCACCTCCTGGTTGCAATCAGCACTAAACTACGAAGAACTCTCCTCATAAATATGCCACTCTGAATGTTCCTCTTGCTCAATCAATACAAGAGGCTCTACACTCTCATATGGAGTGTCCCAGACTGAAGAACTCATGCCACTATCATCCACCTGAACTGGGACTGCCAAAGATGATTGTCTATGTTTTACGGCGTTTCGGGGACGGCAGGGGACGCGTTTCGGGGACGGCAGTCCGAGGGCCAATTTTTGGGGACGGCAGGGGACGGCAATATATGAATTTTTCAAATATATATAAGAATTTTTCAAAATATCAATATGAAATAGAGATATCATATATGTTAATAACTTAACAATAATATCAATATGTGAATAAATCATGACAGCAGTAGTGTAACATACTAACAGCAGTATAAACTATAAACTAAATTTTTTACTGGCCTTGCCACTTGAAAACAACACTTGAACTCTTTGATCATTTCCTCTTCTTCCATGGGCGGCTTTCATAATGTTGTTGCCACTTTACATCAAACTTGGTAGAGATTTAGCTTGGCTTTGCCAAGACAAAGTGTGCCACTTTGTCGCCTTGGATTCTTACTTAGCTTGAGTGCACTTTCCTTAGGTGATTTCTGCATTATATGCCCTTAGGTGGAGATTTCTAGTGGCCAAGCCACCAAAATGTGCAATTTGTTCTGACTTAATTTCTTTGATGATACCTTGGTGAGTTTTCATAAGCTCTTTTCTGACTTTTAGATGCTACAATCTAATGGATTTTACCATGAATAAATGTGCCTTATGCCCTTGCTATCTCATTCCATGACCGCCTCTGCTTGCATGACAGAAAAACCCTTGAATCTTCCCTGACTTTGTCCTTGTTCTGCTCCATTGTTTTTATCATTTGCTGCTCTGATGTGATCATTTTTTCCCTGCAAAATTGTCAGTTGAAAGGACAAAGACAAGATAACCTTTGCAAACTGACTGGGAGGTTGACAATTGACTCAGATTGTGCAAACTCAAGGATTAACTGATAACAAACTGACTAAAAGAGGGATGAAAACTGAGTTTCTTATGGGTGCTAATAATAGTTTCATGATACAGAAGGTAATAGACATTGCAACATTTTCAATATTAAATAAAGGCTTAAAACCATAGTTTGAAAACTCGGACTCGCCGCGGACTCGGCAGCCCAAAATAGGACTCGGAGTCGGGACTCGGCTAAAAACTCGGCTAGGACTCGGCAAAGAAGAAAACCGTAGTTTTACAAAAAAAGCAAAAAGAAATTAATGTATTTAGAGAACATAAGAGCCATAATTCAAACATTACACGTGTCATATGATCTAGAGCATGTGTATACTCAGTGTTCTGGGTTGCATCCCTCAGTTGTTTGTACATAGATCCTGAAAATGACTAAGTCTGGTATCCTGATATCCTAAAAATTTGACGAAGTCTGAAATCTGGTGGATCCTCCAAATTCTAGAATCTGCATGTTAAATCCGGTGAATCTGAGACCTATCTCAAACATCCTGAAAGGTATATTGAAAAATATTTAAAGTATAAGAAATTCATTATACTTAAATATATTTTTCAATATACCTAACCCTGAGCGTTTAAGTTTATAGAGGGGGGACCCCTAGGCGTCCCCGGGACGTTTGAGGGACGTCTTAGACGTCCGCTGCCATATCGGGGACGGCCAGGCGTCCCCCTTTTCAATTCTGCCATCCCCTAAAAAAAAATAGCCGTCCCCGAGACGTTTCGTCATTTTCTAATTTTTCGGGGACGTCCCCTGCGGTCCCCCCGTACCGGAAAAGCCACAGGGGACAGGGACGGGGCTGGAGGAGCAGGGGACGCGTCCCCGTGTAACACAGATGATTGTACTTCAATTGTGGATGAAGAAGCTCGTGCAATGCTCAACTCCAAACAAAGTTCTTCAATCTGAATTTTTGTTGCTTGAAGATCCAACTGAGTGCTCACCAATGTACCCTGAGCAACCTCAAGCTCACGAATTAACTTCTCCACTTCTTCTTCCTTCCCACTCAATGCACCTGAATAGATTTCAGCAAGAACAAGGAGGTGATCTCGATCGGAGAGGAGATGCATATAGTTTGATTTCATTCCAATCAAAGCCTCTTTGATTACCAGTAAGTGTGGTTGGGAAGATTCTTCTTTGTTACCTGTTTGACTCCTCACAAGCTGATCATGCCATAGCTGATTTTCAATCAGCTTGTGGATACTATCAAAGTGAGTCAATGCAGCCTCAATCTGGTCTTCATTGACTTTCAATTGTTTTTCCAAACTGTGAGAGGAATTGGCCTTCTGAAACAAAGCTGATTCACACACTAAATCTTCACACTGGGCCTAGAAATCTTGTCTTGTACTGCTGTCCACATTCATGCTGTCAACTGAACTAACAAATTCAACACTCTCAATGTCATCTTCATGGTACACTTGCTGATCTGGAACTTGGGCAGCGGTAATTCCAATCAAAGGATCCTCAATGTTTAGTGCCAAAACACAATCCAGCTCACTAGTCACTGTGTGAGCATCACCAAACACACCTAACTCAACTCTAGATGACAAAGATACTTCATGGAGTGAAGTAGGATCAGCAGTAGTATCACTCACCGAATCAACCAAAGATTCCATCTCATCACCTGATTTGTCAAGGAAAATCTCTAAGTTGCCCACAAAGAAACTCGTGAAGCTATTACCTATAACATTATTGGATTCTTTGTCAACACCACTAGTTGTATCTTCCTGCAGAAATGACACAACACACAATCCATCCTTAGTGTTGTTAGCCAAAACACTTGAAGAGTCCTCACAGGTAGGCTGAAACACACCTTTGTTCTCTTCTTCTACCATAGGGCTGTCATGGGCTGACTGATTTTCGTTCTCCTTAGGAGGCAAAGCAAATGATAACACATCTTCTTGTGTTTCTTCTACATACCCTGCAAGTCGCTGGTCCATTATAGTGTCTTCTTCAACTTCATGGTCCTTATGAATGTCAATACCTTCATCCATCCTAGGGCTTCCACTTGATTGAATTTTGTTTTTATCATGAACATGGATAGGCTGAAACAAATCTCCTTTCTTTTCTTGTTTTTGCACATTTAACTCTTCACACAATGCATCATTGTTTGACTCTATTTCTTGATCAAAGCCACACTGCTGTTCAAGCCTTTCTGGTACATCTATAAGCTGCAAATCATCTTGTAGCAATTCACTTTTCACCCCTCCTTCCTTTTCTTCCTTCCTTCTCACAACTTCTACTTCCTTTTCTTCAGGTCCACCGAAGGACTGATTGAAGGTGAGAACATCTCGGATTTTCTTAGGAAGAGATTGATATTCAATAAATCTGGTATAAATATAACTATAAAACTCCATTACCTCCATAGTTCTAGATGTAGAAGGCATATCTATCAACTGCTAACACCACAGGATGGCAAAATCAAGGGCTCTGAGAAAAACTAACATGCAATCACAAGTACTAACATGTAACTACTGATACCACACATGCCACCACTGAGCATTGACATGCAACCATTAAAACTGACATGCAAGTGTTGATCACTAACATGCAACTCCAAATCTTGGCATGCAACATGAAATCGCTAATTAACCCAACAGGATGGTTTTTTACCACTCTGATACCACTGTGATGAGCCTTACTTAATTAGACTCAAAACTCTTCAATAATTGCCTTGGGAATTTTGTCAAACACTTCTCTAGCAAACCTAATACTTGTTGGTCTGTGATTTCAATCTGTTATGTTTGCTTTAAAATGATATCAAAGTACTCTAGATGCTTGTAAACCAATACTATAATATCTAAGCAATAATCTAAATGCATATCTGACTTCTTTTATCTTTTCCAATGCACATATATGATTTCTAAATGTAAAACATGCACCTACAGCCAAAGGACATTATGTCAAACAATTGGCATGCAAACTATTACTCTATTCAACATGAACATTACATCAACCAAATGACAAGCAACTTATCTCTCCTTAATTCAATGACAATTTTGAGTGCAATGCTGGCATAGACTAGCCAAGACTTTTGGCTTTACAATCATTTTCACTATGCCAAAGTCTGATATAAATGTTCACCTACAGCAACCCCTAAAATGACAATGTAAAATGAACTAAATGAAATGCAAGAACCTGATATAAATCTGCCTTCTCCAAGTTTATTCAACAAGATCTAACTGTGTCTCAACCCAATTGCCAACATGCATCAAAAATAGACTCCAAATGCTAGGCGCTTCACCCTAGGAAGGGGACGTGGGAGCTGAAAGGAGGTATGGCTGGGTACTTTGCTGCTGTACGGCCCATTTGTGAGTGCCCAGCAGTCATGAAAATGCAACCAATGACTAAATCTGCCCTTCACTCTACACTCTGATTCAAACTCTTGATATCTTTGTTTCAAATTGCACAAATAGAGCCTCTGTGTGAAGCTCCCCTGATGGCCAATTTCAGTGGATCTTTCACCACCTCAAATCAGCTTCTCTATTGAAGAGATTTCGTTCTTCAATGGCTGGTAATTCTTGAAACCCTTGCCTCAGATGCACAAACTTCAAGAAGTTCCTCAAAAGCAAATTCATTCATCACAAGTATAAAGTATTTGCTTTCCCATTGGCTTTTTATATTCTCCAAGGATGGCACGATTTTCTACGAGTGCATTTTGCTTTTCAAATGCTTTTTTTAATACATTTAATATATTTGCTTTTGTTGACCTTATAACATAAAGCATTAAATAAGATGTCCTTTTAATCATTTAAGTGGCTCCAAACTCCACATTAAATTATAAAGTTAAATGATAACTTTATAATATATCATTAATAATAACAATATCATTAATACCACTTAAAATATTAATATCTCCTTAATTAAACATCATTTTCCAATTTCGTCTAAACTTGGGGGTTTACCATGACACCCTCTATGCATCCAATCATCTTACCAAAAATAGCAGGGGTCCATCTTTCTCAACCTCTGCTAGCTAAAAATAGCAAGAGCCTCCAATACGGGACCAAGTACCTCTAAACAACCTTATCACCAGCTGAAACTGGGGAACAACACTAAAATCACCACATGACCAGATACAATTATCACGCTAAAAAGGGGACATTACATCCAAGCTTCAATCTTCGCCTTGTCAAATGCATTGGAAAATTCCTTCCATTTGCCCTACAAAGACACTGATTAGAGATGACAAAAACAACATTGATGACAATGGCAGGGGTTGAAGTATGACCCCACAATCAAGAAATGACAAGGTTTTAGCTTAAACGAAGACAATGCAGAAAATTTCGTATGGGTCAAACACACTCATGTTTAACAATCCACCAAATAATTTTGCTCCTTTATGTGCACTAACACAACTCCCTCCTTTCCTCCTTTTGACATATGAATCATATACTTATCAATTCTTTCAGTCTAGAACATACCCAACATGGGATTAATCCATATCCTCAAATGATATGATTTATATGACATTGTCTATTTTGGATGCAGCAACAACTTGCTATAATATTGAAAATACATGATCAGAAATATGATTTACAACTACATCTTTTCCAAACTTGCTAATAATGAATGAAGTGTGAAGCAGTTAGAGCAGGAAGTACATAAAGCAGTTTTTCCCTTACAAAGAACTCATCATATCTTATCAAAGAAATAACTAATATATACAGTATTGTTGAGTGACCATGTATACTTTAATTACATGCTAAAACCTAATATGAGTATAAGAAAAATAGACCAAAGAAAACAAGGCCAACATTACATGTACATTATGGCATTAACCATTATAGAAGTATTTCAAAATGCAGTAAACAACATAACTAGGTTAGCAAAAGATTCATACCAATGGGCAAGACGCATCCTGTGCTTATGTCTTTATGATTCTTAAGTCTCTGTATTAAGCGAACTGAGCAATCAAACATGTATGACATTGTGTGAGACTCTTAAAAGTTAAAATGAAAACTGGCACCAAAAATTTAATGTCTAGCTAATTTGTGGCTATCTCCATCTTAGGAATTTGATTCATCTGATGGAATCTCTTCAACAAATATGTGTTGGGTGAATTCCAACTATCATTCATAATGTATAGTGGATAAAATAAAGATCATCCATTAGAAGCTTATAAATGCTCGCCTCTGGCCTATGACTGATTTTCTTGGTAACAAAGAGAATCATTGAAGAGCTTATACTAAATGATTATTGAGGAAAGCACGTCATTCATACCTTTTCTCAAAAATTGGCGCAAAAGCACATCATTCATGGCACAGTCATCCCTCTCCTGACTTCTTATTTGTCCTTCTGTACTCGAGCTGTTTAAAATCTCAAAGAATTGGCATTTGCATGAAGCAACTTGTGGGAGCATCTCTGACAGCATGCCATCTGGCAGTGAAATGTTAAAGCTAGCAAGCCATAATAAATGTTGCACTTATCCTTGGTCAGGAATATTGTTACAAACAAGCTTACTGTGCACACCTTTGATTTCTTTAATATCATTCTTTAGCTTTATCAATTCCTCCTTCCGTTCTTTTGCCTGTAAAAGTAAACAAAATAATTGGTGGCCCTAAATTTTCTTTTTCAAAAGTGTTGTTCTCTCTTTTGATAAATTATAACTGAGCAAACAAAAGAGACAGACTGCATTTCGAGACAAAGTGTAATTCATTGGACTTAGCATGCAAGAGGATACCCATTTGATTTTACAATCAACATACTCTTGTTCTAAACTCTAATTCTACTTTATCTCTTACCATTCAAATTTTAACTATTAGAACAATATGAAGTGTTGAAAAACTACAAATAATGCAACAAAACAACTGGAACATAGTGAGAAGAAACTCAATGCTAATGGATGATGGCCAGCAAAATTATTTTCATCATAATGAAAAGCATAAATAAGCTATTATCTCTTAGAAAGTAGATTCATTGCAAAGAGGAGTAATGAGATTTATAAAGTTACTATATTTGAAATCTATTCAAAGTATGAACTGAAATGTAACTAATAAGAGAAAACATAATTTAGTGACTTACTTGTACTACATGCTTTAAAAGATGTTTTTCCTTCATACTTGTTGTTGGTGTTTCAATTTGTCTCTTTCAAGACAACACAAATCAGAACAGTATGTGAGGATGTACCTCTCTTCAAATTATGAGGTAAAGCTCCATGGTAAACTAAACTAACCCTAGACTCTAAGCCATTGTTGGTGTAATAATTTACTGCAACTATTATATTAAGTTTACTTAGGTAATTTCCTTTTTATTACTTAGGTACGATAGGATAACGAGTACATGTCATTCCCTAGTTTTTTGGGATTCTACCTTATCTTTATTCTCATTGGATTTAGAAACTCAGAGGCTATATCGTTGCTCTTTCCTTTCATTTACAGTACTATAATTCTTCTCTTTCATTGCATTTGATTTATGTCCTCATAATATTGTTTTGTTTCTAGGTAGATTTATTATCACAAGTTCATTATTAAATCTAACATGGAATTAGAGCAAGGCAGTTTAAGTGTTTTAATTCAATCTAGCATATTGTCTTAGCTTTCTTTCACCTAAGGTTTATAGTCTTGCAAATTTGGTGTATTTCATATCACTCATTGTAGAGGCCTCCGAGGAAGAAATTGACTATTCCATTGCACTCAGAATGGTCATATTAGCTTAGCTGGGCTAGGATTTCAAATTTTCATTTCATCCAAATCAGAAATTGTGAAGTCATGTAACAGAGGCAAAAAAATTTAAGCTCAGGCATGCAGGCCGAAGCCATACAACCTGAGTGCAAGCCTAACACAGGTAGATACAATAGCAAAAAAAAAATGTTTTTTTTAAGTTTTTTTCATTTGAATTTTTTTTTTAAATCAGAAAAAACATTAAAAAAAATTGTTTTAAGCAATATATTAAGCAAGGAGGATGTGAAGGTACCCTGTAACCTATCCACCCCTGCTATCACAGATGTGGCAAGGACAGAGCCCACTCCCTCGCACTGACCTTTATAACACCACTGGCACATTCAAACCTGATGATTAGGCAGCAGTTTTCCAACAACCACTGTTCATCTGCTGCGGCCTCTTGCCTGCTGCCGTAGCAGCTCAGCAGCTTCGCCATCGCCACCGCCACCCACGCACCACCATTCCACTACCAAGGTACCACCAACCACCAACGACACCCACCGGTCCACCACCCTGCAACAAACCCCCTCATAGTTTGCATTTTCAGAATTATTGTTCAACTTCAAGAGGCCTTTTCTTGGCCATACGAAGGGCTTCTTGCAAGCAATTTTTTTTAAATGGGGCAAATTTCACATACTTCACTATGGTATATCAATTTCTGCTCTCGACTCCATAATTTTTCATAAAATCAATTTTCTCTCAAAATTTGATGTGTAGTCATAGTTTTTTGAACTTCTAGACCTCATAATTTCACAAACGAATTTGGATTTGAGTTCCTTTCTTTGAAAGTAGATATTTTTCCAAACACTACACATTAGTGCAAGCTAATTGTTCTTATTCTATCATTTGATTGTACTTTTAGCTTTCCAGTCCTCATTAGACATTATAAAACTCTAGAAAATCAACTTCCACTTTGTAAACACACTAATTTATAAAGTGCCAAACATTGAAACTTGCTAAAAGTGTTTAAATTGAGCTTATTGGGGAGGACAAGCTGTTAATGTAAACACACTCAACTTATAAAGTGTCATCACACATGTACTTGTCTTTTGGGGAACTAATATATTGGCACTTTGTAATATCAAATTGAATAAAGTTCCATCCTGGGAAGCTTAATACATGGGCTTCCAGTTATTCTACACAGCAAAACATATTGTGTGATGAGCAGTGTAGTCACATGACATGCATTGTGATTCCACCTCCATCTTGATGAAAGCTTACACCAAGTTGCATCAACTATTGTGGATCCTTCTATTCTTGTCCACCACATCATGCTTATGACTTGACACATCCTGATTCACATCGGTTCACATCTTAAATTGAAATCCATTCATCTATGGTAAATGTTCCTAAATCTTACATCCAATTCCCATCTGCTCACATCTCAAATTGAGAACCATTCATTATGTGTCATGTCCCCATTTCCAGAGTGATCACATATGGTATGAGTGTTTAGCCTATTCCTCATTCCCGTAGGCTAAAACACATGGTAAGGGAATGAAAGTGATTTTGGCTAGATAATTTTCATTGTATTTTCATATAAGCCAAAATTATAAGGGCTTCATCATATGGGAATTGCAATTTCTATTGTAATCTCTCATATTTAGGGGGGTAGGACCTATAATTGAGGGGCCAAATTCATAGTGTATTTTATAAGGCCAAAATGTAAAAGGGAAAATGAAATCTTTAATTACATTTTCTCTAATCTATTCTTATAGAGTTTCGAGATAGGACCTATTGACAAATATGTGATTGAAGTGTGTTCAAAGAAAATAGGTCCAAGCTAAAGCAAAAGGTGTTCAAATGCATCGTGGCACTTCACCAATCGACTCAAAGTTCAAATTTCAAATGTTCATTTCAAGAAGGCATGCGCATGGGATAAGGAGTTCATTGGACCATGTGTTATTTCCCAACGGCCACTTGCATAAGGGAAATCGGTTGTCAAAGATATCTCCAATGGATTCAAAAAGCACCAATGGTCACCTAGGATCATGTGCCAATGGCTATTTAGGAGCATGTGCCAAGCGGTTAAGGAAGGGGTCTAATTCATTGGATCCTGTGATATTCTACCTCCAAGAGCATCGACTAGCATTTAATTGGCCAAGACAAAGGATTCAAAGATAATTCGCCCAAGGAATGATTAAGGGAGACTTGCATAGAGGTGCGAATAGCACTAAAGGAGATCTATTTGCATTGAAAGAGGTGCCAACGGCCAAAAGAAAGTATAGACATGTTACATTTGCCAATACAATCCCATTCGCCTAGACATGAGGATATTCGTCCAAGAGAAGAAGTCACCATGAAAGGATAAATCAATAATAATGCAATTATATTTACCCAAGGAGAATCACATCTATCAATGCAAAAGTCCAATCGGCCATGAGAGGAGAAGAATAAATAGAGGACATCATTTCATTTGAAGGCATGTTCTGGATTTGGTATGTTTTCTTTATTTTGCAAGCTTGAGAATTCCGATTTTCATGCTTTTGTTGCAAGGAGATGTGCCCTTGCTTGTAGGGAGATGACCCCCTACTCATAGAGAGGTGATTTTGTTTCTAATCTCACCATTGAGCTCAATTTGCAGGTATTAGGAGTTATAGCAGGTATTGGACGATCACTACATCATACTACATCATTGAGGAGATTGATTGGAGAGGTTGCATCAAGTCTTTTGCTTTTTCCAGTCACATACTTCTTGCTACAGTCACTGCAGCCACATACAGGATTATTACAGTCATAGAAAGAAGCTGCAATCATTGTCTATTGGTATCTCACATCATTGGCATCCATCCCAGGGCAATTCGCTCATCCAAGGAGTCCATCGCTAGGGTAATAAGGAAGTTTTGGTGCCAAATCTCATATTTTTCTTGCTGCTGGGAGAAATCAGAGATATCAGGTTATCGCCACAGTCATAACAGTCCTAAAACAGTCATATTTGAGAGTGAAACAAGTTTCATTGAAGACTGGAAATATTTGGTAATACCCTTGGTGATGCTTTCTTCATTCGGCTCAATTTTGGTAGCCATTTTGTAATGACTTGAAGACCTGATTTGAATCATGTGTGTGACTGTCATATAGGACAGCAACTATATTTTGTATTGACATCATTTTTCAATAAGCAATCAATCATTAAGTATTTGGGCTTCATTGTTGTACACTTGAAATTAATCATTGTTTACAAGTTGTGTATGATTGAAGGAAAATAAAATTTCTGATATATCTATTAAGGAACATTACATTATGGTCAATGTTCCCAAATCTTGCATGGTACTTGATCCCATCAATTAGTTTCATCGCAGTTCAGCATCAGCATTGTAGTGTCCCTAACTAGAATAATTGATCACTTGACAATTTCTCAATGACAATGCATGAATCCCAGCACTTTCTATTCGCCAATATCCCCAAAAGGGCAAGGTGAGAGCATACATTGACTAGAATTAAATCAAATATGCATAGTTGGCGGCAAGCCGCACAGCTAAGATGATGCATGGAAAATACAAATCCTGAATGCCAGTCTTGGCAGCTAAGCCCTCTAGACTCCACTTCAATAACAATTACAATATCTATTACCAATTTGGCAAAGGCTCAAAAACAATAAATCGTTGAAATCTCTATATGATCAGCAATAATGATTCTATCCAATCAATACAACTGCTGTTATAAGCAAGAGGGTTAATATGAAACCCTTAACACCAAACTATTTTCTTCAACATGTTATAAATTTATGGCTGATGTAAACACTTAATTTATAGCCAATTATTCATATTGGAATAATGTTTTTCAAATCCCTTAGTATCACTGTGTTTCTGATATGAACCAGAATTATGGTATGCAACTGTACAACACAGAAATATCAAATGATAGCAACGAAATGTTCAGAAAACAACTCACAACCATCTACTGCATATATGCTACTAGTAATAGTAATAAACATGATTAATACTCACAATAAATAGCAGATAAAATGATATCTGCAATGTAGGCAGTTGTATGGCCTGGTCAGTCCCTCTTTAGAATGCTGCAACGGCTACAACAGCCTCAATGAATGTTGTAGCCTCTGTTTTACCCTTTATTGCAGCGCCTTTGAATTGCTGTGATCCTCTTTGGCATGATACGGTGGCTTCACAGCCCCTTAAACTGTGCAACAGACCTCTTTAAGGTTTGTGATCTGCTTAGCATAAAGTACGGCCAAATCTAGGCAGTCTATGACGTACGGTGACCAAAATGCATCCCATACGGTAGTTATTAGAAAGGTGCAGCAGTCTTTGACTATCATACGGCAGCTCCAATCTCCTTTAAATATGTTGTGATGGGAATTAGAGGGTATCAAAGGGTCTTTGTGTTGGTGCGGCCCCTTTTACATATATGTACAGTCACTTTTCAACAAGTACGACTATAAAACAACAATAGTGTTTACTGTTATAACAGCAACATGATAATAATATAGTATTGAAACCCTATTCAAGAAATCTAGAAAATCTTCAATAACTTCAATCAAAAACCTAAAACACAAAAATCTGGAAATCTTCAACAAACTTGGAAATCTTCAATATCTTCCAATAATAATCTGAACTGAAATAAACTTTCAGCACAATGGTAATCCCTGGATGGAATTACTCCAAATGCATCAGAGGGTTTTCATCCCCCAACCTCCATAGGAAATCTAGAGGGTTTTCGTCCTCCAAATCCCAACACCGAGAGGGTTTTCGTCCTCCAAATCCCAACAAAATGAACACAAAGGCTCAATCTTCAGAAAATAGGGTTTAGACAACAATACAATAGATGATTTCTTCTCAGCCCAAAACCTCCTTTTATAATCTCCTTTTCTAATTCTTAAATATTTTTTTCTGCCTCCTTAAAGAAGTGTTTAGAAACATTATTAGGCCCTCTTTCCTAGCGACAATTTTTAATATTACATTAGGCCCTTTTTTAAAAACAATTTTTAACATTACATTGGGCCCTTCTTTTAATAATAATACATAAGTTGCCCTTTTTACAATGTTGTAAAATAAAGTTGCTAGGACAACTTAAGTTATTATTATTAAATTATTTCTCTCACCTTATCCCTTAGCCTAAGGAATAGGCTCTGGGTCTCCTGATTATCTTCGCCTGAAAAAAGGGGACATGACAGCCATTCATCTATGGTAAATGTTCCTGAATCTTACATCTGATTTCCATCAGTCCACATCTCAAATTGAGAGTCATTCATTATGGTCAATGTTCCCAAATCTTGCATGGTACTTGACCCCATCAATCAATCTCAGTTACAATTCAGCATCGACATTGTGGTACGTAAGCAACTTCTAGATTCATTCATTAATCTTCCTCTTATTGGGATAGAGATTTTCCTACGAGTTTTCTCTCTCTTCTTCTGAGGGGGTTCAATCTCTTTGTACATTGGGGTTCTTTCAGGTTGTACATGGGTACCTAATATGGCTTAGGTAATTAAGTAATAAATTTAATTAAGTAGGGTAGGCCTTTGAGCATTACCTAAGTAATATTAGGTGGCTATGAACAAAATATACAGTTATGCACATTATACAATATTCTCTTGGGGTGTTTGCATAAATGAAATAACTGAAATAAATCTTGCCCTATATTTTTTATCTTGGAAATGAGCACAAAACTTGAAAGGTTCATTTCTCACAAGTGAGGTTTTATATTTTAATACTTGCAACTAGATGAAAAAACAAATGCTTTCTTACTAGCTAAAATCAATGACCAATAAATTAGCATACACAAAAATAGGATAAGTGAACTACCTCTGACACACACAAACAATGCAAAATTTCACAGATCAAATAACTTAGATGTATGCAAAGCTACAACTAAGATGAATCACCGTGTTAGTACAAAGCCTAACATTGTTCTTCACATTTATTTCAATCAATGCAATCCAAACATACAAAACGCACATGAAACTCAGATCCAACACTTGAATGAGAATTTACTTCAACTATCATTAACCATCTCTTGTACCTAAAGCACTTATTTATAGGTTACAATTTACAAAGAATATCCAATATTAGGATTTATTATCCCAAAAATCAATGTTCTAAAGCAACCCTATTACTAGTTAAAATCATATAGACCAGTAAATCAGCATACACAAAAATAGGATAAGTGAACTACCTCTAACACACACAAACAACGGAAAGGAACATAATGACATATCCCATATAATTATTGATATAAGGAAGATTCCAACAATATCAATGGTATAGAAAAGTTTCTATCTCAAATGATCATCATAAGTAAATGAAGAACGAAAGAATAGAAGCAATCATCACTCTTACAAGAAGCAAACAGATAAATTAAAGTGAAGCTAGAATAAAGGGGTCAGGAAAAGGTAGACCATTTGAGGGAGCACTTGACAAGGTGTTGCTCAATTATGGAAAACTAATCCTCACCCATGGCTTAACCTTGCCATTGCCACAGCCCCACCCACAACAATAATGTTGGTTTTCTATACAGTTCATCCTGCATGAGCATTTGTATAAGCACTGAAGTCTCCATTTCTTTGCTAAGAAGATTTGATCCCTTAAATATTTCTGGTTTGCTTTCCTTTCCGCCTGGGTTTGCTTTTTATTGTAGCCTGCGTTTTAGATTGGCTTGTTTTCTTCTTTGGCATCAATTGAAGTTTGAATTTTACACAAGGTGATGATGTGTCTTTACTGTTTCTTCTGTCTTTTATTTTCTGTGAAACAGTGAGTTCTCCATAGGTTTTACTCCCTGATAATGCATGCAGCTCATAGATTGAAGCAGCACTTTCAATCAGTGGAAAGACTTTTTGCTTCCTGAAATTTGACAGAAAATGTTCGTCTTGATTTCTGGAGAAACACTAATGTCGATTCCAGTTTTTTCTGTTGAGCTCTAATCTTTAGAAAATGTGTTCTTGAATAGGCATTTTCCCAATAAGCTGCTATTTGGCTGTTGTTTTTGGTTGAGGAACAGATCACGCCAGTTTGTCAATTTAAATGTTCAGTTCCTTGTTAGTTCTAAAGGCATTAGGACTTGCAAAAAACATTATCAGAATTTGTCATGGAGGGATGGCAATCTTTACTCTGTACATTACGTTTGAGTCAAGGTCTTTTTTTCAATCATCTCTCTTTGGTCTAGAGTTTTGTCTTTCTTGCCTTGCAGTCTTCCAGTCACATTACACTATGTTAATCATGCAACGTTTTATGGATCTTTTAAGGTACATTTTCATTACTTAGATTAGGGCATTTTTCTAGGTGTCTCTTAGGTTTGTGCTATTCTGTGGCCTCTTTTCCAAGTCTAGCCAGGCTGTGGATGGATTGGCAAGGATACCTTTACTCTCAGGCTTGAAAATGAGGTCAAAAACCCTGGAATACAAAGTTTTAAAAAAAGTATAAGGCAAATAAAAAGAAATTCTTCTGCCAGCTTCCATGTAAGGGGGTCTCATACACCAAATTGGTTTGTGTCTTAGCCATGACCTAAAAAATAACATTTACCTTTACTCTCAAGATTGGCCATGAGGTCAAAAACCCCAGGGTACAAAGTTTAAACTTTAAACATAGACTCATAGTATAAGACAAATGGAAACAAAACCCCATGAAAGCTTCCATGTAAGGGGTTCTCATAGGCAAACTGGTATCTATCTTAGCCATGACTTAAAAAACTACCTTTACCTTTACTTTTTTACATTGGACATGTTTTCTGCATATCCTATATCATTGTCTCAGATCATTTCATAAACCTACTAGCCATTCTTATTTTTGAATGCTTGAGGTTCAATTTAGCAAAGATGTAGTTAACAAGGAGTAATTGTTCTTCCAAAAGAGATAAAAGGATTTGCCAACGTGACATGCCAGGTTTAGAATGGGCCCTCAGACCTAGTCTCAACACATTTACACACGAAAAAGGATGCCACCAGAATACCAATACTCCAATAATAACCAGAAAATAATATCCCAGTGAAAAATCAAGACTAATTTGCATAATCTCTACAGTAAAATTTTGTCACTGATCAATGAAAACCCTCAGTTGTGAATAACGAAAATGCCAAGCCGATTACGAAAATGTAAAGCCAATAACCAAAATCTTGATAAAAATGAAGAACAGCCTAATTCAAATGTCCATCCCACTCTAATATTCAAACTACAGTACAGTTGCGCTAAATACTCAAGGAGATGTAAAAGGCATCCTAGATCTAAAATAGTACTTAGGAGATAGTAACATGCTGGTTTCAAACATCTCTCGAATCAAAAGAAAGAAAACACCCCGATTCAGGGTTAAGAATGTTAGTGTTTTATAGCTTCGGAAGCTATTTTCTTTCTTAAATAAAATTAACTTGCTCCAGGTCGTCCCTAGAAAGGTGGTCGCCTAGCTTGCTATATAAGGTAGATAGAGTCTCCACATTTAAGGACAATTACTCCATTTGAATTCTGTAGTAGCAGGTTCACATTATTCGGCAGCAGATCCATTTCAAGGAGGAGTGACATTACTTATTATATGAGACTCAGCCTTGTCTAGGGCCTGATTTTTTTTTGTATGCAGTTTCTGCACTTATTTATCTGATATATAAGAGATCATTTTTGTTGGGTTTTTCTCCCTCAAGTAGGAGGGTTTTCCCAGTGTAATTTGCTGTGTTCTTTGATCTGTGTGTTGTATTTCTGCTTATTTTATTTCTGATCTGAATACTAACATGGTATTAGAGCGGGTCTAAGAAAAGATCTGATCAGATTTGTTTAAGCAATCAAGTCAACTTTTCATCTAGGGCAGATCTTGAAGGCAAAGTATTGCAGATCTAAGGTTGCAAATTATTTCAGACCTAAGGGCAGATCTTTGAAGGAGAATTTGTGCAGAAAAAGAAGATGGTGAACGGTGTCAAGGTAGAAGATAGGCTTGATGGAGCCTCAAACTTCAACTCTTGGAAACCCAGGGTACTCATTGCATTAGAGGAGAATGATCTTCTTGATTTCATGGAAAGTAATATGCCCGAGCCTTCCGATGACACTGAGAAAATCCAGTGGAAGAAAAGGGCACGAAGGCTAGAAAGATCATGATAGACTCTGTGATGAATCACCTAGAACCGATCATCTCCAAGTTGAAGTCAGCTAAAGAAATGTTTGATACTCTAAAAGGATTGTATGAGATCAACAATACCAGCAGAGCCCTTGCTTTGAGACAACAGCTTCACCATGTAAAAATGGATAAAAAAGATTCAGTTATCTCATTCTTTATGAAGATCGCTGATTTAAGAGATCACTTGAGCGCTATTGGGGACATACTTACAGACAGAGATCTTGTTATGTTGGCACTAAATGGTCTTCCCCAATCTTGGGAGCCCTTTATCCAAAGCATCAGTGGGAGATCTAAGTTGCCCAAGTTTGATCGTCTTTGAGCTGATTGTATTCAAGAAGAGTCCAGGTTGGCAGCAAGAGGAATTGAGCAAAACTATCATGATGTAAAAAATCAAGTTCTTGCTACACATACTTCTAGAGAAAGAGGCAATGGAAGAAAGAGGAATAGAGGCAGAGAATCAGATTCTGCCCTAGAACTGAAGAAGAAGAAGGATCTCTCTCACATTCAGTGTTTCAGGTGTGACAAGTATGGTCACTTTGCTCGAGATTGCAAATTAAGGTCTACACAACTTGTTTCTTCTGCGGAAATTGCCATGGGGTCATCTCAGAAGGAGCCAAGCTCTAAAGTTGATTCAGAAAGTTTCTTATTCTAAAGTCGATCAGTTTCTTCGAAGAGGAGGAATTAACATTCAGAGGGAGTCTAACAAACCAATAGAGGCAACCTTGGACGAGGAGGTCAGGAGGTTGATGTTAGTACTTGGAGCTTCAGAGGGAGTCACATCATCATGAAGGTTCCTTGCAGTGTATATTTCTCTGAGTCAGAGAAATATGAGGTGAAAGCCCTTGTAGTGTATACTTCTCTGAGATGGAGAAATATGAGGTGAAAGCCCTTGTAGTGTATATTTCTCTGAGACGGAGAAATATGAGGTGAAAGCCCTTGTAGTGTATATTTCTCTGAGACAGACAAATATGAGGTGCGAGCCCTTGTTCATCTTTGAGACTGAGATGAGACGTCATGTTGAGAGACTCCATGACGACATCACGTTGAGAGACTCCGTGATGAACCCTTGTACTTGTGTTTTTCCACACATGGGAGTAGCCATGGTGGACGTCATGTTGAGAGACTCAATGACGACATCACGTTGAAAGACTCCATGATGGACACTTGTTCATGCGTTTCTTTCCACACATGGGAGTAGCCATTGTGGGCGTCATGTTGAGAGACTCCATGACGAGGATATCTGGAAAATACCTCCCTAGCTAAGAGGGAGTGTTAGTGTTTTATAGCTTCGGAAGCTATTTTCTTTCTTAAATAAAATTAACTTGCTCCAGGTCGGCCCTAGAAAGGAGGTCGCTAGCTTGCTATATAAGGGAGATAGAGTCTCCACATTTAAGGACAATTACTCCATTCAAATTCTGTAGTAGCAGGGTCGCATTATTCAGAAGCAGATCCATTTCAAGGAGAAGTGACATTACTTATTATATGAGACTCAGCCTTGTCTAGGGCCTGAGTTTTTTTTGTATGCAGTTTCTGCACTTATTTATCTGATATATAAGAGATCATTTTTGCTGGGTTTTTCTCCCTCAAGTAGGAGGGTTTTCCCAGGGTAATTTGATGTGTTCTTTGATCTGTGTGTTGTATTTCTGCTTATTTTATTTCTGATCTGAAAACTAACAAAGAAAATACTGCAATTCATGGTTTCATTCATATGTATATTAGCTAACTAAATACATTTCTTTTTTAATAACCTTCTACAGTATAAGTAAAATGGGAATAGAAAATGAAACGCATAATCAAAATGTTGAATACTCAAAATAACAACTTACGTAAAAGCAACCGCGCTAAAGTTGAAAAAGTCCAGCAACTATTTACATAGAAATCTTAATTCTAAACCACAAATGTAAAATACTAAAGCTACAGAAAATACCGTGTTGTCTCGGTGATTTACATCAAATCTTGCACAGACATTGGATATACTGACAGAAGGAATTATAATTCAGGAGACTTCAGAAAATCTGAAGCAGATAAAAAACTGACAGGAAAAATTTACAAATCCAGGTCGCAGAATTTCATATTTCAAAAAACGAATTATTATATCAAGGAAAAGAGATTAGAAAGCCAAAATTAAAAACTATATAGGAGTGAACTGGAGTTAATTTTACAGGAAGGGGTTCCATTAGATTAAATAATAATGAAAGAATAAAGATCGTGAGAACCTTTTTCTTCCAGTGTTGAAGGTCCTGGACAGATTGTGATTGCTTTGAACGAGAACGTAGAATGGACATCGCCATGGCCAGCTTCAGCTGCTCCTCCATTTCTCTCTTTCTTCACCGACTGTTTGTGTAAAGCCCATTTTATAAGGTGGCTCGCTTTCTAAAGACAAACCCTGGTTAACAGCTAACTGGGGCTGATTGAAAGGATAATTAGTAAACTACTGACGGAAATTAACCAGTGGTTTAGATGGGAGTTCAGGGTGTTATCTATTCCCTAACCTTGCAAATAAATGTTTCACGTTTCAATATTTGATTTTTATTTGTATTTTAATTAAGTGTTTTTTCAAAGAATTTTGGACATCCCTTCGCCAAGTTTGCCTCGGATCGATTTTATTTTTATTTTATTTAAGTTTTTTTTTAAAATTTTACACATCCATTTAGTTAATTAGTTAATCTTCGATCTATTTTAATTCTTAGTATTAAATTGAAGGAGGTTGCCGATTTATCAATGAGTTATACAAAATATCACAATGTTTATTCTTCTAATTAAAAACTTGGACTAAAGTGTTTGCTAATATATGAACAATAAACTCAAAATTTTGACTCATTTTTTCTTCCATTATTTCTATTCTCAATATTCTACTACATATCTTAGGATATGGTACACATAAATGCTTCAAATTTTTAAGTTCGATTTTATCTTTTGTTTTAAAAAATGGACTTGGAAGGAGGGTCTATATAAGAGGTAATATGATGCACACTCCAAATTAACTTTAAGATTAATTGTTCAACCTACAAACACCAAGTTGGATGGAGTATTTTATTTAATTTTGTAATATTAATGTATCTTATATATTGTATATTTTGGAACATCACACTTAACAAGTGAATTTGGTACATTGTGTATTTTTAAGTCTCGACCTTATTCGTTGAGCTATGTCACACCCAACCAGTTCATGTAATATTTTAGCTAATAAAATAGTAGTATGTCATAACTAGGATGTTACAAGTTCGATATAATATATTATCTTGTGTTATGAACACAACATATTTTTTATTTAATGTAAATGAGTTATTTTCTTATAAAACTCATATTTTGTCACATGATATTAGTAATGTAAGTCATAGTAAATAATGGTAATATGTAGATCATTAATAGTACTAGGTGATTTGTGTAAGAAGCTACCAATTGTTAAGCTAATCTATAAAATATTGTTTTGTATGTATCTTGTATGGAACACTACCCTTTTGTTATAAATCAAGATTTACCCCTCTACACAATCAACGATTTCAATATTCATGCAATAAATGTGATTTTATGTCATTTGAATAAATATTCTTCCACCTTTAGGGATTTATGAGTAATCCATATTTTGGGTTTACATGTAATCTAACTTTTCCCAACAATAGAAAAATGAAAAAAAAATGTTTCAATTTATTTAGTGAGTAATGGCAGCATTAATAAATAAACAAAATAATGACATTTATAACATTGAGAGGAGATGGTGGGAGGTAGGGAGGGAGCCTTGCCACACCATCATGGGTGGCAAGGCCGAGGCACTCATTACAGAGTGTCGATCCGCTACGACACAAGCCAATGGGAGTTGGCAGTTAAGAGCCCGCAGTGATGACATTTAGTGCAGCAGGGTCATCATTTCGGTGAATGCCTTCGAGATCCTTCGGTGTAAGGTTAATAAGGAAGGCGGTCTCCAGAGCTCTACAAACTCTATCTTCGTTTTTGCAAATGCCATCCCACTTTGCCGTAATCATCTCTGCCTTTGCCATACGCTGTGGAGGGATGGACACTCCCATTCGTCTGGTCAGCTCCAAGCGGCAAATGGCTTTCTTGGGTGGCATAAAGGATCTTTGCCTGCAAAGGATGTTGAGACAGTCGGATGGGTTGCTAGTGGATGCGATGAAACTAGTACTAGGGAAGGCATTCTTGGAAAATGATGAGTGATACCACGTGGACACGGACATCTCCTCGCGGGTCCTGGCTATGCTGATAGAGCTGGAGTTGGCGAAGGCAGAGGCGGAAACAATAATGCGAGCATTGTTCTATCCTGAGCATCTAGGAGAACTGGGGAAGACTCTGCAGTATGCTCGCCCGGGTGTCAGTGTTCCTCGCCCTAAGGACTGGAAACTCATGGCGGATCCTAGGACAGTAATCAAAGTTTATCCCTTCATTTTGGATGTCAAGGGCTTTGACCTGATCATGCTGAAGGACCAGGCTACGACTGTAGTGGATTTCATCAGGAGGCTGTTGGGGCTGGTGGAGACCGTAGACTTACAGTGGAGGGAAGAGTTTAGGAGGAAGATGGCAGAGTATGCCAGTTAAGTCACACAGGGGTTATAATAGTATGACTTTCTTTTGGTTTGTTGAAACTATTAATCTGTAGGAGCTAATCGTGGTTTCAATGTAGGTATTTAGTCTGGTATACTTATCTATATCTCTGACCCTGCGTGGTCATCTGGTTGAAGTTTATAGGCTAGGAAGGAAATGGTTTTAAACTTTTTTGCCAGCCATGGAAGGGTTGTGGACTGTAACTCATTTTTGAATAATATAATAATATCTCTGATTACGTAGCAAAAAAAAAACATTGAGAGGAGATGATAAATTAACACAGAGAACATTTTAATTATACGGCAATGGAAATAATACATATCTTAATAGTTTTTGGAGAGCTGCTATCCCGCACATAGAAGTAGGGTTACAGGTCCTGACTTTTCCCGACACAAACACCCCCGGAGGAACAGGTTCTTGCACAAAACCAAACTTGCCTTCATGACATAAACTCAGCCCTGGCCAAGACATTCCCGGGTGTACGTTGTACGCCAAGTTGGACACACGTTGTGTGCCCCTTCTCCCAATGTTTAAATGTCAGTCAGGACCCAAGCCTTCACTCTGATGTGTCTTCTAATTTCCTTATTGCTCTTTCTTTTGCTTTTTTTCTTTTACATCATTTTCACGGGTTTAAATATTAACCCAAAGGGTGGTTCCAACAATCACACCCTTTCATAAATAATATTACAAATAACCTTTTAACTGTACCTTATGAAACACGCTCCAATACGAGTGTACTTATTAATAAGGTTCTAAGTTAACCTTTATTTTAACTCGAAACTAACTTCTTCTTTTTCCATTCTTTTTACATTTTTTATTTTCCTCTATTTTCTATATATATATTTATTTATTTTTACTCTCTAAAGTTTTTTACAAACTTTATTTAGTTAATTCACTTCTTGGGGAAAAAGTCCCATGTTGTCCTCAGTAGCTCAAGGAGAATCTATAACAAAACATGCAAAATCATTTAGTTAAATAAATGTGGATGTAGCACTATCAATATCATGTTATGCATTCATTTCACTTAACTTCATCTATAATTCTATTTCACTATTTTTTTAGATATTTTCAGTAACACTTTCTAATGTAATTTATTCACAAATAGATTCAACATGAAATTTTTTCTATTCAATAACCCAGTCATAACTATGCATACTTTTAATAGATCATGGATTTGCAATTAAGATTTGTTAATTCAATACTAAATCCCCTAATAACTTTTCAACTTGGTCACGCATGTACTACTTAGTACATAACATACATATCTCATATTATGCATTCACCCACCATTCACTACTATATAACTCACATACTCATAATTTCAAGATGATAATCATGCATTTCAAACTACATGACTATCCTCTCTTTCTATATAATATTACACAAAGAACATGTATAATGTTATTGGGTTGATCAATTCCAATAACATAACACAATAAAATAAAAGGTAGTACGCATAATCATATAAGGTATTTTTTAAAAATAAGGCATTAACAAATCACTCACATAGATTGATTGTTCAACTACCTAATTATGTCTACTCCTAAAAGAAATGGATTATATTATCTCAATTCAAAGTCTTTGGATTGGCAATTCAAAGTCTTTGGATTGGCAATCCAAATCAAAATCCTAAATAATTATCTAAAAATTTATCTTAAAATGGTTTGCCAATTTGTCTACTCCCTTGGAGCCTTCAAATCACATGTCAGTTACAATCATGGCTTAAAGCATATAATACATGAATAATAGTGTATAAAATGTCATTCTAAAGTTCCCAAGATGCACCCATTCTAGTTGTAAGTCTACAATAACCAAAATATGAATTCAATAATGAGAAACAACATGTACCAACTATGTAACATTTGAATTGACAATTTTGTAACAGTAATGACTATTTTAGTAGGACAAGTTCATCTTATGTCTTGGCTTTGAATATACATGTTTTGTCTTTTCTAATTATCCAACAATAATTCCATTTAAATATCCATGTGCCTAGGATGTGTAAGTTGATTACATCGTAGTACAATAAAGGAATCGGCCAACAACAAAAAAAATTCTGAACTTCAACCACATAAAAGTGGTCTTTATGTTTTGAATTTTAAAATAATGTAAACTAATGAAATGTAGATCTTTTGATGAAGTTTATTCTTATAATTTTTCAGATTTTTTAAAAATTGTTTTCAATTTTTTTATCAATTTAAGAACAAATTTTGAAATGCTGAAAATTTCAAGAAAAAGTGACGTTCACGGGATGTCAAGAAACAAATTAAAACAAACTTCATTTCTCCCTAAATTTTTTTTTCCAAATAGGTAACTTCAATATCTAGTGCATGGAAAAAAAATCAAATTTTGATGTATATTTTTCTCGTAATAATGTTTTAAAGTCAAATTTGTCAGAATTTGACAGTTTTCATGGGAGGTCAACTATTGTTTATTTTTTTAATGATTTTAAAAAAAATATATACCCTTTTGAAGAGGACTCTCTCATCTAGTGCACCATATGTTTTTTAAAAAATTTTAATATGTTTTACTATTTTTTTTAATTTCTAATCAGCCTCTTTTTTAACTTTAAAAACCTACTTGTAGTATTTTAAAAATAAAATATATTAAAACTAATCAAAATATGAAAAAAATTACATATTTGGATTCTCCACTCTGAGCTCTACAAAAGGGTGTTTTTTTTTGTTGCAGAAAATTCATCCTGATAATAGAAATACCCTATTAAAGTTTAATGTTTCATAAATTTGTGAAAAAAGGTGAGTTGGTTGCCATGTAGACAGCCAACTAGACATACTCAACCGAGTACTTTACGGCCAACTGTGTTTCAGGCATAACTTTATCAGGTGATAACTTCTCACTCGATAATTTATCAACCGGTACATAGTCGGTCGATAACGTATCGGTCAAAAATAGTCGATATATATACAAATTTAAAAATAAAAAAATTCAACTCAAGAGAATTCGATTAAATACAAAAGAAGGCAAATTTCAGCAAAGGAAGTCTTATTTGGACAAAAGAAGACTTATTTCAACAAAAAAAGGTTTGTTTCATATCATGTTTTCTCTCTTGCACATCATATAAGTATTTTATTATGATATATATTTAAAATAGAGGCAGCATGTCTTTCCCCCCTCACGAGTAAATCATTATATATACTATCCTAAGCATCCAGGGAAAACTAGCTTTATGTATGTGCACAATCATGTTTTCCCTTACACCTCTTCTCTTCTCTACTTTTTATTTATTTCTCATGTGTGGGTTCCATCCCTTGTTACAAATTAGTATTTAACAAATGAAATCAATTATATAGTGTAATTTTATTTACATCACATCCTTGCATTTAAGGAATCATAGGTCTTCCCCTTTGTAATCTTATCCTTTCATTGCTATATACCTTTTCATACGATCTATATATCATGTTTTCTCTCTTTCACATCATATAAGTCTTTTATTATGATATATTTAAATTAGAGGCATCATGATATAACAAATATGCATATGATACCAAATTTGCTCATGATATGTTTGTAATTTGATTTTTTTTTTTACTTTAGCTTTAACAAATGAACAATTTATAATTTAGTGTTCTATTTATGCAATATTAACTACATGCATTCATTGAAAGCACACATTATGCAGGTGAATTTAAATTTGAGTGTAATTTGTGATGGGGAATCAAAGGACTAGATCGAGGACGTATGATCGAACAAGAGAGAGGAAGAGAAACATGGGTGAAGGAACATTTACTGAAGAACAACCCATGGAAATATCGATGACCAAGGTGACGTACAGGTACAAAAACAAACTAAACCTAGTAATAGAAATTTTTTCTATGGTATGAAAAATCTGATGGAGATGGATGAGGATTCTCTTTTCAATAATATTTCATCTGAAGATATGTTACCTAAAAGAATAGTAAAATTACACTCTAAAAGAATATGGGATGAATTTTTTGAAGAAAAATCTCTAATTGGAAGAGCACAGTTAGTTGCAAAGTTATTTAGACGAAAAGAAATGACCCCTGTTTTGGAGTTGTTAGGGGTTGATAATAGGAAGAAGTCATTAGGTTCATTAAAACAAACAATTATTGAAAACTTGCAAGAAGCATTGAATTGTATTGATAACAAGAGTCGAGCTAGTGATCCAACTGTTGCACATAGAGCATTGATGAATGTAATTTCTAGTAAGAAATTATCACATAGAAGACAAGTTCAAGCAATTTCTGGATTACTAAATGTTTCTAGGAGAACTGTTCAAAGGTATATTGAAAAGAGAAATGAAATAGATGCAAAATTTGAGAAAAAATGGGTAAATATTTGTAGGGTTCCTCGAAAAGATAGAATTTCAAAAGATGTAAAGAAATAGGTGGTTTAATATTGGACCAATCACTCTCGTGTTTCTTCCAATAGAAGGGATACTATACAAACAATAGGTGAAGAAAGTACAAAAAATTTTCATCCAAAACATTTTATAGATACAACACAAAGTGAACTTTTTGAAGCATTCAAGCAAGAATTTTCAAATGTGAAGATTTATCAAAGGATGTTTGAGACACTATGACCATCATTTGTATGTATAAATAAAGTACGTGAAACTTGTTCTTGAAATCATGTTGAATTTGATCTACATCTACAATTATATAAAAAAGATATGGTAGTAATTGATCAAAATATAGCCATCCCTAGAAGCACAACACAATTTGTGAAGTCTCTTTTATGTGAAAAATTAGAAGATTCAGATGAATTCAATGTTCAGTGTATAAAAAATATATGTAATGATTGTGGAAATTTGAAGAATCTTAAATTACAAGTTGACAACATTGAAATGCAAGTTATTTGGAAGAGATTTGAATATGAGACATACTTAGCAAAGTTAGTAGTCAAGACTAGAAAAATTGTTCTCAAAGAGAGTGGATTTCCTTACAATGAACTTATGAATAAATTTCGCAATATCATATATCCACATATCTAGCATTGTCATGGTGCAAGATGGCAAGCTAAGAAATTTTGTGATTCCAAGAATTGCTTTCCACCAGGTTGTATTCTCTCTATTGTAGATTTCTCTGAGAACTATACATTTAGTCCTCAAACTGAGATTCAAAGTCAATATTATTATTCAGAGCAAGTTGCAATCTTTGTGCAAGTTTGTTATAGACATACCGAGTTTCAGGTAGATGGTATACAAAGTAGCAAAGATGATCGAATTATCATCAAAGAGGTTCACTTTTATATCAATGATGATACGGGTCATGATAAAAGTTATGTAGCTCATTGTATGAAAATATTTTTTGAAGACTTGAGATGGCGTGGCATAAATTAAGAACAACACTAGATATGGTTTGATGGATGTGCTGGTAAGTACATTGTTTAGGGTTTAATTTTAAATATTTATTTTCTTTTAACTTTGAGACTTAAATTGTTCAATTACTTATAATATATTTAATATGTCAAGTTTTTTGAAGCTAATTTGGTTTGAGTGTAATTATTTGTAACTTCATAGGATAATTTAAGTTTGCAAAAGTTTTTTTTTGTTAAGTCATCAACATGCTAGATGCAACACCAAATTCTTGTGGAATTTTTATGAGAGTGAACATGGAAAAGGAAAGCATGATGGAGTAGGAGCATGTGTGAAGCGTGCACTTTGTCAACATGAACTTGCAGGTAGTTCGTGCCATATATATAATAGAGAGAGAGAGAGAGAGAGAATCTAGAGATATTTTTTAAAAAATTAGATCTATATTTAAACTTCAAATTTTAAATTCTTAAATAAACCTTGAAAGTAACAGGTGACAAATAAATTGCCAACATGTGTACTTGTAGGTAATGCCATACAGAATGCAAATGAAATTGTTGAATGGTGCAAAAGTTATTTTTCCGCTCACAACTCAACATACAACACACGGTATTTTTGGGAAGTTACAGGTACATCTAGTCAAAATTTGTTAAATTTGAATTTCAAAGTGTGTGTACACATGATTTTTAATTGAATTTTTAAATTTAAATTTATATATATAAATTAATCACTTGGATGTTTACATAATTTACAGATATTGATCGATCAAATGCTATTAATTGTCAAACAATTAATGGTATTAGAAGCATGCATCAAATCATGACAACGGGAGGTAGCAAGCCTTATGTAATTATTTTGAGAGAAAAATCATGTTTTTGTGTTGATTGCATCGAGGACAATGCAAATATTGTTCAATGTGAGAATATTAGAGATGGGTATGTTTCACGATGGGAAATGAAACAATTAATACCAATGCCTCCTTTTGAAGAAAATGATAATGTCGATGTCTACGATCCTCTATATAAATGGCTAATTACAAACATGTATCTGATTTAGTTGTTACAGGTATGTATTTAATTGATTAACTTAAAATTGATTTATGTATTCTATGTACAAGTAAGTTTGATTGAAGCATGTTTATATATATTTATATTTATATTTATTAAAAATATATATTTACAACTTTCATAAACTCTGCATGGTGTGTGTATAGGAGATATTTTTGTTGTTGTTGCAGATCCTAACAATGTGGAACGTGTAGATTACTACCTACTAAGATGTACGGAACCAAAAATCAAATTGGTGGAATCGATGACAGATGGTGATGGACAAGAGTATCCCATTGGATCAGTCATTATTGAAGGCACATATTATCAACAAATAAATATAGATAGACATGGTATTATATTTGTTGATTATATGTCAAGACAAAAGGTTCTACATTATAGTCACTTAGTTATAGCAACAAAAATAAATTTAGAAACTTTACCTAAAAGAGGACGTATCAAACAAAAGTGGAGGTTGCCTATTGAAGATCATGAAAAGATTTTAGAGATAATTAAAGATAGAGAGGATACAGATTATATGTACCAGGAGCTTTAAGTTGTTTTTTGGATATATGTACATACATATGACTGGATATATGTATGTACTCAAACTTTTTATAGATCTATCTAGATATCTATATTGATTGGACATGTGACATGATTTAGAATGTGTTTTTTCAAAGGCTTGGTCATTTATTTATGTCCAATTGTATTTAAATTTGTTCCATGTGGAATTCATAATATACATGTTAGATTGAATATATGCTTTCAATACAACACCTAGTGACTTTAGATCATATATTTTGCCTTTAAATTCCTTTTAAAAATCAATATCACTCATACCTAAATACTGACTAAACTTAAATATAATCTTCATCTTCTGCCTCATTCTTAGCAATGTTGAAATAGTGTAGCTCATATACATTGTGATCCTTATTGGAAGCTATCACTTGTAGCCAATCCCTGACATTATCCAAGTATTGGAATGTATCTAGGCATGTTGTAATTACTTTTCTTTCATTTAGATTAGAAACCATGATTTTCTATGTATGACATTTATAAGAGAATTGCAACAGCTAACTCTTTATAGTTTAAAAAATTAGTATCACTCATAATTAAATACTAACAAAACTTAAATCTAATCTTCATCTTCTACCTCATTCTTAGCAATGTTGAAATAGCATAGCTCGTATACATTGCGATCCTTATTGGAAGCTATCACTCATAGCCAATCTCTGACATTATCCAAATAATGGAATGTATCTAGGCATGTTGTAATTTCTTTTCTTTCATTTAGAGTAGCAACCATGATTTGGTCTATTACTTACGTGTATCATTTGTGAATTGTTCAAGTGTATGGGTTCTCTAAATAGTGGGGCAATTTGAATTTTGGAATTGAGTTCAAGAGAGAAGTTGAAAGAAATTTATACTATTTGTATGTGTTGAAAGTGATTTGAATATGAATTTAGATTATTGTTATCAATATGATAGTGATCTATTTAAGGATATTGATTGTTATTTTCATCTAGGTTTTTTTCTTGGTATGTGGATAGGAGACTTGTGTGTGCAAGTCTGGTGATTTTGTTTTGAGTAGCCCAATGAACATTTATGTTGGTTTCTAGCTTGTTGAGTTTTATGAGGTTATATGAAATGTGTTTATTTAAACTTTTGAAGGTTTGTATTGGATAATGCATTATTGGCATAAAGTTGTTATATAGACTTGAACAATCTTGTCAATGATATATTATAAGTCATTATAAACCAAAAAAAAAAATACTCATGTTATACATTGTTCAAGTCTATATAACATACATTTTTTAGGTCACTTGCAAAACTTTTTGAGCATTTGAGCCCATTAGAATAGTTATAAGAAGTGATCAAAAGGTCAAGACACTCAATCCTTAAAAATTTTAAGTAATTCAGAAAACTAAATCACCAGTGCCTCTAGGGTCCCTAAACTAGCATCCCTACCTTGGCATCTAAACTCAATGGTCTTGTATCTTTGACATTGTGTCTAACAAATCTAAGAATCTAATAATATTCTATTATAGGTCATGGAAAGATATTTCCCATATACTAGCAGTAGTGCATTTACCCTAGAATAGGTGAGCCCCTACCCTAGTACTAGCACAACTATTTTTCACATGCCTTAAGAAAGAAGAAATTTTGTTTAAATTCTATTTTAGAAAAGAATCTAGATATTCAATCCTTGACTCTTAGAAAAGAACCTTTTATATTCTTTGTAAAGTTTTATACAATGTGAAATTTCCTATTAATGTGAGATTCAATACGAAAATATTGGATGATATAAGATGGACTGATGGATCATCCCTATCCAAGGTGTCTCCTAAAAAGATATATCTTATGTTATCTAACAAAAAGGATATATCTTACGTTATCTAACAAATATCTTATGTCACTTCATAGTAGTTAACCATGCACAATTCACAACTTTAATTTTTAAAAATTATTTGATTAAAAAATTTACATGTTAACATAGGAAAACAAATAATCACATTACTATTTTTTTAAAAATTTAATTGGTTGAAAGGTAGCATGAAAGGAACTAATAAGATAGACAATAGAACGCATATTTTTAGAAATAATTAGAATCAAAGTTAAAAATGAAAATCTCACATAGGAATTACCTAGTCAGTTTGCTACTTCTAAAAGTGGAGATTTAGCTAGTTAGAATAAAGGTGTCTAAATGGTTTGATCGTTTAATGAGAACACCATGATGCCTTTCACACCAGTAGATCTTTAAAAACATGTCAATAAACCTCATAATTTTAAGGAAGGCTTTCCATTGTGTCAGATCAAAAGTATGTGCTATTAACCACTCAAGGTTGAGTTGGCAGTGGACTCAACTTGGAGGCTACAAAATAATATAAAAGTATTAAAATTAGTTTTCTCCTCAAGTCTCTCAAAAGATATGAGCTTTATTTGAATATGACATCAAAGGACTTTTAAGGTAAAGTCATTTTCCCACATCATAACTATTTACAAATTATATGACATAAAAACTTATAAAATGATAACTTTATAAGTGACATCAAGTTTATAAGGCAGGAGATTTATAAACATATTTTAAATTTTGATACCATGTCATAAATGGTTCCCATAAAAGGTATTTTTCCCTAAATGTTTTAAGGAAGCTCACAATGTTTGAAAATTAAAATGCTAGCCATGGAGGTTTTAAACCAGTTTATGGCATATGAAGACAAAGGAGAGTGCTAGAAGTAAAATATTATCTTATTAAACCCTATTGGTAAGCTATAGGTAACAAGGAATTTAAATGCAACATGGTGTTTCTCATTTAGGAAGAGTAAAATATGGATTCTTCAAAAAATCTTATGTCCTTAGCTATTGTATAACCCACCTTACCTTTTTCTAAACCTATAAGACCCCTGGATTGACTACAAATCTAATTAGTGGATTGATTTTCCTCCTACAAATTTTGGAACCATATGCTTGTTCAGGAGTTCTTGAGTGTACTAACATTATGGGTTTCATGTTAATTGGATAGCATCATTATTTTTATTTTTTTCTTACTTATGCTTTTGGCCACTTCCAAATTTATTTCTTGTACAAATAGGTTGGTGTAATTATTTGTGAATCCAATCTAATTGTGATTTGATACTTAAATGAATCGTATTATTCAAAGTGTCACAATCTGGTTGATTCTTAGCTCTCTCCAATTTGCTATATATGTTGAATTTTCTATGGCTTGCCTATAAATTTCTAGTTTGCCCATTCTAATATACACATATGTAGTTTTAAATATTAAAGGAATCTAGGTTTGTGGATATTCATGTACTTTTTAAACTTTTGAGAAAGGATAGAATCATGTAAGTGTTCTTTAGCCTAAGTGTCTCCTTATGCTAGATATACGTTCTAGGAAATATTTGCTATCTTTGATATCTCATTTGCATATATGTGTATTGTTTGTGGTTGGTTGGCTTTAACATAAACTATAATATTTCTCTAAGGTTTCTTTGAGTGTGCTATTATTGCAATATATGGCACTCGTATGTTAGCCCATAGATTATTAAAGTATTCCTAATATATTATTTCTTACAATATATTTTGAAAGCATTTTAACAAATATACAGAAGGGCTTATGCCAAGTTAGATGCAATCTTGGTTTCTCAATTATTAATTGAGTCACATTATGTTGGGAAGGCAAAAAGTTTACTCTACATGAGTACTTGGTTAAAGGTTTGACCCTATCACCCATATCAAATTAAGGCATTGGTCTTATTGTGACCACTTTTCCCACCACAACACACCAAAAAATTAGAAATCAAAACTCATTTAACTTTATGCTTATTTTTACTTGTGTTGACAACTTACATAGCTTGATAAATCTAAATCTTTTGTATCTTATGAGAGCCAATACTAGATAATTCAACAAATGGTTATGTTAAGTTGCTTTCTTGATTTGTCATGCATGAACTAAGATATTCAATTTCATATTGCTTCAAGGGTTCAAATCTTAATTTTTTTTAATGGAGATGTGGTTTTAGAAAAAAATTGGGTTGGACATTAATTCTAGATCACTGTATAGGATTGTTTTCATAAATTAATTCAAAGTTTTCTTAAATTTTATTAGCCATATAAAAACATGTGACAAAACTATCAAATTCAATGTAGTGGACACATCCAATAAGCTTGACTATATATTATAAAAAACTATATATTTTAATTCACAAGATTCAATAGATATAAATTAAATTAAATTCACATTCCCAAACAATTTATAAAAACTATTCCTATCAATGACTAGGGTGTTGACATCATTTCTCAATCATTAATAGTTCATCACATCTACAAGTAAATTTATATGCATCTACAAGTATTTAACATATATACACATTTAAACTATTTAAGTTAAAACTTGATTTTATCCAAATTAAGACCCATATATTCAAAGCAAAACATCCATACAGATCTATATAACTAAACATCTAAATGTGCATATATACATATCATATATATAAAGTCTAAATAACATAAAGTCTAACTAAAACATGTAAACGCAACAACATAACATCAAGTCTAACTGCAATATAACATCAAGTCTAGAACTGCAATATAACATGTAAACTCAATATAACATCAAGTCTAACTACAACATCACATGAGAGTTTGGGAAAACATAACAAAGAACACATGAATACATCTAATTGTGCACAACATCATGACTCCCGCGTCCTATGGGCGGAACGGGCCTCACTCAACCCAGGACTAGAATGATGAGCTGAGCCCTGCACTGATCCTCATCCTGATCCCTGTACTGATCCTTATCCCTAGCCCTGTACTGATCCTCGTCTCGAGCCCTGTCCTGAACCATGTGTATCTAATCCCATCCATCTATGAACATCTAAGTGATGTGTAGATCCCTGAGCATAAAAATTATCTCTATTAAATTAAATTTAAATATATATTAAAAAATATGGAATCTTAAGTACATGTGTTCTAAAAATTTTAAATGTACAATTAAATACTAAATACCTCTCATCCAACCTCATCTGCATCCGTTGTCTGCTGCATAGTGTCATGTCCTAGCACCTCTCTTGTCGGTTCCTAATGTAAGATTGATTAAATAAGAGTCAACACGTGCATGATGCACAAGACTAAATTTTATAAAATTAAAAAATATATAAATTATTTATTTAACAAATAAATTACACTAGAGATTAAACACAAAATTTAAAATGTATGTACCTCATCATCAGCAACCTATGTAGCTCCATGGATGACCCTCCCAATCCTACTAAGCTCAGATGAATTGAGGATCATCACAATGTTATCCTCAAACAAAAGTCCATAGAATGATCATGGTGCGTAAGGTGGCACAATACCAGCATCGGGCTATGATGAAGCCTCCTGTGAAGGCACGATGTCAGTCATATTTGTAGCTCGTTGATCATTGCATTGACTGAAAAATGTGGACACGGTCACAAGAGGGATGCCGTACTTAGAACTGACAAACTGATATACATAAAGTAGATCATGTGCCAAACATGTACTCAATCTGCATAAAGCACTCTCTCCAGAAGTCTGCGCCACATCACGTGGTGAAACTATGTCAGCACATATGTAAGGATCATAACTGGCGAAAGTCGAATCAACTGATCCTATGCTGGTGTGTGGATGCAACATATATCTACCAACGCGATCTGATGCCAAATGGTCAATGTCACTGGCAATAGAACCTAAACTCTCAAAAATATGCTATCTCGATGATGTAACTGCCGCCTCAGTTGACTATCCTAGATTCAACCTTTTGGGAAGTACCAAAAGGTTGGGACCCACTAATGCTATCTTATTTTCGGGTGGATCCTAATCATGACGTCAGAATTTCTTTGAAAACCTTCCATGACCCTGTCCTGCATGTCAAGGGATAGATGTGAAATCAACATCAAGTCATAAATGAACATCAGCAAATAGTTGTTTGCAAAAATACAAAGGCAACTCATCATTGTGTGGCCATCTATGATGTGATGCTAACCACTTAGGATATATAAGTGGTGCAACAACAACATCTGTACACCTGGTGACAAAATAGCCCCAAACTTTGTCATGTCCATGATAATGTGGAAACATACTATGCACCATATTCAATGAAATGACCCTATTAACTTCTGGCCATTTCACTGTCCCAGTAATAGTGCTAGCAAGTGACACATAAAAATCTTCAATACTCAAATCATCATAGGGATTGTATGATTTGACTATGTCAATCATACAAGGAAACTCTGCTCTAGTCCCCACCAACCTGTCTCTATTAGACAGGTTAGGTGTATTATGGATTGTCTGATCTAAATGTGTCAAAGCATTATTGAGTCTATCAAGAGTGGTAGCATATAACTCACTCCTACTTACACCATGTGCATCACCACTATTATGCTCACTATCATGGCCATCACTATGATGAGATGCCATGTTATATGCCATGTATGTGCAAATTTCTGCATTTTAAAAAATTTAACATACATTTAATTTATAATTTAATGAATTTATATGTACATTCAATTTTTACATTTAAATTAACAAAACTAAAAACATTTAAAATCTAAGAATTAAATACACATGAACAATCTACACATTTAAATTAACTTTACAAAACTATATAAACATTTAAAATTTTAAAATTAAATACATTCAATCTAATACATCTATTTCAAATACATCTAGCCAAGTTCAGATTTTCAAACTAATAATGTAGTTAGATTGAACAGATCTTGAATAAAAATGCAAGTTTTATTGAAATAAATACTAACAAGAAGAAATGGAAGGGTCTTGGAATTATTATGTTTTATACTTTGTTGTTTCTAAGTTTCCTAAGAGTTTTCATAGTGTGTGTATGTAGTCTTCTTTTATTTGGTGGTATATTGGGTGTGTGTATATTGGGCATGACCATGTTTCCTCCCTCTAACTTCATATTTGGAGGTGAATGGTCATGTTCAAGGTCTAGATCCAAGAAGCCTTGAACTATCATCCCATGATATCAAAAAAATCCATATCATACCATGTATGGGTAGCGGATTTGGGCCTAGAGACAAGTTTTAGAAGGCTTTGAGCTACAATATATGGGAAAAAGGTGCCGAATTCTACATTCCACTCCATAATTTTGATAGAGGCCCTTGAAACAAATTCAATGCACTTATTTTCATTCATGTTGGGAGGATAAAAGAGTAGTGTCTTCATGGCAATTACTTTCTTTCATTTGCAAGAACAAAATAAAGTTAGGAGTTGATTCTCTTTCTAATACGTAGCCCCTGGTCATTAATGAGTTTAGACCTAGGTGGCACTTGTAATGGTGCTAACCACCTAACTAATTTTATATTGTAGTAAGAATTGACAAGTGTCAATCATCTGTGAGATTAGTGCTATCACTTTTCTATAAATAGAATATGCATACATTGTACAAAGGGTTGGAAAATATTTGAAAGGTATAATAGACTCCTCTCAATATTAAAAGACTAGCAAATTGAGTTATATTATCAAGTAATTTTGTGTTAATTTTTCATGCATATCTTCTTTTTGAGAATTTAGTGTACAAGACTTGGTTTTATTTCAACACTCAAATTGTCACCATTTGTATTTGTTGAACACTTTAGGAAACACTTGTTTCTAGTTGCACATTTGCAACAACCGTTACTAGCATTGATTAGTTAATACTGAAGGGATATTCTAAATATTTTAATTATAATACATGGACATTTGATATGGGAAATGAATTAATAAAAAGAATTTGTATAATGTCATAGGAAAGATGGCATCTAATAGTCTAAATCTTTCTTGTAAGACAAGATCTAGTAAATTGGACTACTCAAATAATTTTACGTGTCTGAACTATTTACTATTTTATTTCTTGATACCTAACTTTGTACATAGGAGTAGGCACCAATCCATAAGTTTTCTTTAACCACATACTCTACTTCTAAAATGAAAATCACATGGAGAGTAATTTATTTTAATTATTCTTTCATATTGTGCATATTGGTACAAAAGGTTGTTAGTTTTTTCCATGCATCTTTCACCTTCTACTTGTGAACCTTTGGATTTATATTTTGTAACTAAGAGATCCCCTCATTATCTTGTTAATAGATAACACAGTATGGACTATTGATAGTCAAATTGGGTTTATATTTGTTAGCATTTCATGGAGCCACTTAGGCATAGGTAGGGCTTAAATTTGAATTGACAAGGTGATATCCCCTTGCATTCACTGAATCGAGGAGATGACCCCTTGGTGAATCATAGAGGTGAAATCATCTCAGATTTCACAATTGTGCTTCAAAGTGTGTTCTAGGTTTTCTGTGGGTTTATTGTTGGTATTTGAAGGTTGTTGATCATTGCATCTCATTGAAGACATTGTATGCAGATTTGAGAATAAAGTTCATTCAGGGGATTTCTGCAAATTTATTGATTTATGAATAAATATAAATTTGCAAAGGATTTCAATATATGTCTCTTTATGCATGCATTTGAATATATGAAGTTTAAGACTATATATGTCGTAAGATTTGTAAAGGAGAGATTAAATTATAGATTAAAGATTGTTATTTTGTATAGGAGAAAATTCTTAACAAATAATTCTAGCTTGTCTATTTAAACGAATTGCATTTTAATACTTAATAACAATTATGAGTTTTGAATAAGAAATTGTGGTTTCATTGAATATTGTGTAAGTCGTGGGCATAGATATATATATATATATATATAGATTTTTGTGTGATAATTTATAGAATTTGCAGCCCTTTGACACCATTATTATTAGTTGCAACTTCTGCCAAAGATAAAAGATCACTCTTATGTGATAATTCATTAATCAAGAAGAACACCAAACAACGATTGTCTCCAATCGATATTGATGATATTTCTGGGCGAGGAAGAGTTCCTACGGCTATATAGTATTGGGACTATGTTGACATTTGCATCATTGTGTCATTTATCACACATACAGATTGAAGATAATTTTTCTACCTTAAGATTACAGTGTTATCATAACAAGGAGAATTGAGTAGTTCTATAGCATATGAATAGATAGAGGCAGTGAAGAGGGATAAGTATTATACATTTGATGATAGGCATTTCAAGTTTGCAGACTATCAATTATAAAGGACTGCTACAACAAACTTAGAAATTATATTTGGACACACATATTACATTTCCTCTGTGTATGATTGTCCTAGAGTTTGATTGATGAATTTTGATGAATTTGGGATTTTTGTCAGATATTATAGTTGGAAATGCTCTAGTCGACATGTATGGAAAATGTGGAAGCATAAACAAGGAACTGCAGGTTTAGTGGATGAGCGCTGCACATGATTCAATCATATGAGTAACCCTTATTGCATTACACCTACAATTGATCAGTATGTGTGCATGGTTGACCTTCTTGCCCACGTTGGCTATCTTGAGGACACCATAAACTTTATCATTAAGATGCCAATGAAACCTATGGTAGTTGTGTGGATGTTGCAGCATTGATACAAAACTATGATATAAACTATGAAACCTATGATATAAACTATGAAGATATATTGTACATTCCTAGCATGCATACAATATTATGTGATTAGGGTTTATGCAAATCAAATGTAAGTGGGTATAGTTTATATATCTGAATGGTGCACATGGGTGTTGTGGAATAGTAGAGTACCTGGAGGTGGCAATGCAATGCAGTGCTGGCTATCCGTTCTGGGGTCGCTGTCCATCATGGGCTCCAGGCAGAACACTCCAAAACTATATCAATCTGAGCGAAAATGACAATTTTGCCTTTTTTTATTTTTATTTTCTTTGGTTACGCCCGAAACCTAACTGGGCGTAAACGTACTGCCCAATAAGGTTCCGCCAGGAAATGTACAACCATGTAGGCGCCACATAGGCGCAACATGGTTTCAGACGTAAATAAATCATACGTAAATGATCTGCTCAGAATTATTTATTTAGCCGAAAGTGTGACACACTATTGTGCTTTTACCCATTTCATTCTTCATTTAACAAGATTCTTTGTTTGTAGATTTCTCCAATCCACAATGTTCCATATATTCTAAATAATTTAATGGGTTGAATTCCTTAGGTCTCATTTTAACTAGGGATAGTCATAACCAATTCTCTAGTCCTAATGTTCTTTTATTAAAATGTGTTGATTAGCAAGTCAAGATAAATATTTTTTATTTCCCAAAATATAATAAATACTACCCTTCATTATGATCTTGTCAATAAAAATGTATAATACTTAATATTATAAATTCTTTACTAAACACATGTGGCTAATATCTATCATGCATGTACTCCACCCTACCAATATTAGTTTTCTTTCAAGAGTGTTCAATTTCTCCATACAATCCAAACATTGTCATAATTTTATATAAGGAAAAACAATTACAAAACTTAGGAGCTCATTTAACTCCACAAATTTAAATAAGCACAAATGTTAAAGTTTTACTACTAACATTTGTTATGCTCTTCAAATTATAATGTATAACAAGTATGCTTTTTGTTGAAGTAGACAGGGACTGGATATGCTTTAGATGACCATTCCCAATAGTTTGAGTTATTCAAGGTTGGGACAACAAACTTTAAGTATTGATATCATTTAACACTCGTGACATACTTATATCAATATAATATAATTATGTTTCCAAGAAAAACTAATATTTAATTCCCTTGGTCAATTTTCAACTTCTAGTATTATAACTTATTTAATAGTCAATCTTTTCCTCTACATATAATATATATTTTCTAACCAAATTTTTAGAGTGGTCTAAATAATTATATCAATATAATATAATTATGTTTCCAAGAAAAACTATATTTAATTCCCTTGGTCAATTTTCAACTTCTATATTATAACTTATTTAATAGTCAATCTTTTCCTCTACATATAATATATATTTTCTAACCAAATTTTTAGAATGGTCCAAATAACTCTACATATTACACAAGTTAGCCATTAAATATTGGCCTCAATAAATTACGTATAGAGAAAACAAGGTGAGACTATTTCTTAGAGTAGTTTAAGTTCCTAAAATACACATTATCATATATATTAGGTTTTCTAAATTTATATAACAATATATTGTAGTATTAGGTTTTCTAATTTTATATAATAATATATTGTAGTATTAGGTTTTCTAAAATTGTATAATAATATATTGCATTTTCCTTATATTTTCTTAAAGTTTGGCTTTTTTTACTCAAATAATTTTTAATACTTGGTAAATTTTAACATCTTATTTAATCTTTTTTTTCTCTTAAATTTTCAAATTTTACTCTTAATGAAAAATCTATTGTTAATGATATCATAATTACCCTATTTCAAATTTTACTCTCAATGAAAAAAATCTATTGTTAATTATGCTAAGAGGCGAAGCCTAGAGGTGTTATACAACCACAACACGATTGCAAGTTTTATTCTGTCGATTTAAATTGACGGTTTGTTGGCTGTCAAATGATAAATGGATTAATTTTAAATGATAAATGGATTAATTTTAAATGGTAAATGGATTAAAATTACGGGCAGTTGAAAGACAATAGTGGCATGTTGATGTGGGTAGTTAGGAAGGAGACTAGCATTAGTTATCTGTTCGTTGAGCCCCTGATGCTGGCCACTTTCGTCACCTCCGACATGTAGGACGTTCTACCTGACGAGTTTATAGAAAACAACAAAGATCAGGGTTTGGTTGTTGAGTGGGTGTCTCAACTGGATGTGTTGTCCCATTCTTCTGTGGGTGGGTTTCTCACCCATTGCGGTTGGAATTCCATCATGGAGAGCCTCTAGTTGGGAGTTCCCATGCTTGCATTTCCTCTGTTCACAGACCACTATACCAACTACAGGCTCATTGTCCATCAATGGGGAGTGGCCATGAATCTGGGTCACATTTCCAGAAGTTCCAATAATATGAGATCCACGCTGGTGCCTCGCCAGGAGATTGCACTCACCGTAGCAGAATTTATGAGTATAGATGGACAAGAGGGGAAAAAACTTAGGAGTAATGTTGGAAGTGTTCGAGAAATTATGAAAAAAGTAGTGATGAATGGAGGGTCATCTGAAAAGAATCCTCAGTTTGAATTTAAATGACTATTTACTGGTTATATTCTCATACTTAGTTTGAATTTATGGCCATTTATTGGTTATATTCTCATCCTCAGTTTGAATTTAAATGACTATTTACTGGTTATAGTCTCATCCTCAGTTTGAATTTAAATGACTATTTACTGGTTATATTCTCATTCTCACTTTGTATTTAAATGGCTATTTACTGGTTATATTATTATCCTCAGTTTGTATTTAAATGACTATTTACTGGTTATATTCTCATCTTCAGTTTGAATTTAAATGGCTATTTCCTGGTGTTCTTGCTTCAAACAAGTAGGATTCTTTATAGAGGCGTGGCATTTAGATTTTGTGCTCATTCAACTGATAAAAAGATTTGGAAACAAACATGTTTATGGAGCTCGATACGGCTGAGGAATCTGCAGGCTTTTAGCTCCTACGGAACAATAAAGCATTTCTTATTCATAATTTTATAAGTCAAAATGTCTTGTCTTTGTGAGGGCCTTAGAGGTTTAATTCAGTCTGTACTTTTCTGTATCTGTAGCTTATAAGGTCCCACAATTATTTTAAAGCAAAACCAGAATAGGTAATGGGAATATGTTCAATATCTCATCAAATTAATTTAACAAATTAAATAATTATTTTTGATAAAAAGTGTATTCCTATTAGATAGACACGTGTACTTTTCTCTAACTAATGGTATTGTTATCTCAAAGTCTTCAGATGGTTATTCTTATATTGCTAAAAAATTAGAATGAATTATTTTTTTAAGGATTAGATCAATCTCCATTGGAGTTAGGTTGAATGATTAGAATCCCAATTCTTACCAAACCAAAGAATACTCCCTTTCTTTTTGAATTTATGTGGCTTTGGAAACCTATTCTACGATGATTGTGTTAGTACTTGCTGGACCAAGCGGTCCTCAAAAAAATGTTTAATATTTGGAAATCTATCTAAACAAATACATTCTTTGTAATTTTTTTTTTGGGGGGTCTATGTTTATTAAGAATTTGGTTTTTTTTTAGGAACGTTGGGAGAGTTTTATGTTTAGTTTGTATGCAGCTCTTATTTGGCATCACTTTTTATACTATTTTTTTCTTTGAGTAGGAATTAGTTTAGCTTCTCACATTTATTGTGGTTGAATCTATAATTTTTTAACTTAAAGATAATATGATGAAAAAAGTATTAAGAGATTTTAAGAGAATAAGCTCCAAAATAATTATCATTTTAATATGGAAAAATGAAATAGCCAATATAAAATAAAACTTTAGAAAAAAGTATATAGATAAAAAAAAATCCATCTAAAGGACAAAGTAAAGTAAGTATAACAAATCTAAAATATTATAAGATAAAAACTTACTGGAAATGACACATTAAAATCTCTTTAATATAAAACTCCACCACTCAACTATGTGGTAAAGGAAAATGTTTGTTTTAATATACTATAAAGAAGATGTTCACTTTAGTTTTAATAAATAAAGCAATGTAGTTGAATTGTTAAAATACAAATCAATTTACTAAAAGAGAGGGAAATGGATATTTAACCTATCAACTTAAACTTAGGGTTATAGTAATAATTTAGGTTTGAATTAGTAATATAATTAGTATTGGGGTGAGAATTAGATTTAGGAATAAAATCAAGTTTAGAATTATAATTGGATTTAAGATTAGGGTTACAATTAGGGTTAGAGTTAGGGTTTAGGTTAGAATTAGGGTTAACACTATGATTTATCAATTTATAGACAATGTACAAAATATACATGGCTAATTCAATTTTGAAAGTTTAAAATGATCATTAGGGTTAGGGTTATAAAATGATAATTAGGGTTAGGATTTAAAATAAGTATGTTAGGTTGTAAAATGATCATTAGGGTTAGGCTTTAAAATAAGTAGAGTTAGAATAAATAGGGTTAGGGTGTAAAATGATCATTATGATTAGGCTTTAAAATGACCATTACGAGTTATAAAATGATAATTAGGGCTAGGGTTTTAAATAAGTAGGGTTAGAGTTTAAAATAATTAGGCTTAGGGTTTAAAATGAGAATTAACATTATAGTTTCAAATAAATATTATTAATGTTTAAAATAATTAGGATTAAGGTTTAAAATAAATAAGGTTTAATTAATTAGGGTTTGAAATAATTATGATTTAAAAGAATTAGGGTTAGAATTATGATTACAATTAGAGGGTTAGAATCAACCTTACAAATAGAATAAGGATAAGGATGACAATTATAGTTAGGGTTAGGGTTAGAATTAGCATTACAATTAGGTTTAGAATTAATGTAGGGTAAGAATTAGAATTGGGGGTTAGTGTTATAATTATGGTTAGGATTAAAATTAGTGTTTCGATTTAGGGTTAGAATTAGATTTAGGGTGAAGGTTAAATTTAGGGTTAGGATTAGGTTTAGAATTAGAGTTAGGATTAGAAGTAGGATTAAAATTAGGGTTGGTGTTAAGCTTAGAATTAGCGTTATAGTTAGAATTGTTATTACAATCTTTGTTAAACCCTAAATGCTTTAATTATAATTAGGAATAGAATTAAGATTAGGGATAAATTCTAATTATGATTAAAATTAAGGTTAGGGTTAGAATTACTTCTTGAACACCAAATGTTTTAATTATAATTAGGATTAGAATTAAGATTAGGGATATAATTATAATTATGATTAAAATTAAGGTCAGGATTAGGATTAGAATCAGAATCAATGTTATGGATAGGGTTTAAATTGGGGTTAAGGTTAGGGCTACGATTAGGGATAGGTTTAGCTTTAGGATTACAATTAAGATTAGAAGTAGGATAAAAATTAGGGTTGGTGTTAAGCTTAGAGTTAGGGTTAGGGTTAGAAATAGAATTAGTGTTACTGTTACTATTAGGGTTAGTGTTAGGGTTAGGGTTTCGGTTATAATTACAATAAGGATTAAAATTAGGTTTAGGGATATAATAAGGATTAGGTTTACCATTAGGATTAAAATTAAGGTTAGGGTTAAAATTATAGTGATTAGAATTATATTTAGGGTTAGAATCATGGTTAGAATTAGGTTTAGGTTTACAGTCACAATTAGGTTTAGGTTTACAATTCGTGTTAGGGTTACAATTGGGTTTAGAATTCGGGTTTCAAGTAGGGTTTGAATTAGGGTTAGAAATAATTCAAATCCTAATTGCTTTGATTATAATTATGATTAAAATTAAGATTAGAGTTAGAATTAGAATTATGATTAAAATTAGGGTTAGGGTTACTTTTAGAGTTAGGATTGGGCTTAAAATCAGGGTTAGCGTTAGGGTTTGAATTTGGGGTAAGGTTAGAGTTACGACTATGATTAGGGTTACGTTTAGAATTAAAATTGGGATTAGGGTTAGAATTAGGGTTGGTATTAAAGTTAGAATTAGGATTAAAATAAGGATGGGTGTTAAGCTTAGTATTATAGTTAGGATTAGAATTACGAGCTTTGTTAGGATTTGAATTACGATTAGAATTACGATCATTGTTAGGATTTGAAATAGAATTAGTGTTACTGTTGGCGTTGGTTACAATTAGAATTTTACTTAGGGTTAGGGTTAGAATTAGACTTACAATTAGAATTAGAATTAATATAGGGTAAGAATTAGGGTTAGGGTTAGGGTTATAATTATGGTTGGTTAGGGTTAGAATTAGACTTACAATTAGAATTAGAATTTATCTAGGGTAAGAATTAGGGTTAGGGTTAGGGTTATAATTATGGTTAGGATTAAAATTAGTGTTACGATTGCAAGTAGGGTTAGGGTTAGAATTAGATTTAGGGTGAAGGTTATATTTAGGGTTAAGGTAATTATTAGAATTAGGATTAAAATTAGGGTTGGTGTTAAGATTAGAGTTAGGGTTAGGGTTAGAATTAGAATTAGTGTTACTATTACTGTTAGGGTTGGTGTTAGGTTTAGGGTTTCAGTTATAATTACAATAAGGATTAAAATTAGGGTTAGGGATATAATAAGGATTAGGTTTACAATTAAGATTAAAATTAAGGTTAGGGTTAAAATTATAGTGATTAGAATTATACTTAGGGTTAGAATCATGGTTAGAATTAGGTTTAGGTTTAGGGTTACAATTAGGGTTAGGTTTACAATTCATGTTAGGGTTACAATTAGGTTTAGAATTAGGCTTTAAAGTAGGGTTACAAATAATTCAAATCCTTATTGCTTTGATTATAATTATGATTAAAATTAAGATTAGAGTTAAAATTAGAATTATGATTAAAATTAGGGTTAGGGTTACTTTAAGAGTTAGGATTGGGCTTAAAATTAGGGTTAGCGTTAGGGTTTGAATTTGGGGTAAGGTTAGAGTTATGCTTACGGTTAGGGTTATGTTTAGAATTAAAGTTGGGATTATAATTAGGGTTATAATTAGGGTTGGTATTAAAGTTAGAATTAGTATTAAAATAAGGATGGGTGTTAAGCTTAGTATTACCGTTAGGATTAGAATTACGATCTTTGTTAGGATTTGAACTACGATCATTGTTAGGATTTGAAATATAGAATTAGTGTTACTATTGGCGTTAGGGTTAGTGTAAGGGTTATGGTAAAAGTTAGAATTATTGTTAGGGTTATAATAAAAGTTAGGGTAAGGGTTAGAATTGGTTAGGGATACGATTAGAATTTTACTTAGGGTCAAGGTTAGAATTATGATTACAATTAGGGCTACATTTAGAATTAGGATTAGTATTATAGGGTTAGGATCAATGTTTCAAATAGAATAAGGATAAGGATAATAATTATACTTAAGGTTAGGGTTAGAATTAGACTTACAATTAGAATTAGAATTAAAATCTAGGGTAAGAATTAGGGTTAGGGTTATAATTATCGTTAGGATTAAAATTAGTGTTACGATTGCAAGTAGGGTTAGGGTTAGAATTAGATTTAGGGTGAAGGTTATATTTAGGGTAAAGGTAATGATTAGAATTAGGATTATTGTTAGACTTAAAATTAGGGTTATAGTCAGAGTATAATCAAGGTTATGATTAGAATTAGGGTTAGGGTAAGAGTTAGGGTTAGGATTCCTATTAGAATTAGGGTTAAAATTAAGGTGGCTTACTATTAGAATTAGGTTAAGAATTAAAATTATAGTTAGGGTTAGGGTTCAAATTAGAGTTAGGGTTAGAGTTCAATTAGGGTTAAGGTTAAGTTATTAAGCTTACGGTTAGGGTTTGAATTATAATCAAGCTTAGGGTTAGGATTAGGGTTAAATTAGAGCTATTTCTAGGGTTACAATAAGGGTTAGGGTTAGGATTGAAATAAGGATTAGGGTTAGGTTTAGAATTAGATTTTGGATTACAATTATCAATGTGGTTAGGGTTAGGGATATAATTATGAATCAGGTTATGTTTATAATTAGGGTTAGGGTTTCATTTGAGATTAGGGTTAGAGTTAGAATTAGGGTTACTAAATTAAGGTAAACATCTGAGTTACATTATTCTAATTTTAATTTTTTTAATTTAAATTATAAAATAATTATTATAATTTAAATTAATTATTCTGAAAGTATTTGGCATAAAATAATAAACATTTATAATAAAATAATAATAATATAAATACATTATTATAATGTTTACTAAAATTATACTACATAATTATGATTTAAAATTATTAAAGTATACAATAATTACAATTATACTTTAAAATAAATTGATTAAAAGAGGCCTATCGATGGATCAATCTTAGCGTACTAGATATATTTTTTAAATATAGCTATATTAGTGATATCATAATTACCCTTATCTATATACCTAATGAAATAAATTATTTACTAAAAAATACGGTAATAAATAATTCAAGTAAAAGAGAGTAAATAATGTAAAAAAATAACTCTTAAATAACAATAAAATTACATTAAATAATAAATTAAATAGTAAAATAAAGTAATTTAAGTAATTAAAATAGGTTTATGACCTTTATTTTCTTATGCATTGATGATATTTTTTAGATAAATATATATTAACATATCTCTACTAAGTTCTTATAAATTAATATATTTAACAAAATTATTTTTTATCTCAACTTATTGTTATTTAATAATCACATATAGTAAATTAAATTTATATTATATGAGGTATAAATACATAACATATAGTTTATATATAGATATATTTTCAAGAATAATATATATAACTGGAACCCTAAATTTATAGACATACATAATTATGTATTTGTAATAATAACAAACAATGGGATTTGACCCACCTTCCTATTAAACATAATTATTTTTTTAACTAAAAAATTTAATATTAATTTTATTATTATCATTTTAACATATATGCAACCATTCTAATAATAACAACATGACCTATACTTGTTTAAAATCTAACCTAAGACTATACTATAGAAACATCTACTAACAATCATATTAAACTCAATTTATATTAAGTATATATATATATATATATATATATATATATATATATATATATATATATATATATATATATATATATATATATATATATATATATATATATATATATATAAAATCATATGCACCTATGTCAGTATTTATAATACGCCGTGAAAGGGAAGAATATATATGTTTTATCTAGCTTTATTAATTTTAACTCAAGTGATTGTATAAACCATTTCACTTTACATTTTTCACTTGTTTTTGATATAGATAAGCTTCTAGCATAGGAGCAGAACCTGATAACAAAGCCAAACGGTAGCAGAGCAGACCCAAGGCCACCAATAGCCAACTAATTGTACAACCAAAAATTTAACCAAAACATAAAATGAGTCTTAAACAAGTCTTTTAAAAACATAAAACAGTAATCCCCTAGCTAAGAAGAGATTTCCAATCATTAGATATCATATTGATAAAATTTTCCTGATCCTCCAACAGAGAATCCACGGTCTTCTTTCGGTCCACCTGCAGGACAGAAAAGACTTCTACAGCCTTGAGGGAAGTCTTCAAAACCATCTTAACTAGATTCTTAACCTTGTTCTCCACCGCAGACAAGCGAGACTTCACTTCAGCAAGCTCCGCTTCTAGCTTCTTGTTGTCCACGTCCCTTCTTGCGCTCATCACTTCCATCTTAGGGGTTTCCTGCACCTCAATTTCTTCCTCATTAGTGTCATAGAAAGAGTTATTCATAGAAGCAAAGTGGCTCGCTCCCTCTTATTCTTTCGTGGGGGTAGTTTTGGTTCCCTTTAATTCAGCATCATGTCCAGTGTCCTCTCGATCAGACGTAGTGGAATAATCCACTAACTTTAAGCCCTGAGACAAACCTCCTACCAAATGAGAAGATCTCCTCAAGGACAGCCTTCTGGCAGTGCCATCCTTACCAAAAGCAATTTCTTTAAAAATCACCACCTCCATCTACTCCAGATTCCCCTGCTTTTGACTATCTTCTTCGACACCTTTCCTATCACCTCTCTCACCATATCTCCTTTTAACAGATTTGTTCTGAGCAGGACCCTCACCTTTACATTTTTTGTTCACTTGCATAGGGATCCTACTTTTCAGGTTATAAATACCCTCAACAGCAACAACATGGGATTATCTTGAGGGGTCACAAAGGTTTGACCTGGGGATTGGCTACCAGAGAAGGCTTTCGTGAAGAGGTGGTCTTTGACATAGGCGGGCTAGATAAAGGACCCGAGGGACTGCTCATAGGTTGGTTAGAAGGGGAGGTGGGTCAGGAGGCCTTCGGAGTGGTAGGCTTCGCAAGTCTCACAGTTAGGGGAATTTTTTCTTTGAACTCATCATTGGAACTCTCCTCAATAGGATGGGTAGTAGGAGGTTTAGAAGGACTTAGATCCAAGTGGTAATGATACAACCAAAAAATTAGGCTTTGGTGTAAGGGCACCGAAATCACCTCGGGGTCTTCTTCACAAACTTTTTGGTGTGCATGATAGAGGCTTCAAGGCTAGATAGCATAAAGGAGGGGAAATTCACCAAAGCCTTATGGTGAAAATGATTTAAAAAGGTAAAGTGATAGTGATAAAACACTCTGTATCTACTCTCAAGAGTAAAATACTTCATTATCAGAAAGCATACCCAATTCCACGATGCGACTAGACTCTCCCGCTCGAAGCCTCCCTACAGCCTAATTTGTTTCTCACCTTCTTTAAAGAATAGTTTCATGCCCTCCAAATCTGGGACACAGATTTGCTTCTTGAGTCTGTTCCCTGAACATAGCAAACCAAACACAGCAGCAATGGCTTCCTCCGAGACAATGAATTGGACCCCTCCAACCTTCACCATACGCCTCCCATCCCACGATTCAACAAACTAGGTCAAAATATTTTCATCATAGCCGTTCAAGGATTCCATGAAAGTCGTAATTATTCCCTCATACATAATGCTCCACACTTGCAAGTCCTTGAATTCGTTACAGTTCATAGGCTCCATCCTCACCTTATCCCACCCATAATCCTAAACCTCCAAGGCACAAAGTTAGAAACCCAGAAGCACATAGAAACAAATTCCTCACTGTAAAAGCTATTGCAGAGAGTAGGGAGAGAACACAAGAAAACTCTAGAAGTGTATGATAAAAGAAACTTAAGTTTCTTTATCATCCTTTGCATGCCCTTCCATAACCTGAAGGCATTTGGCTCATAAATGTCGTCAGGTCCCGACTCGTGTGAGCCCCTCAAATCCAGCCCGTTAAGCTGAGGTTGACAAGATTCTTTGCAAAAATATTTCTGCTAAACATGATTTGAACTCATTATCTCAAGGTGCACAAAATACTCAGTACACCACATCATCTCAAGGAAGTGAGTAGGATTCCTTCTGCTGTCCTCCATGCCATGTCCTCCCATTATGTTAGAAAGGCACGCCAAAACACACCTCCATACACTTATATTCATCATATCAACAATCATGTGGGGTTAAGGGCCTCCTTCTGGATGCAATTATTGATTGTCCTAGGTAGATTATCAAACTTCCTCCAACATCTTAAGGGATGAATGTTAATCCCCAAATTTGCCATAAGATCCATAGCTTTGTTTCCCTCCCTATAGGTATGTTTCAAATCTTTGCCCTCAAACCTTAGGAGAAGACCCTTTATATATTTGATGACATCCTCTATCTGCCAATCAACATTTCCATTCCCTTTAACAACTTCTATAACAACCATGGAATCACCTTCCATGATTATGTTTTTAATGCCTATAGACAGGGCAATTTTAAGACCCCATAGGAGGGCCATGGCTTCTGCAGTGTTATTGGTGTTTTCCCCAATGCTACTAGTAAAAGCTACAATCAGAGAACCCTTATCAGATCTTATCACTCCTCCACCACTATCTAGCCCTAGGTTTCCTTTGGCAGCCCCATCAAAGTTTTGTTTTGACTAGCCACATGGGGGAGGGATCCAGTTAGTATTGGCTCTAGCCTTTTTCTTCCTATCATCCACTCTGCAAGTACTTATAGGAATAGTCCATTGTTCATTTATGCTGATTTCTTTAGCATTTGGGGGATTTTCAGTAGCTTTTATGGAACTATTATTGATGTTGTCTTGCAGCAGTCTGACAGTAGAACCGAAGACTTCTTTGGGATTCCTGAATTGTTCCCTAAAAAGTCTATTGTTTCTTTCCTTCCAAAGGCACCAAGACAAAATGGGGGGTGGGGGGGGGGGGTTGGGCCCATATTTCACAAAAAATTGGATTTGAGAAGGGGGATCTAGGTCCTAATGAGATCCTCCAAGTTTCCACTGCTGCACCAAGGAATATCCAAGATATTCAAGGCCATACTCCAAACTTCCTAGGCGAAATCACAGTGTAAAAGAATATGAGAGACAGACTCTCCTTCTTTCATACACAACACACATCTATTCAGAATTTGGAAGCCCCTTATCTAGAGATTATCAATAGCAAGGATTTTGTTTTGAACAGCCACCCACCAAAAGTGGTTCATTTTTGGCACCAAGTTGTGGTTCCAGATGCTCTTCCATAATTTATCACCTTCATGGGGAAGGGACAAATTATAGGTAGATTTAACAGTAAACCTCCCAGACTTTTCCTTCATCCAAACCAATCTATCTTTCTGCGGGAAGAGGGGAATTCTACATCCTTTTAGGATCAGTTGTATCTCTTTAGCAACTCTAGTCAACTCTGTATGTCCTTGACAGCACTTTGACAACTAGACCCACTCGCCACAGCCAGGGAGGAAGTAATCCTTCACCTAGTCCCCGAAGTACTTAACTACAAGTTTCATCAAATCCTGAGTGTTTAGACACTTTCTTAGGGTTCCTCCATTGATCTAGTTGTCTTCCCAAAATCTTATTGATTCTCCATCCCCCAATTTCCATTTACTGCCTTTCAAAAGGATATTTCTACATTTCATGATATTGCTCCAGATTACCAAGCCTCTAGGAAAGTTAGGAGAGAGTAAAATGTCTTCCAGGGTTGAGTTCCCCATATACTTGGCTTTCATAATGCTACCCCAATCTTTGCCCCCAGCAATGAGGTTCCAGCCAATTTTGGTTATGAGTGCTTTATTAAGCAAGTTCAATTTTCTTAGTCCTAAGCCCTCCTATAATTTAGGTTTATAGACTTTATCCCAGGAAATAAGAGCTGACCTCTTTTTTTCTTCCATTCATGTCCAAAGAAAGGTTCTTTGTATCTTCTCAAGTCTCCCAGTTAGGTACTTAGGCATTTTGAACAAGGATAAAAAAATACACAGGAATTCCTTGGAGAGAAGCTTTGAGGAGTTGAAACTTACCAGCCTAACTTAGAAGTTTTCCTTTCCATCCTGCAAGTTTCCTTTGCGTCCTTTCCATTATGGAATTCTAGTATTCCGGGGTGGCATCCTTGACTGAGAATGGTAGTCTAAGATATATCCCAAGGAAAGAACCCGCATCACTTCCCAGAATGCCCATAATTTTTTGCTGTAGATCTGTGTGTTGAAAAAGTAGACATAACTCTTATCAAAGTTTATACATTGGCCCATTGAGGTAGCATACTCCTGAAGCACTTTTTTCCATTTCTGATGTTCCATAACTGAAGCAGCTCCAAACAGGATGGTATCATCAACAAATTGCTGAATGATAGTAGGCTTAGCTATTGAAGAAGGTTTAACCCCTTTGATGACTTTGGAGTTAAGCAAGGAAATGAAGCCCCTACTCAGGGCTTCAGCCATGAGAATGAAGAGGTATGGGGAGAGGGGATCCCCTTATCTTAGACCTCTACCAGCATTAAAGAAGCCCCTCGGGATGCTGTTGACCAAAATAGAGAATCAAATAGAGGTAACACAGATCATGACAAGCTACATAAATTTACCTTGGAATCCCATCTTCATCAGGACAGTAAAAAGGAACTTCCAATTGACTCTGTCATAAGCTTTTGAAATGTCAAGTTTGAAAGCCATGCCTGATCTTCTACTTTTTTCCATGGAGTGGATTATTTAATGCGTAGTAATTGCCGCATCCGTTATATGTCTACCTAGGACAAATCCTTTTTGACAGCTGCTAATCAATTTCTAAAGTATAGGTTGGAGTCTCAAAACCAAAATTTTGGAGAAGATCTTATAAACTGTATTGCAAAGAATTATAGGTCTAAAATCCCCCATGCACACCGCATCTTGTTTTTTGGGAATAAGAGCTATAAATGTATGATTAATTTGCTTTAACAACTTTCCCGTCCTAAAGAAATCTCTGGTAGCTTTAGTGACATCCTTTCCCGTATCTCTCAATACTCCTGAAGGAAAGCAGGAGGGAAACCATCAAGCCCTGGGGCTTCAAAGCCCCCATAGAGAAGAGACTGGCCCAAACCTCTTCCTCAGAGATATTTTTGCCAAGTTGAGCACTATCCTCCTCGTTCAGTAGGGTTGGAATAATATCTATGAGCTTCTGATTGATACTTCTATCTTGGGCTCCCAAGAATTTCTGAAAATAGGAAGCAACCACCTCCCCAACCTGTAGATCAGTTTCAACCATGACACCTCTGTCATCCATTAGCTTGGTTATGCTATTCTTTTTCCTATGCCTCATCATAGAATGATGGAAAAATGAAGTATTCTAGTCCCCCTCTTTCAGCCATTGAACTCTTGACTTTTGCTTCCAAAACATTTCTTCTTTCACTAGTAGTTCTTTCCATTCCTTTCTCATCTTCTCTTCCTCTATTGCAGTAGCTTCAGTAATGTCTCCTTCTTCAAGTCTTTTTTGCAATTCTTTTAGTTTTAAGCTGATTCTACTTTTTTCCTCAAATATATTCCCAAAGTTGAACCTATTCTAGCCCCTGACTTTTTTCTTTACCATTAGCAGCTTCTGAGTCAGGTAGAACATAGGCGTACCTTAGACATCTATCCTCCACCATCTAGCAAGCATTTCCTTAAACTCTGGGTGTTTAGTCCACATTATTTCAAATCTGAATGGATAGGGGCCTCTTCTATTCTCATCTCTCCAAGATAGCAGCAATCAGTTATGATCGAAAGTTGTTTGAGGTAGAGTTTCAAGGGCATGTGAGCTTAAAAATTTCCAACTGGAGGAAATCAAAACTTGATCAAGCCTAACTTGGATTAGGTTCTTACCTTTCCTCTAATTTGACCACGTAAACTTGTTACCTTGTGGCTCCAAGTCCATTAGGCCTCATTCAAAAAATCATTCAGGTCCAACATACTGTTAGTGTGATCTATAGTACCTCCCCTCTTTTCAGAAGAGAAAAGGGGGGTGTTAAAGTCTCCCATCAACATCCAACAACTATTTAGGTTGCTAGAGATTAGAGCAGAGAGGAGATCCCACAACTCCCTTCTAGGGCCCCTTTGATTAGGGGCATATATATTAATCAAGTTCCATGAGAAGCTGTCAATCTCCATCCTGGACGCCAAAATTTTTTTGTTCTTCTTAATGACTCTTCCTTTAATAGTATTACTATTCCACATGGTGACAATACGTCCCAAGGCACCATAGGCATCACAACCAAGGTATTCTACATTAGTCCAAAGATTCCTGGCCACTGACTGGAAGTTATCACTTTTCATTTTAACCTCTTGGAGCAGAAAAATGTCAATTTTATTCTCAAAATACTATTTTTGACCAAAAACTATTTGTGGGGGTTATTAAACCCCATGATGTTCTATGATAGAATTTTCATTTGATAAGACCCTTCTTGGAGCCCATCTCCAAGGTCTTCTGTCTACCCATAGCAATATCCTTATTGACCGCCTTCTGTCTTGTTTCTCTATGGGACGGTTGGCCCTGTTTGGTGTCTTCCCCCACATCCACAATCTTCTTTCCTAGGCCTCTACCCTTCTTTTTAACTATATTCCAACCCTCCGAGCTAGCAATGCTAGAACTTGCCCCAGGAGTAAGGGTTGCAGAGTTGTTGATAGGGGATACAATCCCTGATTCTGTTTCTCCACCAGTCAAAGTATCAAGTATAGTCAACACCGGGCTAGAGACCGCAGGGGGCAGCACAACCCTAGGAAAAGCTTATTTTTCCACAAGATCCTCTGAAGAAGAATCTCCCCATCTTCAAAGCCCGAAGGCAAGGAAGCCATGCTACTGACAATACCTAAAATAGGAGAAGTTCTTGGGCTATCAACAGGAGTTTGATCATTGATCTCCACATTAATTGGTTAGGTATTATCCTCAACAACAATAGCAGCCTTGTTCTTTTCTAGGGATTTGATTATGTTCAGCAGATCCTCCTTGAATGGATAGTTCTCTGCTTCTTCAACAGTTTGAGCCTCCATAGCCTGCAAAGACTTAACTTTGCAATGTGGGGCTAGGTGGTCCTTTTTATTGCAAATTTGATAGAATGTTGTAAAGTTTTCATACAATATGGGTTGAACCCATTGTCCATATTTAGATTTACGAGTAATGTTGTTAGGGAGGATCTTGTTAATATCAATGCTAACACATATTCTAGCAAATACTAACCTTGATTTGTTTCTAGTTGTGTTGTCAAGAGTTATGAAGTGTCCAAGTGAGTTGGCAATCCACATGAAAATTTATTCATCCCAGAACTCCAGAGGAAGGCCCAGGAGTCGAATCCAAACTAGCATCATTTTATTCAAATCAACAACACTATCAAATCCTTGTTTCCATTTGCATAAAGATAAGCTATGCTTTCCAAACATCTAGGGTCCACTTGCTAGCACAGAGGTGAGGTCCTCCCTTGCTATGAATTTAAAGAGGAACATCCTGCTATTCATAGTGTTTATAGACACGCTGCCTTTAACCCTCCATTTAGTAGTCACCCACTTTCTGACTACATCAATATTAGGTCTGAAGGAAAAAAATTTCCCAACCAGAGCATTCTCCATAGAGGAGATAATCCAATTCATCACATCGTCAGGAAGTTCCAGCTCGAAACCATCCGCCAGCGCATGGAAAGTTGGGGAGACCCTAGTATCCACTGTTTTCTCCCCAAACAAGGCCTTTTTCTAGGCATTGGGCCCCAACACCTTGTTTTTGCAGCGTGTGAGCAAAGGAATCTCCATCCCCATCACAGAACACATGACCCACAGGGTCCTCATTTCCGTCCAATCCACTTGGGATAGTCCCTATCCTCAAAGCATCCCCCGAGGGACCCTGCAATGGAGGGTTTGGGGGATTGCCCAGGTCTCTGACAGCCACCAAATTCAAATTCAAACAATGAGCGGGAAGAAGCAGGGCAGGAAGTTGTAGAGCTCTCAAACAGTTTCTCCTTACACTTTTCACTTGTTTAACCTAATGGTTTTCCCTTTTTTAGTTATCTCATATTTTTTAACAACCATCATATATTAATAATACATATAAATTTTAATCTTATATTTATTTACTCTTGCTATATTTATTTCTCTATTGGTATGCAAATAAATATTTATGTTATCGTTTCTATTCAATATTATTTTTAATTTAGATCTGTAAACTTATTTTTAATGCAACACATAATCAAAATAATGGCCTTCAATATAATTATTTTTGTGTTGTAATATGATGTTTGAACATTGACATGTAAGGCCTTTGTAATTTGAGTGGTGATGTTTGTGTTAAGAATGTCACATTATAGGGAATCGGTGGATCAAATGACAACAATCATGTCCAAACAAATGTTGAAGACAAGATTGCCTTTTGTTAGATTTTATAACAACACACGCAGAGATTAGGAATAGTAAATAATGAAGTCATACACTCACATTTTTTATTTTTTCCCCCAAAAAACCTAAATTGACCATCATATATGGGTGTGAGAATATTGATATTATTTGAACATGGCTACTACCTTAAACAGAGGCTAAAACTATGTATAAATAATAGGCTTATTTACTCCCAAAAAAACATGTAAAAAGTGAGTGTATGATATTCTCCCTAGGTTTTTTTTGGGAAAATAACTACTCCCCTCTAAAAACAACAACCACTATCTTTTACAAAGTTTGAATTTGGTATGCTACACACCAATTATTTTATAAGTTGCTTCATGACTATTGTTTTTTGAAGGGGAATAAAGTTCTTTATATAAACCAAAACGTATTCCTAATCTAATTTTCTATTATTTTATAAAAAGTATTTTAACTCTTGAAAAAAATGCTTAAAAAAGAGGGGCAAAAGTTCTGTGTAATTTTATGCTCGTATTAGAGTAAGAAGTAATTAAGCATTGGTTAATGTGAATTTTGAAAGCATATAGTATACTTTAGATAAGAAAACCCAATCATTAGGCTCCGATACCAAATGTAATCTAACTTTTCCACAATAGAAAAATGAAAAAAATATTTCTATTTATTTAATGAGTAATGGAAACATTAATAAATAAACAAAATAATGACATTTATAACATTGGCAAGAGATGATAAATGAACACAAAGAACATTTTAATGATACAACAATAGAAATAATACATATCTTAATAGTTTTTGGAGAGCTACTATCTCGCACACAAAGGTAGGGTTACAGGTCCCAACTTTTCCCGGCACAAACACCCTTGGAGTAACAGATTCTTGCATAGAACCAAACTTGCCTTCACGGCATAAACTCATCCCTGGCCAGGACACTCCCGGGTGTATGTTGTACCCTGAGTTGGACACATGTTGTATGCCCCTTCTCCCAATGTTTAAATGTCATCCAGGACCCAAACCTTCACTCTAGTGTGTCTTCTCATTTTCCTATTGCTCTTTCTTTTGCTTTTTCCTCGTATTCCTGTGTGTCTTTCTTTTACATTATTTTCACGGGTTTAAATATTAACCCAAAGGGTAGTTCCAACTATCACACCCCTTCATAAATAATATAGCAAATAACCTTTTAATAAGGTTCTTTAACCTTTATTTTAACTCGAAAGTAACTTCTTTTTTTCCATTCTTTGTACACTTCTTATTTTCCTCTATTTTCTTTTTATATATATATATATTTATTTTTACTCTCTAAAGTTTTTTACAAACTTTATTTCGTTAATTCACTTCTTGGGGAAAAAGTCCCATAATTACATGTGGCCCCGATATTCTATCTTTTGTAAATGTGTGTCTCTCATGTTTGTATATTATTTATGGGTGTTATGAAATCATTTTTCTTGTCTATATGACAAATTAGAGTTGTGTATTGTATGAGAAATAACTTTTTACTCACATGTCGTATTAAGGCAAGAAATTGTTGAAACTTAGATTCAATTCATTTCCAACAAATATAAATTTGTCAATTTTGATTCTATATAGGAGATATAACCATCATCTAAGTTGTTATTCTAGCTCGTCTTTTGAAAATTTTCAATTTCTAATTCATAGACTTCAATGGGTCATAGGTTTCATTATATGCATATGGTTGAGATGCTTATCTTTTGGAAATTAGATTACTATAAAATATTTAAAGATAAATAAGATTTATATTAAATTAAATTTATATTATTTTTACCCTCAAAATTTTTAGACCTTGCATTGATGATAGTAGTTGATTGTATGGATTGGTGTGTGCGGGTTTGTCACTATAGCATTTGGAATTGGAATGCTTATGAGACATTACCAATTTATAACAAAAGATGCAATTCTGAGGTGATTATAGATTTGATTTTCAAACTTATCAAGATTGTCATTAGTTGTTGCAACAGCCAAGAGGAGGTGTGTGTGAATATGATTAATGGCAATCATAGGACTTGGGATCCAGGGAGAGTTTTTAGGGCTGAGATGATTCAGAATTGGAGAGGTGGACATAACTCCAGAGTTGGTACCGCTGTCCATTTTCCAATCAGCCCACATAGGACAATGAATGACATCATGCAGTTGGATTGGCCTATACCTCCAGCCTAGCAATAAAGTAATTCACAGATGGTGTTGATTAGTAGAGGTAATGTGGTTATTGGAGGAGTTCCTTTGGTCATTCCCACATTCACATTTCCTATGTTTTATGGGGTAATCTTTTATGACAGTTGTTGCCCTAGTATTTCAGCGTTGATTATGGCAACTTTAGTTTATGAGCAGATGGACTTCGAGTACTTATAGGCTTTGTGGCAGCAGGTTGTGGGAGGACTTACAGAGTTAGAATAGTTATTTCCAACTCTCACTGGAGTATGAGTGATAGTAACTGCAATCAGTTTGAGTTGTTGATGTGTATTTCTTTTGATGATAATGTGATGATTGCAGTCAATTGGATGGGTTGGTGTGCTTGATTTGGGTCTGTATTAACTTGGAGATTTGGAGTCAATGTGGAGTTATCAGTCTATGATTGGGAGAACATGGTCAGGATGTATGCTTTCCGAGATGACATTGTTGTAATCGACTTCTGATTAGGGACTGATTCATATCACTTCTATGGCATTGTGAGGAGAATTGTTGAGAGTAACTCTTTGGAGTTGAGCAGATTATATTTCCTATTACCCAGGATCGAGTTAGATAGTGGGATTTCATATATAGATCTCATTGAGGCACCTTGGCAAGAGATTTTTTATGATATAGATTTCATCCCTTGCAAGTATTTAAGTATGGGTATTAGTGATGTTCATTTTGGGGGGTCACAGGAGTTGAGAACACAGCTAGAGCATGATGAGTTTATAGTTTTTATCAGAGTAGTGCAACGACAACATGGTGGACATTTGCAGAGATTGACTTGGGACTCTAGGATTACACTTAGGTTCAATTGGTTTCATTCGGGTGTTATTGTGGGTGCCTTGGCGTTGCTTGAGGACAAGCAATCTTTGGGAAGGGCATACTGTAATGTCCCCATTTTCAGGTTCTCTTGCTTTGCAGTTGGAGATGGCTTTCTAGGTTTGTGTCAGCTTGATCAAAAGGGTAATTTGATGTTACCAATGAGATCAGATGGTTTAGAGGAGTTATTTAATGTTTTTAGATGTTATTTTTGACTTCTAATGTGCTCTCCAAGAATCTTGGAGAGGGTGTCTATTTACATAAAGTCACCCAGATGGCTCTGTTTATCATTATTCTTCATCAGGATTACTCCAATGTAGTCAGTTTCTGATTCTGATGCATTTCGACAGTTTTCACAAAATGAGTACTTTAATGGCTTCATTTTAATGATTTTACTAAGGTTGCCAAATATTGTTTAAAATATTTAAAAGGCACCTTAGTGTTATAGCTTGTTGAAACTGAGATGAAATGTTTTAAATCATGGATGTATTAAATGGGGACCTTGCGTGTCAGATTATCATTATTTTAATAAAAGGGTCTTTTTTGGAGCTAAAGGGAAGTTTAAATTAAAATGAATTAAATAGAAGCTTCTGGAGAGTTTGGTGGAACAAGGTTATAAAAGAAGGTTTGTGAGCTCATTTGGGGATACGCAGTTTATTCTATTTCTTTGATTGTAACCATTGTGGTTCAGGAGATCGAACTTGGTTCATCTCAGCCTTCTTGAGGACAAAAACCCTATTGGAGATGATCAACCTCAGTGGTGGAAGACCCTCTCCGGTTGATTGCTGGAAGTTTCGCACAAAGGCTAGACATTGTTCTTCATTGCATATCAAAGGTTTAGTGTTGGAGCTAAGAAAGGTATTCTGTAGGTTCTGGTATTTGTTTGCAGAGCATCAATTTATATTCTGTGAGATTTGCTAAAGCAAATACAGGATATTGTAGAGTTTTTGGTAGGGTTTTAAACTCTCATTATTGGCGCTGGATTTGTGGATCAGTTTTTGTGGTGAAACAATCCCACCCTAGCTGGTTTGTTGGAAAGATCACACTGGTCTCTCATAGGAGAAAGATTATTTACAAATTTGTGAGTCTCCTATGAAGACAAATTTGTAGAGAATAGTGATAACTACATTGCACATTGATGGAGGGCATGGTCAAAGAATATAAGTGAGTGTATTTTTGGAGATTAATACAAAAAGTTGGTCATACCTTTACTGTTTGCCCAACCGTACTAGTTATTCAGGCAAGCCATACCTTCACTTGGCCGCCCTATCACATAGGAGTTGATGTGGGGATTGTGGGAGTCATGGAGGGAAAATATCACTTGGGATGAGGCGTCTAGCATTTGGAAGGTGATAAAGATTGCAGCAACCACTACTCTCTAGCATAAGAACATCAACAAATGGGATCATACCATTCCTGTAGCTGCCACCCCTCATCATAAGTTCATTATTTTGCATCAGTGGAGATTATATAAGGTTGCCTTTGTTTGTAGTTACCTATCTTTGCATATTTTCTCTGTTATATGAGTATTTATTGTTGTTATCACAAAGTTGGGTAATATATATATTTTATTAGCAAACTGTAATGCAAAAATTAGTCCAAATACATACATTTTAATTTTGGTGTTAAACTTCTATGAGCACATGGTCATTTATTATTGTTTAAGCATTATAAAACCAAAGCAAATCATAGTCGAACACAGCCAATTTAGTACAGATCAGAAATCTTCAATAATCAACTTTCTCGCAAAATGTTTGATGAAATGCCTGCATAAACCAAGAGATGGAAATTAAAAAAAATTCATCCAAAATTAGCTCGGGATATTACACCTTCATGTGCTTCTCTTAGGATTTCTTCTCTTTCATGTTCATATACTACTCTTTTGATGATATCAGCCTTCCCTCTGATATGCAAATCTCCTTCAATCAATTTATACGGAAAAGACTTCTAGATTAGATTTTGTCTTTCTTTTGCTGACATTTCTATTGGAGGTTCACCTGAAGCCAATAAGAATGCTATGTCTGTCAGTTCCTCTAGTACCACATTCACTCTGAATAGATTTGCGACAGGTAGTTCTTATTCATGTACCTTCGGATCTTCCCTATCTAAATTATGGACAAGTAATCTAATCCCTAATTGTGCTTTCCTGGTTTCAAAATGATTGAGAAGTCAAACTCCTGAAACAATAGTAACCATGTGCAAATTCTTCCTTGAATGATTGGTTTGTTGAGTAGATATTTCAATGGTTCAAGATTAGTATAGAATACAAAAGGTGTTGACAATAGGTAATGTGTGAACTTCTACAATGCATACACCATTTCTAGGGATTCCCTTTCAGTTGTGGTATACTTCTTCTCTACTTTTGACAACTTCTTACTTGCAAATGCTATAGGATTATCCTTAGAACCTCTAGGCTGAGTCAGTACTGCTCCAACTATAATCCCTGATGCATCAACATGAACATGGAATGTGTTGTCCCACTCTGGAAATATAAGTATTGGTGCTTCTGCTATCTTCTGTTTCAATGTGTCAAATTCCTTCTGGTGCCACTCCTTCCAGGTAATACTTTTGCCCTATTTTTTCTTTAGTAGTTCTTCTATAGGTGTTGAGATGGTTCTATAGCTTTTGATGAACTTCCGGTGGTAATCAGTATACCCTAGCAATGTTTTGACATCAGATGTGGTTTTTGGTGGTAGCAAGTTTTGAATAATGGTGACTTTAGGGGATCAACCATCAAGACTTCTTTCCATATTATATGCCCTAGTAATGTGCCAAATAGTACCACAAAAGTACATTTCTTCAAGTTCAAGGAAATTTGCAAGCTTCTACACTTAATCAACATCAATCGCAATGTTTGTGTGTAATCTTGTACCAGTCCAAATACAGTCCAATCATCCAAATAAAATTCTATAAAATCATTTATAAACTCCTTGAATGCATTGACCACGACTCTACTGAATACTGTAGGTACATTTTTTAATCCAAATGGCATACCAATATACATGAAAGATCCTAGTTCAGATGCAAATGTTGTCTTAGGTTGATCTTCCTCTCTAATTTTTACTTGGTGGTATCTGGAGAATCCATTAGTGAAGGAGTAGATTTCCCTGCTAGCAACTGACTCCAATATTTCCTATGTGAATGGTGTAGGGAAAGGATCATGGATACAAGCCTTATTCAATTCTCTATAGTCTTCACAGATCATGATTTCTCTTGTTTTCTTATTCTATACTACCATTGGGATGATCCACTTTGCTTCCTCCATTGGTTTTATGATCCTTGATTCTAGCATCTTGTCGAGTTCTACTTTAACTTTTTTCTTCATGTTTGGATTCATCCTGTATGGCCTTTTCTTGATTGGTTTACAACCTTCTTTTAGTTGGATTTTCATTGTTCTAACTTCCTCTTTGATTCTTTTCATCTCTGTAAACTTTCTAGGAAATAAATCCTCAGACTCAGACAAAATTTCTACTACTTGTGCCACTTTCTTCTCATCCCAATAGTCTCCCATTTTGGCTAGCTTAGGATCTCCTTCTTTGGCAATGTTTTCTTCCCTTAGCCAGGTTGGGCTTGTTATAGTATTTTTCCTTGATATTTGTTGATTCCGCCAGCTCTCTTTCACCTTGTTCCATCTTTATTTCTAGTTCTCTATTCTCTTCATCTTCCTATTGTGATGTTTTGTAGCATTTGTGTTTCTCCGAATATGATTCCTTTTCCATCCATTCTATTACTTTCCATATGCCTTCTATTTTTGCCAGTGGTGAGGTTTGTTCCAATTTTGCTTCTTCTTCCACATCTTGTTGAAATATGATCTCCTAAATTCTGATGAGTGTTGTGTATGTTCTTGTTCAAATCAAAGAATGAGAAAGTGTGAATGAAGTCTTTTTACAGCTCTTCCCAATATCTAGTTTATTTCCTTCATTCTTGATTTATATACCAAGTCTATGCAATTGGTGATAGTGTCTAGTAAAAGAAATGGGATATAGTACCTCATTATATTCATTTCTTCCTCTCCATACCATTGTACACATGGACAAATGTTCTTGTGGTGAAATTTGACCTGAGTATTTGGGTATTATGTCATATTCTCCCTCCTCCAACAAATGTCCTATTTTGATGAATATTTTGAATGCTGGCCACCGGTTTATTGTGTCCTTGTGTGTATTCCACCAATTCATGGCATTGCATATCAATTTATGTTGTGCAGCTTGTAATCTTATGTCTTCATAAAAAAAACACTACCTCCATTTTTGTGAGATATGTATGTAGATTCTATACTCCTAAAAACCTAGTCAACTTGATATGTGAAATTCCTTTCAAAATGTGACTTACCTGGTGAAAGATTTGGTCCGTATCTTCCTTATTTTCTGTAGGTGTGTCGCATATGATCTTTGATGAATTTGGATGAGATGCAGAGGATTGTGGTATGTCTTCTTCACCAGTTATGATCATGAATATGGTCCTGTAAACTAGAATTTTTTGTGTTTTTAGTTTTGGTTCTTCTCTTAGCCAAGATTCTAGAACTTCCTCACTATCTATGCTATAGTGATCATCTTCTATCTCCACCTCTCCCTTAGAATTAGTCTCTTCTGTTGTCTCCTCTACATCTATCTTTGCAATTGTGTAGAGGTTCTTTGCATCCTTGCCACTATCTTCATTCTGATTGACTTCTTCTATGTATGCTTCCTCCATTGATGATCCCAAAGGAATATTGATAGTCTTGTTATCATTAGCAAATGATAGCTCTTCTTTCCGAGAATTTATGATACCATTTACACCCACAAACCATCTCAACCCTCAAAAGTGTATTGAAATCTTCTCCTTGATCCTTCATGGCTACAACAATGAAGTCTTAGACTTGTTTAACCCCCATTAGGTTAACTTCCACTTGATTTAGTGTTCCCATTGTCTACATGTTAGATATATCTGCCAAAATAATGTTGTAAGTTGTCTCTGTTAGCTTAGGTCTTCCTAACTTCTCCCAAATCTTTCTTGTAATCATGTTGACATCTACTTCCAGATCTATCATGACATGTCAAACCTTTCTACGATTGATGTGAACATCCACCATAAGTAGTTTTGTTTTCCATTCTCTATCTATTCTTCCCATCGTTCAGAGTTGACTCTTCTAACCTTGCTCCTTATTCTAGTATTTAGAAAATTGCTTCAGTTTCTCAATAAGTTTGTGTTGTTGTGTCAATTGAGCTAATTGCTTGAGAGCTTCTACTTCTCCTTCGGTGAAAAATTGCTTGTATTGCTTCTCCTTTTCTTGTTCCTTCTTTATTTTTTGTTTGGCTTCTTCACAACTTCCTCATGATGTTTCCTAGAGGGAACAAATTATTCTTCCTCCTCACTGTCTTCCTATTCTATCTCAGTGACATAGTGCCTTCCAGTATTTGTTCCTTGTCTTGTTAACACCGCAGCTTTCTCCTTTCTTCTTATTTTATCTTTTTTGGTATGTTTTGGCTTACTTCTTCTGTAGTACTCTTCTTCTTCTATAGATTCAAATGAAGATATGTCTATTTCCTCCCTGTTGTTGTTCCAGCAAGTCCTTTCTCCCTGACGCTTTAGTGCCCTTCTTATGACCCTAGCTCCTTTTTGATTACCCACGTTCTGTAACTTGTCACTCTTAGATTGTGGCTGTGCATTCCAGAAGTACTATTGTCCTCTCTCACAAGAAAATAAATCATGCTCTATACTACTACAAAATGAACATTATATTTTTATTTTGGCCCGACATTCATTAGCAAAATGTCGTAGCTTACTGCAATTGAAATAGGTAGCATCCTCCCTCCTTTAATTTCTTCTATAGCCTCTGCCTCCTTTGTAACCTCAAAATTTCTCTCTATCATCATTATTATAGCTATTCCCATAGGATGGACTGCTAGAATTTGAATTTTGTATTGTATTGACATTTCGCTGATTTCTCCAATTTAGTTGTTTGTAACCTTGATCATGTGAGTTTCTTTCTACATATGACATGTTGCTCTCCGCCGAGTTTGTGTACAATGTTTCATCTTCTTCATCAGCAAATTCTCTTTTCCTCCAGAAGTTCTATGAAGAATAGTTTGGAGTTTCAAGATCAACCCATTCTCCGCATAATCCACAATATAATGAATTGATTCTTTTTGTTGTTGCTTTGATGTCTACTTTGATTGTGGCAACTTGTCTTTCACCTTTCATTGTAGGGCATTCATTTCTCAAGTGACCTTCTCTTGTATAGTATGAGCATCAAATATTAGGTCTTTGCTTTTGTGTATTCTCCTATTGCTTGGCCAAGATCTCCTTCCTCAGCTTCAACTACTCTAATTCTAATTTTAGCTTCTCCAATTCTAGGTTTTCCTTCATCTTATCTTGTCTGCACCAAGATTGAGACTCTATCTGGCAGGCTAATGTCACTACTTTTGCATATGTCTCAAATATTCTTCCATCTAGGGATGACCTTATTTGAGGGCTTATTCTAGAAATAAACCATTCTATCTTTTGCTTCTCAGTCAGTGGTTCCTCCAACTTCCTAGTTGTCTCCTTGAATCTTCTATCAAAGTCCTTTATTGATTCCTTATCCAATTGCATCAAATCTCTCATCTTACTTACCCCTTCTATTAGAACTGTTAGAAAGCACATGACAACTGAGAGGGGGGTGAATCGGTTGTCTATTAAAACATGAACCCCTCAAAGCAATTCCAAATTTTAACCTCTTATTATGCATTAGCAGAATGTGAACATATGAAGCATCAATGCAAACACATCAAAACACATAAGAACACCAGATTTATGTGGAAAACCCAAGAAGGGAAAAACCACAGTGAGGATCAGCTCACATATATATGAATAACAACATCAAAATCAAATAGGCTTACTACCCAGAAGAATGCTCACTGCCAAAAGAAAGGCTCACTACCCAAAAGAGAGAAGAAAGAAGAAGACTGTTATACAAAGATTCACTATCTCAAAGCAACAAGAGAAATCCACCACTACCACTCCTTTCCATCCACAACCTTTGGCTCACTACCTCCAGCAACTTCTGGCACACTAAATTGTAGACACCTTCTGCTCATTGCGTTTCAAAGTCATAAGCATTTAAGCTCACACACAAGTCACTGCCCTTGATTCACATTCACATTCTCTTCTCTACATTGCTCCACTAAACTTCATCTTTCATTTATACCATTTACAACCAAGACCTATATCAATTAGATCAGTCATAATGAAGCGTGTGCACCTCAAACGTGCAACACCAATTAGGTTGGCACTAAACACTTCCATGGTGCAAAGAAGTGAAAGTGGACCATGTCAAGGGTTAACTAGGACTCAAATCTGTATCACCAAGTTGCTCATCACATCCACAATCCATGAGGTACCTCCACACATGGCACAAGTAAGCCAGGTTAGCCAAACCTGAGCTAATGACCACATCCACTCTTCTCCAAGTCCAAAAACATCATGTGGACTAGGGAGAGACACTTAAAAGCATTCACATATCTTCCTATAACATTCAACACCATTAGAATCCCTTGCAACACTTCCGCAACCTCCTGAAACAAAGAATGACTTCAATCTGCACATCAGGATCCACTACCTCTAAACACCAACACTGTAACTGAACTTGTAGAGTAACCCATCACTAGAAACTTCAAGGGAAGGTAGATATAGACTATATAAGCATATCCCCATATCTGTAGAATAAGAAACCTCAATGCAAAGAAATGCAGAGCAATCTAATTTCTCCCAGATAGTCTTCTACATAAGCAGACACTTTATAAAACACATATTTCACTTTCACATGATCCAGAACCTGAAACTCTGGATATAACACCTATGAACACATCTGATTAATACTTCCAAACTGCACAAGCATATCTTCAACTAGGAATAAATGTGGAGCATAACACTGGGAGCATCTATGTGACACTGCACACCTTTTTATCAAATTTTCTCAAAAGAACTTGGAAACCAAGTGAACCATCTTCTGGAGGTTGACATCAATGACAACACCAACATGTTTCCAACAATCTCCCCCTTTGCCATTGATGGCAACATCAACTCTTTGAAAAACCATCAAGACCAAAAGCAATCAATTAGCAGCTTAGTAGTACTCCCCCTGGCTGTAACATCTCTCACTCTTCATAGAATTTCCTATTCTATGGTTTTTTAGCCAATCTAACTCTCTCCCCCTTTGACATCAATGGCAAAGGGAAATAGTTGCAACACCAGCAAGTACCTGCTCTATTTCCACTGCTCTCACTTTTTTGCACTCTCCCCCTTAAGGTCATAAAATATGCTTCATCTGACTACATCAATCAATAGTATCACTACCTACTCCCCCTGAGAGGTATCCTTCAACATCAGTCCAAGACCAAAAATGTATCTTGAAATGCTTCCTAGATAGATGCACACACTTATGCATCTAGTTAAAAGGAGGTGAAATAACCCCTAACTTCTTCTGGAGATACTCAAAGGTATCCTTAGGGAGAGCCTTTGTAAAGATGTCTACGACTTGATCCTTGGTAGGCACATACTCCAATTTCACCTCATTCTCTGTAACCTTCTCTCTTAGGAAGTGATACTGGATTGAAATATGCTTTGTCCTTGAATGCATTACCGGATTCTTTGAAATGTTGATAGCACTTGTATTATCACATAAGATAGGAATAGGCTCATCATATGATACTTTGATAGCCTTCAATGTCTGCTTCATCGAAAACACCTGTGTGCAACAAGATGTTGTAATGTATTATGCCTCTGCAGTAGATAATGACACTGAGTCCTGCTTCTTACTTAACCATGAGACAAGTTTGCTTCCCAGAAAGAAAGCACCACTACTTGTACTTCTTCTATCATCTGTACATCCTGCCCAATCTACCTCAGGGAGAAATCAATATCCTTGGGATACCATAGGCCAAACTCCAAAGTAACTTTCAAGTATCTGAATATCCTTTTTACTATTGAAACATGTGACTCTCTAGGATTTGCTTGAAATCTAGCCAAAAGACAAATTGCATGCATGATATCTGGTCTAGTAGCAGTCAGGTATAACAGTCCACCAATCATTGATCTATACTTGCTCTGATCAACCTTAGGAGATTCATCATCTTTGCTTAACTTACAACCAGTAGTCATGGGAGTACACACCAGTTTGGAGTCTTCCATTCCAAACTTCTTCAACATTTCCTTAGCATACTTTGACTGTCAAATGAAAATACCTTTTTCTGATTGACTAATTTGTAACCCAAGGAAGAAATTCATTTCCCCACACATTGACATTTCAAATTATTTATGCATCTCTTCTACAAATTTCTTGCACATACCTTCATTACCTCCAAATATTATATCATCAACATATACTTCCACAATCAGGATTTGATCTTTTTCAAATTTGAAATACAAATTGCTATCTGTAGTACCCTTTTTGAAACCTTGTTACAGTAGGTACCTATCCAACCTTGCATACCAAACTCTAGGAGCTTGTTTGAGTCAATACAATGCCTTCTTCAATCTCCAGACCATATTTGGATCATCTGATAACTGAAAGCCTTCTAGTTGTTTAATGTACATTTCTTCTTCCAATTCTCCATTCAAGAATGCATATTTCACATCTATCTGATAGACTTTGAAGTCCTTATGAGCTTCAAAGGCCAAGAACATTCTAATAGCCTCCAACCTTGCCACTGGAGCAAATGTTTCCTCATAATCTATTCCCTCTACTTGTGAGTTGCCTTTACACACAAGCCTTACCTTATTTCTGACCACTTCTCCATTCTCATTCAATTTGTTTCGAAAGACCCATTACTTCCTATCACATTTTTGTTTACTGGTCTTGGGACAACTTCCCAAGTCTTATTCTTCTCAATCCGTCAATTCTTCTTCCATAACTTTGATCCAATGCTTGTCTTTGCATGCTTTAGTCACTGTTTTGGTTCTATTTTAGATAACAAGCACAAATTTACCCATTCATCTACCATAGCAATACTTCTTCTGGTCAACACACCCTTATTCTTATATCCAATGATTTGATCTTTAGAATGATTCTTCTGCACATACTTGGGAGTCTTAGGAATCCTTTCCGAAGCATCTTTTTCATCAACTTGCTTCACCTTTTCCTTTTCTTCTTCTCTTGCTTCTTCTTTGCAAGGGATCTCATCAAACTTATATGCTTTTATTAACACTGAACTTTGATATGGTTCTTCATCTACTTTGACATTTGCACTTTCCACTAATTTCTTTAGTCTCTTGTTGTAGCTCCTGTAAGCCTTGCTCTTTGTAGAATACCCAAGGAAGATTCCTTCATCTGATCTTGTATCAAACTTTCTTAAATTTTCTTCATCTCTCCTAGTGTAGCACTTGCTTCCAAACACTCTAAAATATTTTACAGTAGGAGTTCTTCCATACCATATCTCATATGGAGTCATTGAATTGTTGACCCTTGCTTGCACTCTGTTTTGTATGCAGACTGCAGTGTGAATAGCTTCTCTCCAATAGATATTTGGTAAATTTGCTTCTTTCAACATTGTCCTTGCTACTTCCTGAACTGTCATGTTCTTTCTTTCCACCACTCCATTCTGCTGAGGAGTTCTAGGGGCTGACAAATGCCTCTTTATTCCATGATCTTCACAAAAGAAATTAAACTTATTGGAGGTGAATCCACCACCTCTGTTAGACCTCTAACACTTGATCTTCAAATCATATTCATTTTCAACCATAACCTTGAATGCTTTAAACCTATCTAGAGCTAATGATTTTTCTTTGAGAAAAGTTACCCAAGTCATTCTAGAGTAATCATCAATCAATAACATGAAATACCTGTCACCTTGAAAGCTTCCTACTCTTGTAGGTCCGCACAGATCTATATGCACCAACTCCAGAGGTCCAATGGTCGAATACTCTTTAATCCTAAATTTCTTCCTTGTTTGATTCCCAATTTGACATTCCTTGTAGGTTGCATTGATAGGCTTTGTAATTCTTGACATATCCCTCACAACTTGAGTATCTAGTTGATCCCCACTAGACTGTCAAAATTGATGTGACATATTCTTCTATGCCATAGCCAACTTTCATTAACTTGAGTCATGAAGCACATACCATTCACACCTTTGAGCTAATATATATTTCCTTTTGTCCTTGTCCCTGTAGCAACTAGAGTTTTAGAATTTTCTTTTCTGATTTCACAGCCACCATCTTGAAATATAATGTTATATCCTCTGCTACACATTTGTCCTACACTTTGAAGATTATGCCATAGATCCTTGACATAGAGAACATCATTTGTATTGTGCTTGCCAACAAAATTGATTGAACCTTTTCCATAGATCTTAGCAGATGCATCATCTCCAAACTTAACAAAACCTTCATCAAACTGCAGTGTGAATAGCTTCTCTCCAATAGATATCTAGTAGATTTGCTTCTTTCAACATTGTCCTTGCTGCTTCCTAAACTGTCATGTTCTTTCTTTCCACCACTCCATTCTGCTGAGGAGTTCTAGGGGCTGACAAATGCCTCTTTATTCCATGATCTTCACAAAAGAAATTAAACTTATTGGAGGTGAATCCACCACTTTTGTTAGACCTCTAACACTTGATCTTCAAATCAATTTCATTTTCAACCATAACCTTGAATGCTTTAAATCTATCTCGAGCTAATAATTTTTCTTTGAGAAAAGTTACCCAAGTCATTCTAGAGTAATCATCAATCAATAACATGAAATACTTGTCACCTTGAAAGCTTCCTACTCTTGTAGGTCCGCACAGATCTGTATGCACCAACTCCAGAGGTCCAATGGTAGAATACTCTTTAATCCTAAATTTCTTCCTTGTTTGCTTCCCAATCTGACATTCCTTGCAGGTTGCATTGATAGGCTTTGTAATTCTTGACATATCCCTCACAACTTGAGTATCTAGTTGATCCCCACTAGACTGTCAAAATTGATGTGACATATTCTTCTATGCCATAGCCAACTTTCATTAACTTGAGTCATGAAGCACATACCATTCGTACCTTTGAGCTGATATATATTTCCTTTTGTCCTTGTAACTGTAGCAACCAGAGTTTTAGAATTTTCTTTTCTGATTTCATAGCCACCATCCTAAAATACAATGTTATATCCTCTGCTACACATTTGTCCTACACTTTGAAGATTATGCCATAGATCCTTGACATAGAGAACATCATTTGTATTGTGCTTGCCATCAAAATTGATTGAACCTTTTCCATAGATCTTAGCAGATGCATCATCTCCAAACTTAACAAACCCTCCATCAAACTTTTCAAGCTTCACAAATTTATTCTTATCTCCTGTCATATGATTTGAGCACCCATTGTCAATTAACCAGTGGTTCTCCTCTTCTCTTGCATGGAAAGCAGTTACCAAAGCTCCTTTGATATTGTGCTCAGTTTCTGAAGCAATTTCCTCCATACTCCTTTCAAAATTAGTTCCAACATTTAAAGGCATAAACATGTATTCATTGCTTTCATCATCTAGATAGTCAGACTCATCATCAGATATGCTATCATCTTCCTTAACATAATAACTTCTCCCGAATGATTTACCTTTGTTGTCCTTGTATTTATCATTTGAAATTTTGATTGGACATTGTGAAGCATAATGACCTATCTTTCCATAGGTAAAGCATTTGAAAGGTAACTTACCTCTGTATTTTCCAGAGCCCTTTTTCAATATGCTTACAAAATTTGCTTCCACTTCGTCAAAGTCATCTAGATTTGATTCAACATTCTTTTCTGTCTTGCTAGCCTTAAAAATAGTTTCTTTTCTTGAATCATCTTGACCAAATTCTCTTATCTCAAAAGTAGTTAGAGCACCAAACATTTGTTCCATAGAATACTTGTCCAAATTTTGAGTTTCTTCAATAGTAGAAACTTTAGCACTATTAGATTTTGGAAGAGTTCTTAGTACCTTCTTTACCACTTCTCTTTCCTCCAGCTTTCCACCAAGACCATTGATGGAGTTAACAATCTCATCCACTCTCTACATGTAGCTTGCAATATTTTCATCCTTTGACATCTTTAGGGTTTCAAACTTGGTCTTTAAAATCTGCAACTTTGCTTGCTTGACCTTATCATCTCCTTCATAGGTACTTTTCAGCTTCTTCCATATCTCATGAGTAGTTTTGTAACTCATCACCTTCACTAATTCAGAATCAGAGACTATTCCGAAGAGCATCTTGCCTTGCCATTTTTCTCATATGAACTTTAATCTCATCTTCATCCTTTAGACCATTAGAAGGTATAATATACTCTTTGTCAATTATCTTCCATATGCCATATCCCAGTGAGATAAGAAATCTTTCCATTCAAGTCTTCCAAAAAGCATAATTTGTCCCATCAAACATTGGAACCTCCATACCTTTCCTGTGCACCATTCGGATCTACCCCAAGTGGTTAAGCTTCTTTAGGGAACTTGGCTCTAATACCAATTGTTATAAAGCACAGTACAACTGAGAGGGGAGGGGGTGAATTAGTTGTCTATTAAAACATTAAACCCTCAAAGCAATTCCAAACATCAACCTCTTATTATGCATTAGAAGAATGTGAACATATGAAGCATCAATGCAAACACATCAAAACACATAAGAACACTAGATTTACATGGAAAACCCAAGAAGGGAAAAACTGTGGTGAGGATTAGCTCACATATATATGAATAACAACATCGAAATCAAATAGGCTCACTACCAAGGGCTCACTGCCCAGAAGAAGGCTCACTGCCAAAAGAAAGGCTCACATCCCATAAGAGAGAAGAAAGAAGAAGACTATTACAGAGAGATTCACTATCTCAAAGCAACAGGAGAAATCCACCACTGCCACTCCTTGCAATCTGTAACCTTTGGCTCACTACCTCCAGCAACTTCTAGCACACTAAAATGTAGACACCTTTTGCTCACTACATTTCAGATTCATAAGCATTTAAGCTCGCACACAACTCACTGCCCTTGATTCACATTGACATTCTCTTCTCTACATTACTCCACTCAACTTAATCTTTTATTTATACCATTTACAACAAAGACCTATATCAATTAGGTCGGTCCTAATGAAGCGTGTGCACCTCAAACGTGCAACACCAATTAGGTTGGCACTAAACACTTCCATTATGGAAATAAGTGAAAGTGGACCATGTCAAGGGTTAACTAGAACTCAAATCTGTATCACCAAGCTACTCATCACATCTACAATCCACGAGGTACCTCCACACATGGCACAAGTAAGCCAGGTCGACCAAACCTAAGCTAATGACCACATCCACACTTCTCCAAGTCCAAAAACATCATGTGGACAAGGGAGAGACACTTCACAGATTCACATATCTTCCCATAATATTCAACACCATCAGAATCTCTTGCAACACTTCTGCAACCTCCTAAAACAAAGAATGTCTTCAATCTGCACATCATGATCCACTGCCTCTGAACACCAACACTGTAACTGAACTTGTAGAGCAACCCATCACTAGAAACTTCAAGGGAAGGTAGATATAGATTGTATAAGCATATCCCCATATCTGTAGGACAAGAAACTTCAATGCGAAGAAATGTGGAGCAATCTAATTTCTCCCAGACAGTCTTCTACATAGGTAGACACTCTGTAAAACACATCTTTCACTTCTGCACGATCTAGAACCTGAAACTCTAGATATAACACCTCTGAAGACCTTTGATCAATACTTCCAAACCACACAAGTATATCTTCAACTAGGAAGAAATGCATAGCATAACACTAAGAGCACCACTGTCACGTTGCACACATTTTATCAAATTTTCTCAAAAGCACTTGGAAACCAAGTGAACCATCTACTGGAGGTTGACATCAATGACAACACCAGCAAGTTTCCAACAAGAACATCTAGAACTCTAAATTTCTCCAAAAATAGCTTCTTGATCTCATCCCAATCCTTTTCACTATTCAGACATGTCTTCCTATAAGACTTCAATGCTTCATTCCGCAAGGTGCCTATGAAGTCAAACAACTTGATTTCATCTCTTGTTACTCCCTTCCAGTTCCAAATAGACTCCAAAATGAAAATGTGGTCTACTGCTTTAGTAGTGTCCTCAAAGATTGGTAACTTGATAGGAATATCCATGATTGGTCTTCTCAAAGTCTTTGATGCTTTGCGATAGGTTTCTTGCAGTCTGCTCCTCAAGTTAGGCTGTCTTCTATCAACTCACTTTCCTTCTCTTCCCTTATCTCTCTATAGTCAGATATCAAAGTACTCCTCTACTAAAACCTCTACAAAATTACTCTGAATCTCTTCTATTCTCTCAGCTTCCTTGTTTGCTTGAATATCTTCCTTCTCAAATAAAATTATCTTAACTTTATATGGCATTCAGGGTGACTCATGGTCCAGGGGTTGTGTCTCTTCATAGTGTCTCTTCAAATTAGGGGATTCTCTTCTTTTTGTAAACAACATCATGTCAGCATCCAATGACATGATTAAAATAACCTTCCAAAACCCTCAAAACTCCTCTCATTGTTTATCACATCTTCTTCTCCTCCTCTTATCTCCTTTATGCTTCAGAAAGTTAGCTCCTCTATATATTCCTCATCCATCTTCAAAATATGCGATTTTAATTCATATTTTCCATTAGTTTGTGGAATAAACCCTAATTCACATGTTAGCAAGAAATGTAGAGGGGATAGCAGTCTGAAGTTCCACTCCTTAGTCAAGTCTTTGTAGTCAGTTTATACCCCAGTCAAGTAGCTAAAGATCGATAGCAAAACATACAGAATAATATAAGCAGAGTATCACATACAAATCATAGTTCTAACATAATATAAAGATATATAGATACAACTGAAAGGGCTTATAGTTGAAGATATAAAGATACTGGAAAATATAGAAGAAGTAGAGGATACATACATAAAAGTAGAAGGACAAATGGCTATGTTGGCTAAAGCCAAGAAGCAGTGGGACACTAGTCTAGAATGTAGCTCAAGAAGATTTATAAGACTATCCTACCTAGCAGTTGATTTTGCATGTCTTGAGGACAAGACATAATATTGAGGGGGGTGATATTAGAATGGTGCAGAGCATAAAGAAGAGTTGACCGAAAGCTGGTGCACATACTATGCAGAGGCCGGAGCTGACAAGAAACACATCCCTATATATATAGGATATGATGATAGGATATAAGGGGAATAGGAGTATGGTATGAGATATGTTTTGATGTAAGAATGACATAGAAGTCATGTACATGTAACTGGTAAGGTAGAGAATTATCCCTGTTGGAGGATGGATATCGGATGTATTATAGATATAGGATATGATGATAGGATATAGGAGGATAAGAGTAAGATATGAGATATGTTTTGTGTAAGAATGACATAGAAGTCATGTATGTAACTGGTAAGGTAGAGACTTAGACCTGCCAGAGGATGGATATCTGATGTATACATTTGATTGTTGTTGATATATATATAGAGATCTGTCGGTACTAGGTAATTATGTGTTATGTTGTTACTATGATTTGTATGTGATACTCTGTTTATGTTATTCTTTATGTTTTGCTATCAATCTCTAGCTACTTGATCGGGGTATAAATTAACTACAAAGACTTGACCGAGACCAGATCTTTGAATCGATACCCCCTCTACATTTCTTGCTAAACAAAGTATCACATACAAATCAAAGTACCAACATAACACAGAATTACCCAGTACTGACATATATATATATATATATATATATATATATATATATATATATATATATATATATATATATATATCAACAACAATCAAATGTATACATCAGATATCCATCCTTCAGCAAGTCTAAGTCTCTACCTTACCAGTTACATACATGACTTCTATGTCATTCTTAATTCATAACATATCTCATACCATACTCCTATTCTCCTATATCCTATATCTATATATACTATATCTATAGGGATGTGTTTCTTGTCAACTTCAGCCTCTGCATAGTATGTGTGCCAGCTTCTTGTCAGCTCTTCTTTATGCTCTATACCCTGCTAAGAATACTATTGCTCATGATGATAATCATCCAGTGCATTCAGATGCTGAAGAAAGGGAAAGAACTCTTTGAGTTAGAACTTCTAGATCATATTAGACAAAGGAGACAAGAAATCCAAGCAAAAATTGAATTGCAACAATCTCTACTTGCCCAGCAAGCCCAACAGCAAGGCAAAAAGCAGTATCAAGACCAAATCCCTCTTAATTACTAGCAGTATCAATAACACCAAATGGGTCAGTAGGGTAGGAAACCAGGTCAGATGCACCATGTTCCCAATCAACCACCACAACAACCAAATGAACAATTTGGGAACATCCTAAATCCTAGACCCGCATTCCAAAGATAAGCTCAAAGGTTCATTCCAGTTAGGTAGCCTTTGGGAGTAGAAAGATATAAACAACTAGACTTCTTTGGTATCCTAAACTTTCCTAATGAAATTTCAAATGAAAAAAGAGGAGAGATCCCTAGATTTTAGGGCAACAATGTAGTTACTAGAGAAGAGCATATGAGGTACTTCATCAATGTCATTGATGAATATGAGATAAACCATGAAGATGTGATGATGAAGTTGTTTGTTCATTCACTAGAGGAGAGTGCCAAGGAATGGTATAAAATCCTCCCTGTTAATAATATTGATTAATGGGAGGAGTTCATGAGAGTTTATAGACTTCAATATGGTGATAGGATTGATCCCAAATTTGCCATACATGAACTTACAACATCAAGGAAGGATTTAATGAAATAGTGGTTGACTTCAATAGTAGGTTCATCACGAACAGGAGGAAGGTACCTCCAAACCTTAGACCTAATGAATCAATGTGTCTATTGCTATACTATGGTGCATTTGATTCTAAGATTAGGTATTGTCTAAGGGACAAGAATCCTCAAACATTGAGGGAGGCTTATGCTACAACCATAAACATTAAGAGCAACATGAGAGAATCAGGTAAACATGTTAAGAGGTTAGATGTAAATATTTATCAACTGAATAGGGAAACTCTAAATAAGCCTCTCACAAATGAAAATAAATTGGATAAGCTCATGGGAGCTATGAAGGATTTATCCCATAACGTAAGAAGAAATGAAAAGGGGTTATCACCTCAAGATGTAACAACACATTTCAATAAAGGCCAAAGATTACATAACAGACCTTATAACACTGATTGGTCAAAGAGGCCACACCATAATGATAGGCAGGGATTCCCCAAGCAAATGAATTTCAAGCAACTTGATAAGGACACACTAGATCCATTGAGGAGGGATCGAGTCAAATTTCAAGTGGTTGCACCATGGTACAAGGCCTACTATCTTCCACATGATTATGCCAATTTTATAGTTGCTCCTTCAATTAGTAGGGAAGAAGAATTTCCTAATGAAGAGGGTGATGCTGAGTACTGCGAGGATGAAATCAACCAGTTTGATATGAAGGACTATGAGAAAATGAATAAGGATGTTGATTATGACAGATATGGTGAAGATGATCATGTTTTTTTATAGAATTATAGTGCAGGTCCTAAGAGTTATGAATTGCCAGCTCATGAATTTGAGCATTTGAGAGAGGTCATGTACATGAAGTATCAGTAGTCCAAACCATTAAAGGAAGATATTAAAGCCCCTACTGATTCAACCATAACATAAGTTCAAGGTGGGTATCAATTAAGAAATAGACATCTATCTACATAAAGTAACCCTATTACAAAATCAAGTAGAAATGAAACAAAAATTGAAAAAGAGAAGCATAAAGTAGATATTGAAAGAAAAAGCAACAATATTCAAATGAAGGTGATTGAAAAGAAGTTTCCAATACAAAAACCAATTAAAAAAGAAATATGTACAAAAATCTCCAGCACATGTGGCACAATCAGTTTCTACTCAAATCCCATAAATTTAGAATTCATAGAATGATGTCAAGCAAGACTAGATCCAGTTTCCAAAAGAACAAGAATAGAGAAATGATGAAAAGACAGAGTTGAAAGGTAAGGATATTTCTTCCAACTAGTTAATGTCTTTCATCCCTGATGCAAATGATATTACTCTCTCAGGTGATACACCTCTACCAAATTATAACCCTATGGATATGACTTAAGTTCTTAGTCAATTTAGGATTTCATTACTAGTAGGGGAAGTCCTTAGAATTCATGATCATAGAGATAGGGTTTTATCATATATCACTGTTGTCGATACACCAAAACAACATGCTATTATTCCTAGTGACAATGATAAAGGTAAAAGTGAGGAAGAGACTGTAGAGGTTTATTTAGGGTCATCCATAGTTAATAGCTGATTAGATATTGATCCTTTTTACACAACATTGATCATTAATGGATGGATGTTACACAATTGCATGCTTGATTCTCAAGCTTCTAGTAATGTCATGCCATTAGAAGTCATGAACGATTTGGACCTAAAAGTGTCTAAGTCTTATGGCAAGTGCTTTTCCATGGATTCTAGGGAAGCCAATCTGATTGTCCTTGGGAAAGATATTGAGTTTCATCTTGCTGCATACCCAAATAAGTCATTTCTAATGGACATAATCATTGTGGACTACCCTGCTAAGTGGGGTATGTTGTCTAGAAAATGGACAACTTCTATGGGGGGTAGTATCCAAATGGACTTATCGTATGCTACCATCCCGATGTATGGACTAGAGGTAAATTTATATGGGGAGAAGAAAATGTTGGATGACATTGAGGATCGTTACAAGACAATTGATGAAGTAAACTTCTTTGATACTAAAATTGATCATTTTATGGGGTATTGTAATGAAGATGGTCATAACATTGATGTTGGCCTTTCCCACTATGTTGTCCCTAATCATAATGTGATTGATTTATGGACAATGTGCTTTGATGGTTCATGCTCTAGAGATGGTTCAGGTGTAGGCATTGTTTTGATATCACCAGATGGGGAACATTCTAGGCTATCCTTCAAGCTTGATTTCCAAAACATGAATAATATTACTGAATATGGAGCTCTTATGTTGGGCTTGAATATTTCTCATAGGCATGGAATCAAAATTTTGAGAATCTGGGGGGGATTCTGAGTTAGTGGTGCAGCAGGTCAAGGAAATTTATACAACCAAGGACAAAAGGTTGAGAGCATATAGGAATATGGTATGGGATAAATTAGAGTTATTTGATTCTATTAGCGTTGAATGGATTAAAAGATTTGAAAATGTAGAGGTAGATGCTCTAGCTATTGCAGCTTCAAAATTTAATCTACAATCAACCTCTTCCCATTATTATTATGATGTTGAGATTCTTATCAGACCTACTATACCTGACAACATCTAAAGATGGCAAGTGTTTGATGAAAGTAATCGTATTTATAGGTTCTTGAATTGTATGGATGAATTTGACAATCAACTAATAGATTGGAAGCCCATCATGGAAATTGAGGATGGCAAAGAGCTTATTTGGTAATGAGGTGGTACAACTGAAGAATAATGTTATTCCTAAATGGCTTATAGCACTAGAAAGAATTTTTGATAATGCAAATCGTTGCAAGAGCAAAAGCAAGTTGATTGAAGAAGATCGCATTGAAGGTGTGAACCCAGGAAGTGAGGCAACCCCTAGAATGATTTAAATCAGTAAGAGGTTGAAATCAAATGAGAAACAAATGATAATTGCATTATTGAGAAAGTTTAGGATATGTCTTTCATGGTACTATGATGAGTTCAAGGCTTACATGGAGGACTTATTTCAACACACCATTCCCCTCCAGCCTTATGCAAAACATTTTAGACAGAAACAAAGACCAATCAATCCCACTCTTTCTCCCCAAATGCAAATATAATTATTGAAGTTGAAGGAAGGAGGTATAATCAAGCCTATTCAGTATTCAGAGTGGGTATCTAACCTAGTTCTCATAAGAAAGAAGAATGGAGAGATACAGTTATGTGTGGATTTTAGGAATTTGAACATCAAGTCTCTTAAGGACAATATCCTCTCCCAAGCATGGACCATTTGCTAAAAAAGGTAATAGGATAAGAATTAATGTCCATGATGGATGGATTCTTTGGATATAACCAAGTGATGATCAAGGAGTTAAAACAATACAAAACAACATTTACTACTCCTTGGGGCACCTTTGTTTATGTGAGAATGTCATTTGGTTTGAAGAATGCAGGTTCAACATTTTAGAGGGATATGGATGTGGCCTTTGCTGATCTCATTGATGAGATTATGGTTGTGTACCAAGATGAATTGATGACATTCTCAAAGGAAAGAGATGAACATTACAAGAATCTTGAGATGATTTTCAAGAGGTGTCTAGAATATGGAATTTTCTTAAACCCAAAGAAATGCATAGTTGGTGTTGAGGAGGGCAAGCTTTTGAGGCACATTGTGTCAAAACATGGGGTAAAAATAGATCCAAAATGAGTCAAGGCCATTGATCTCATCCCTCAACCCAAATCAATCAAAGGAATACAAACTTTCTTTGAGCAAATAAACTTTGTTAGGAGGTTTGTTCCTAACTTTGCAGAGAAGACTAAATATATTTTGAAGATGCTCAAGAAGGGACACTCAATTGTGTGGAATGCAGATCCCACTAAAGTGTTCAATGACATTAAAGAGGATATCAAGGAAGCACCTATCATGATAAGTCCCAATTATTCTAAGCCCCTTCAGTTATTTTCTTTTTCTTCTTTTTACACTATTGTTGTTGTCTTGCTTCAAAATAATGAAGGGTATGAGCAGCCAATGTCATTCTTTAGCAAATCATTGCAAGCTGCTAAATTGATATATTCAACAATGGAGGGTAAGTGCACAAAGATGAGGGACCAAAATGGGGTCTTAAGATGCCACTTTTTTTCTGAAATCAGGAAACATTGATGTTGGATGAGAAATTGAAGATAGCTACACTCAAAATTTGAAGATGGAACAAAAACAAGAGTCGTAGTGCTCTGAATCTAGTTTCTAAACTACTAATTTTTTCCAAAAATGGTTGAGATTAAGGGGTTCAAAAAGGGGGAGCACACAAAGTGGTCATGTTTTTCTCAAAAAAACATAACATAACATCTGGTGTGCTCCCCCTAAAATGTTAACTTTTTTTAGTATCTTAATAATCACTCCGGTGAGAAATTAGCTAACACCATGTAGTTTATCCCTATTTTTATGATAATTTTTTCATGAATAATTGATTTTTTAGTAATTTTTAAAGTGGACACATCCTAAAAAATAGAAATTCGAGGTCGCTCCCCCCTAAAATGTTTGAAAACTAATCAAAAATTGATTTTTTTTAGTATGTGTAGAATGAAGTCTAGTTTCTAAAAATGTAACTTATTTCAAATTTTGATGAATGGTTAAAAAAAAGTCAAAAGTACTAGACACTGGTTTTTAACAAAAAATGGACACACTAATAAAAGAAATTCAAGATGAAACTCTCAATGTACTCAAAATGTGAAAAAAAATTATATGGTTAGATAGCTAACAAAGAGATTAAGATTATGGTGGTTTTTTTTTTAGTTTTCATTGAAAAAAGTGCCATCCTGATGGGGAGCATGCTCTAGATTATCTCCAGATTTTGCTAAAAACTGATAAAAACATGTTAAAGAAAGTTGAGCATAACGCGAGCGTGTTATAACGTGCTCACGTTATGTGAAATCAATAATGTGAGTGCGTTATAACGCACTCGTGTTATATGAAATCAATAACACGAGCGCGTATTATAATGCACTCGCGTTATGTGAAATCAATAATGTGAGCGCATTATAACGTGCTCGCATTATGCTGATCATAACTGGCTATACACATGCCAATTGTATTTGCTTGAAAGTTTCTAAAGCCTTTTCAACAAATCCATTTTTTGTATATATTGTAATCATTGCATTCCATTACAGAACATCTCTTCGAGGTGTTACGTCATACAATTGACATGCCTTGTCTATGCTTCCACAGTTTACATACATGTCTACAAGGGCAATTGGACTTCCTATCATCTCTCTCACTCTCTATGCCCTACCCTCTCTCTAAATCTCTGCTTCCCTCCCCTCTCTACCTCCTACCTTCTCTCTCACTCTCTTCTTCCCTCCCCTCTCTACCTTCTACTCTCTCTCTCTCTCTCTCTACTTCCCTCCCCTATCTACCTCCTACCCTCTTTCTGAGTCTATGCTTCCCTCACCTCTCTACCGCCTACCTTCTCTCTCACTCTCTTCTCCCCCTCTCTACCTCCTACCCTCTCTCTTACTTTCTACTTCCCTCCCCTATCTACCTCCTACCCTCTCTCTCAGTCTCTGTTTCCCTCCCATATCTACCTCCTACCCTCTCTCTCTTCTTCCTTCCCCTATCTACCTCCTACCCTCTCCCACTCTCTACTTCCCTCATGTATCTATCTCCTATCCTCTCTCTCACTCTCTACTTCCCCCCCCTCTCTACCTCTTCTCATCATTCTTCACATCTAATGAAATTTCATAAATTATCTTGATTCCATTTCATCATCCCAATTTATATCCTCATCCCTCTTTGCATGTCCTAGTTTTCTTGTTTCCATAAGCTTTCTCAACATGGGAGAGTCCTAGTTTTTTTGTTTTGGAGAGAGAGAGGGTTGGTCAAGTTTATGAGTTTAGGGTTACTTAAGTTTAGGGTTTAGCAGAATTCTTTGGGGTTTAGGGTTGGTCGGCTTTACAGTTTAGGGGTTAGATTTTAGGGGTATTATTTAGGGTTTTGGGTTTTTGGGGGAGAGAGAGAGGTTTAGGTTTGCTCAGGTTTAGGGGCATATTTAGGGTTTATTAGTTTAGGGTTACTCAGACCTATAGGGGTAAATTATTTAGGGTTTATGAGTTTCTAGGGTTGCTCAAGCTTAGGGTTTAGGGGTTAGGGTTAAAGGGGAATTATTTTATAATTTCCCTCCAATCCTCCTAATCCTAATGCATTAGTCCACCTATCTCCTAATCCATCAATCCTTATTGTCCATCCACCATATAACTCACCATCTTATCCACCATCAAACATTCTAAGCTCTACTCCATCAACCCATGAACGCTTGAAATTTTTTCTCCAAAGACTCTTTACAAAATCAAAAAATAAAAGTAAAGATATGGACCCATCCAAATCCACTAATCCAATTTCATCCCCCTCTAACACTCCCAATCCTAATCCATCTGGGCCTCCTATATCCATTCACTTGATCCTAATCCTAACCCAACAACATCTTCCATCATTGTCCATCAACTATGTGCATATCCTAGTCCATCAACTCATGAAGCCATGAAGGATGTGACCCAAGGACTATTAGCAACGAATCTAAAAACATCATGTACTCAAATTCCTATCCTTGAGCCTAACAAAGAGCCTCCTAATAACACGTCTACCACTTCAACACCATCATCCACTCCTATGTCTATCCATTTCATTGAAGAGTCTCCTACCATACGTCCAAGTCAAACCCCATCATGTAGCCATGTTGTCAAACATCTAAAGATTATTAATCCCATCCAAGAACCCATCACATCCATCTAATAAACCCAATAGCTATGTTAATAGCCTAGTCCAAAGCATGGAGTTTACCTTCTTGGACCATGGTAGATGTTGTAATGATTGTTTTTAAGCTTCAAACCACCTAGGGTAACCAGTGAGCACAAAAAAAGTTTTAAATTGGTCTCCCATCAGTGGAAAATCTCCACAATGGGTGGTGAGGCATGTGTATATGTATTTTATCTTCTTCCAAGCTTCAAGGGCCCCAAGGTGAAGGTTGCATGTGCTTCTAATGGACAATAAGTCTGATATTTTGAATGTATCAAACTATGAGGGTTGTGAAGGGTAGTTTGAATGCTATCAAAGCAAAATTGGAGTGTTTTGTGATAGGAGAAGGTGTGAAGGATGTGTATGAAGGTCTTATAGACCTATTCAAGGAGTTTTTTGATCTTTCTTGGCAATTATTTGATAAAATGTCAAGACTATCCCAAGTAGATTATATGAGACATTAAATCCCTCAAACCGTGACCAGTCTAGTGTGAACCTTTTTGATGTGTGTAGACCTTGAAACCTCCTTGAAATCACTTGTATGCAAGGTGTAAGGGTTCCCACATCATTGGTTAAGTGTTAAAAACCATTTGTTCTTGTTGATTCTTAATCCAATGAAGTTGTCTCTACTAGGAACAACAATACAAGAAGTTGTGAGCCAATGAGTTGTTGTATGGTTGGGTCATCACCACATAGAAGTGTCCAAGATCATGTTCAAGATCTTCTGAGCCCCAAGGCAAGTCTACCATGTCATCTGTATTTGTTCAAACAAATTGGTTCAAAGCCACAAATAAGGTCAATACTAGAGGCCTAGTGAAGTGCACCTAGGATCATGATTGAGAAATGTGTAAGAACACTTTGTCTTTTGAGTTGTTGTCCTAAAGAAGGTCTTTCCTCTGCATCAGATTCCTCTAAACTTATGATAGTCCTATTATTGATTTATTTGTGACAGTATTTAGGGCAATCTACATGGTATTTTGCATACTAATTCAGCTATCAAGACTGTTCTTGTGATGAGAGGACCAAGACTGTCCTATCTATGACAGTCTTATGCAACATTTGCATGACCTAGCACCTTTAAGGTTTGCACAAGGATAGATTCTTCAACTCAATGATAGGACTTTGGACCATTTTCTATGCTATGACTACTATAACTAATTAGAAACATGACTCTCACAAGGTGGTTGGTAACTCTTTTGTATAATAGTCCTTTTGTAAAATGAATGATGTGTGTTCTTGCTGAGTGGCAAACCCTCTTCCATTGTCATAAAAAGAAACATGCACATTAGATCTTATTTGGAAAATTCTCAAGCATTGGATTAATAATTAATCCCATGAAGATACTAAAACCCCCATGATGACAATCCCCTAGATCTATAGCATATATTTTTAATTTCAAAACATGATTGTGCTATTTATAACAATCATAAATGATTGATCAACATTGAGAAATGACAATTTCAAAGGCTTATAACCACATTTGCACTGATGACCACACTTTGTAACTTTAATAACATCAAGACAGTCCTTCAAAACTTGCCTAGCAACCTAAAATATGACCCTAGCATTATATGGATAGTCATTAATGACTGTACTATTGGACAGTCACTAATATACTGGATAGTCACTGAATTAATTCTTCTTCCATGAGGATTGTCTTGCAAAGTGCCATAGGACTATTAATAAGTATGTTCCTCAAGATCCTTGTCTTCCTAAGGATTTAAGATCCTCATTTCATATGCATTTTCTTCGATTAACATGGTTTCATGACAAGTCTAATCGCTTTTTCTATGGTTGCAAGTTAGGTCAATATGTCTTCACAATTTCAACAAGTTACATGAGGGTTTCATGGAGGATTATTCACATGACAACCATAACAAGGGCTATTATTAGTCAAGATAATGTCATGATAAGGTCATCCAAATGGTGCCATAACAATATGAAGCTTTCATAGGAAGAAGGAAATGTTTTGATGGTAATAGAAAGGGTAGATGAAGAGCTATTTTGTTGTCTTATATAGTCATGAACAAGTCAAGAAGGGACTATCACAATCCAAAATAATCAAAGACTACCCAAGCCATTACGACACTCATATACAAAGGTTTCCCAAGTTGTCAAATTCCTAAGTGAGGACTAAATGAGAATGGTACAACATTACTAAAGGCCCTAAATGCCTTAAGGAAACTACATATGTAGTGAGAGGGATTATTACAATCCAAGATGGTCAAAGAGTATGGTCCTTGATTTCTTTAGGGTATCTATACCTAGGACTGTCATAAAAATCATTAAACTAATCTCTGTAATTTAGGGTATTGAAAGGTATATAGTCGATCAAGGTAACCACCATCCATTTCCCATTGATCCTCCAACATCCCCTATCGAACTATATGTTTAGGTGTTTAGCCTGGTTGCTCGAGTTTAGGGTTTAGGGGCCAAGGGCATTATTTGAGGTTTACATGAGTTTAGGGTTGCTCAAGTAAATAGGGTTTAGGGTTTAGGGAAATTATTTAGGCTTTAGGGGTTTAAGGATGCTTGATTTTAGGGTTTAGGGGTTAGGGTTTTTGGGTTTAATGGACTATATACCTTTTAATACCCTAAATTACAGAGATTAGTTTAATGATTTTATGACAGTCCTAGGTATGGCTACCCTAAAGAAGTCAAGGATCGTACTCTTTGACCATCTTGGATTATAATAATCCCTCTCACTACATATGTAGTTTCCTTAAGGGTTTTAGGGCCTTTAGTAATGTTGTACCATTCTCATATAGTCCTCACTTAGGATTTGACAACTTGGGAAACCTTTGTATATGAGTGTCGTAATGGCTTGGGTAGTCTTTGATTATTTTGGATTGTGATAGTCCCTTCTTGACTTGTTCATGACTATATAAGACAACACAATACCTCTTCATCTACCCTTTCCATTACCATCAAAACATTTCCTTCTTCCTATGAAAGCTTCCTATTGTTATGGCACCATTTGGATGACCTTATCATGACATTATCTTGACTAATACTAGCCCTTGTTATGGTTGTCATGTGAATAATCCTCCATGAAACCCTCATGTAACTTGTTGAAATTGTAAAGACATATTGACCTAACTTGCAACCATAGAAAGAGCCATTAGACTTGTCATGAAACCATGTTAATCAAAGAAAATGCATATGAAATAAGGCTCTTAAATCCTTAGGAAGACAAGGATCTTGAGGGGCATACTTAGTAATAGTCCTATGGCACTTTGCAAGACAATCCTCATAGAAGAAGAGTTAAATTAGTGATTGTCCAGTATATTAGTGGTTGTCCAATAGTACAGTCATTAGTGACTATCCATATTATGGTAGGGTCATATTTTAGGTTGCTAGGCACGTTTTGAAGGACTGTCTTGATGTTATTAAAGTTACAAAGTGTGGTTATCAATGCAAATGTGGTTATAAGCCTTTAAAATTGTCATTTCTCAATGTTGATCAGTCATTTATGATTGTTATAACTAGCACAGTCATGTTTTGAAATTGAAAATATATGCTATAGATCTAGGGGATTGTCATCATGGGGGTTTTTGTATCTTCATGGGATTGATTATTGATCCAATGCTTGAGAATTTTCCCAATAATACCTAATGTGCATGTTTCTTTCTATGACAATGGAAGAGGGTTTGCCACTCAGCAAGAACACACATCATTCATTTTACAAAAGGACTATTATACAAAAGAGTTACCCAACCACCTTATGAGAGTCATGTTACTAATTAATTATAGTAGTCATAGCATAGAAAATGGTCCAAGGTCCTATCATTGAGTTGAAGAAGCTATCCTTGTGCAAACTTTAAAGGTGCTAGGTCATGCAAATGTTGCATAAGACTTTCATAGATAGGACAGTCTTGGTTCTCTCATCACAAGTACAATCTTGATAGTTGAATTAGTATGCAAAATACCATGTAGACTGCCCTAGAAGACTGTCAGAAATAAATCAACAATAGGACTAGCATACGTTTAGAGGAATCTGATGTAGAGGAAGGAACTTCTTTAGGACAACAACTCAAAAGACAAAGTGTTCTTACACATTTCTCAATCATGCTCCTAGGTGCACTTCACTAGGCCTCTAGCATTGACCTTATTTGGGGCTTTGAACCAATTTGTTTGAACAAATACAGATGACATGGTGGACTTGCCTTGGGGCTCAAAAGATCTTGAACATGATCTTGGACACTTCTATGTGGTGATGACCCAACCATACAACAACTCATTGGCTCACAACTTCTTGTATTGCTGCTCCTAGTAGAGACAACTTCATTGGATTAAGAATCAACAATAACAAATGGTTTTTAACACTTAACCACTGATGTGGGAACCCTTACACCTTGCATACAAGTGATTTCAAGGAGGTTTTAAGGTCTACACACACCAAAAAGGTTCACACTAGACTAGTCACGGTTTGAGGGCTTCAATGTCTCATGCAATTTACTTGGGACAGTCTTGACATTTTGTCAAATAATTGCCAAGAAAGCTAAAAAAAACTCCTTGAATAGGTCTGTAAGACCTTCATACACATCCTCCACACCTTATCCTATCACAAAACACTCTGATCTTGCTTTGATAGCATTCAAACTACCCTTCACAATCCTCACAATCTGATACATTTAGAATATCAAACTTACTATCCATTAGAAGCACATGCAACCTTCACCTTGAGGCCCTGTAAGCTTGGAAAAATCTAAAATACATATACACAAGCCTCACCACTGATTGTGGAGATTTTCCACTGGTGGGAGACCAATTTACAACATTTTTTTGTGCTCACTAGTTACCCTAGGTGGTTTGAAGCTTAAAAATAGTCATCACAACATCTACAATGGTCCAAGAAGGTAAACTCCATGCCCAATTTGAAACTACTTGCAAAGGGATTCATTCAAGTCATGATTTTTGTCTTCACACGTCTTCCTCTAGACTTTGGGGCAACGGTTATAACTTTTTTCACGGGTCAAGAAAATGAACTACATATTAATTTTTTAGAAGTTATGAACCTTATGCATGTCTAGGACAACCTAGGCATCATAAAAATGACTTTTATCAAACCTACAATAGCCATGATCATGATTTGGTGTAGAAAATGGGTGTAAATCAAGCTATTCTTTCACCACAAGGGGAGGTGCATGATATTTGTGCATTTGGATGAGTTCAAAAGTATTTTAGAGACCTCCATGATACTGCCCTAGCCTAGGAAATGCTCACACATGAACTGTTACCCATTTTTATTTTCCAGCTCAATCAAGTGGAGCTGGTTAAGTTTTATAGTTTTAAGGGGCGCATGTCTGTTATTAATGAGTGTTTTGCCAAGAGAAAAATGCCATAAAAGAACTTCAGATAATGCAATTGTTTATAATCAAGAAGAACCATACAACATTGCATATTTTAAAAGGTGTTTTCATTATTCATGAATGTCAAATGAAATGCTCCCACACAATCCATGGGAATGACTACCAAAATGCATTAGAAAAGGAAATGATGCATATATAAATGAAAACATATACAAAGACAAGGGATCCGTCATTGCCTTGTAATGACGAACCCCCACGGTTGAGCAGCTTCATCTTCAGCTCCTTCACAGAGGTCACCTTGCTACTCCAAAATGTCTGCAAAGAGATAGGAGAAAATTGTGTTAAAGCTCGGGATACCTAATCCTTGCATATACATCATCATTACATGCACAATTTACTCCTATAATGCATTACATCAGTCTGTAATCATCATATGTATTAGAGGAAAACAAAGAACAAATATGAAACTCATGGTTTTGTGTAACAAGTTTGTCCAATGTGTAGATACAGGTAAATATTTATTGTAGATTTTATTCAAGCATGTGGAGAAAATGTGGCTCCCACAAGGGTTGAGCCCAACATGCTGAGGGCTACTGTCATTGATGCCTTGTCACAACATACCATAGTAATGACAGCCATTGCTTATGTAGAGACAGTCGTTAACACTTTGAACAGTCACCTCAAAGGATAAAAACAATCAGGTCAAGTACTCACAAGGCAGCGAAAAGTCAATTTCAATGCAATTTTACCAAGCATATCACAAAAGGACAGCCATGTTTGATCATAGAGGGATAGCTTTCAATAGCTTAGAAGTAGTCCATGAAGAGAATGTCAATGAGCACATTGTCCATGCAAGAGGTATAGCCATATCATAAAGCGGGCAACATCCAAGAATAGGTATTTTTCCACTTTTGTCATGAATGAAGTGTAAAAGTATTATTGAGTACATGAAATAGCCTTATATCATGTCAAATCAATGCTATGTGGGACAGTCATAAGGAATCCATTACACCATATCAAGAAGAATATCAAAAGAAATGGAGGATACTGTACATGAAGACTCATATGCATCAAAGGGATAGAAGAGGAGTCTAGGCACAGTTAAGAAAGACAAAGGGACAGTGGTCATAACACTATCAAATGAAGATGCAATTCACATTACAGCCATATACCTTATGCATAAAAGGTACAGCTGCAGAAGATTCAAAGAGTAAAATAATGAAACAGCAAAAGGCATATTTCCTTTTCACATGCAATTTCAAAAATAAAGTGGGAGCAACATATGAGAAGGTATAGTCAAAGGAAGAACAACAAAAGTATTCTCTTTTCTCCATCTATAGACAATATGCATAAAGGCATAGTGTTACAGAGACAAGTACATGTCTGAAGTATACAATACAATAGATGAATTGAATGATGATGGAGCAGCAAGGAATTATATTTATATTGTCCATCTACAAAAAATGAAAATAAGAACAATTTGTACTTCTAGAGCTTATTCATTTTTTTCCTTCATCATAGTAATCACCTACAAGTGCAGTCAACATGATCATAAACAATCGAGGAACAACCCATAAGAATGGAACAATAGGAGGCATATTCTTTTTCATCTACAAGAGATTGAAGATAATTTGAAACTATAACAGTGTGTTTCCTTGTTCACATATATAGTTAAATCAAGTCAATATGATTATGATCATATACAGAGTAGCAAAAGGCCATAGAACAACTCATTCTTAGACAGTCAAGATGTGTGCAATGAGGAATATAGGTGCATGCATCAAAGAGGATAGTGGGCCTGTATAAGGAATATGACAGAGAGTATACAATGATTACTAACAAGTAGATACAACATGTAGAGTATCTCAGGAGGTTTTATAAAGGACAAGAGACTTGGAGGTCAACATCTTATTGGAACAAAAGGAGTGAGACAATTTTGAAGTTCTGCAATATTGTTTCGGGGTCTGTAGACAAGTGTAGGCAGCTAGCATATTGAGAAGGACAGTCACAAAGGTAGATCAAGCATGGACATTATTTTGACAATCCTAAGAAGGATAGTCATGAAGGTTTTGGATAGTTCAACTTGCAGATTAGACTACTGAACAATGTATGGAGCAATCTTGTTGACAACAGTCTATAACAGTCAAGAAAAGTGAGATAACAATAACCCAATATCATGAAATAGTCACCTACCATGGAGGCAGGGATAAAGTCAATGACAATGAGAAACAAGTATGATATCTGAGACATAATGTGAAGAGATATGGAGATAAGAGTATTTAGTCTGAGACAGTGGTGCAAGCAGCAAGACTTTTGTTTTCATGTAATAGTCACAAAGACAAGGACTATTAGGATTAGACCTTGTAAGTGTTTCAATTTACTATTGAACAAGGTTAGCATAAAGACCAGTCCTAAGAACTTTAGACTATGCAGAGAAGCTAATGGGAGAAAACAACCAATGGAGCAGAGGAAGAATATGATAGAAATCTGCAATTTCAAAGAGGCAATCTTTTTGTGAGATAACAACAATTACCTCTATCAGAAGACAGTCATATTTGAAAAAAATGATAGTCATAATGTCTCAAGAAGAACAACGTGAAAAGAGAAGAAAATAGAGGCTCAGGGACCATGCAGATGTTATGAAGGTTTATAACAGCATATCTTTATGAAGTCTGCACTATTAGAGAAGTGGATGCATGGTTAAACCATAAACAACCATAACATCATGGAAAAGAAAAATCAGTATACAGTACCGATAGAGGGCATAGTCTAGTTTTGTCAAGTGTTTTTCATATTTCTTGTCATAGTTTGAGTCTTGCTTATCATAGTTTGGTTTCCTGAGAGTTTTTCATAAGGATAACAAATAGTCTTATATGTGATGTGTAAATAGTAGTGTTGGGAGTCCATCACTGTCTTAAGATAGCCAAAGAACTTAGAGCTCTATCAATAAAACTATAGAAGATTGTACTAGAGGCTATGGGGCTTTCAAAAGAAGAAAAAATACACAGTGATCAGGAGTAGCAATTACCTCTGTCAGAAGATAGTCATATCTGCAAAAAAGACAGTCATAATGTCTCAAGAAGAACAATGTGAAAAGAGCAATCAGGAAAGAGGTATCAAAGAAGTCACAATAGCAATAGAAAGGAAATGTATTTTCTCCATACAAGGTCAAACCCATAGCGAATGCACAAGAATGTTTTTTGTTACAAGTTTTTATCATGGCTTGAGCTTGTTTAGAGCAAAAATGCAGATATAAGGGGAAAACAAAAGTTTTCAAGCTCATGCAAACACCAAATACTTAGAAATACCAGATGGAGGCCACAGCCTATACAAATCAATTCCATTTATCTTTTTTCAAACAACATACATAGAGATACAAGTATATTTCCCTTCGTTCATTCCATTTTTGCATATACAGAGGAAAATCAAAAGTTTTTCAAGCTCATTTCAAACAAAAATACTTAGAAATGCTATCAAATCGCAGCCTCTGGCAGTGAATTTCATACTGAAAACTCAAAAAATGAAGAGAGATTGACAATTGAAAGACTTTTTGTTTCTGCCAAGTGCTATGTGTGAAAACCACAGAAATTTTCCTTAGTCGACCTTCATACCAGCCTCAAACACAGCCAAAGATAGATGCAAAGTGGTCGTCCAAGAAAATAGAAGAAACACGTTAGAAATGTGATAGGTCGTGGCTTGGAATGTCATGGTTTATCTCTAAAACAAAGAGAAAATGGGTCGAACAGAGAAACGATAGAGGTTTTTACCTTTCTATTCCAGTGAAAAGTCATGGAAAACCCTTAGAATTGTAGAAAATGTTGAGATTTTTGCTTCAAACCCCAGAGGTATGGTGGCGATTGAGCAAGATGGAGAAAGGAGCAGAGAGATGCAAATGAAAATAGTTTAGGGTTTCATCCCTTTTTTGATCTACCTAGTTTGCATTTACTCTTTTTTTTTACTTAAAAAAAAAATTATTGCTATCCATTCTAGGCCGTGGGAAAGACTTCAAGTCTTTTGACCTAGCGATCATTTTATGATGCACAGGGGCCGTGAAAGCACACTTTTGCCTTTTGATATTTTTCTAAAGTCAAAACACATAATGAAAAGTTAAGGCCGAGTGCCTTATATTTGTGTTGCTAAGGTATGGGTCGAAGTTTGAAGTCAAAAGGTGGGTATTGAGTATGATGGTATGTATGGTATAGTGATACATGGGAGCTATAAAGTGGTATTAAGATATGGAGAATAATACCTATTTTTGCATGGAGGCATAAGTATTATGTATGGTGCATGATGCATAGTCGTGTTTATGCCTAGGAGTTATAAGTGTTTTATTTTGATTTTGCATAATCTAGAAATAGATTAAACGTTGTAAACAAATGATAAAATAATGGGTTATGAATTACTTTATCACTTGTCATAAAAAATGCAAAAGGCAATAATAGGCAAATCTATAACATGTGACAAACTAAGTCTCATCGATTACTTTGTCATTTTTTCACAATATTTAATTTATCTCCAAACTATGCAAAACTAGGAGATTGAATATTAATGTCCTAGTGCCATTATTTCTGCATAAGTTTGTAATAAATTTGAAATGTAAAACATTAAGCTAAGGTAGTGTAATTATAAACCACTTAGTTAATGTTAATTAAATGCAAAAATAATTGTATTTATGACATTTATTGTGCAAAGGGCAAGTTGAGGATGCTTGTAGATGTGGTCAAAGAGATGTGGCTGAATATTTATGTGCAAATATCAAACTTTTATGATGTTTTAGGAGAGGTTGGCCAACTGGTGGAGGAGTTATTGTGGTGGTTTGACTTGTTTTCAGTAGCATTTAAGGGCATTAAGAGGCAGTTCTTGGAGCTTTTATGGTGGGTGATGACATGCCTTAACTTTTTCTTCATTGGGAACTCATTTTGGAGGACTTTAGATAGATATTTTGAGAGCTTTTATGAGATGCACGACCATGGAGGTTTCTTGTGCTTATCTTCTTACAACTATTTGGAGAAGTATATAGTCTTCTTCCATGTTCATTATTAAGAAGTTCTAGCTATTCACTGCACTGTATATTGTAATTTTCTGAGTTCTTTTGCAGAAGTGAACAGTTTTGTAACTCATTTTTAGAGTAACACAACATTGTAATACCTTTTTAGCAGTAATAAGTAGTTTATACCTTCCCAGTTCTTTTGATATTATGTGTCCTTAGTGTTAGTACAGATCCTTGTGATATTCTTTGTCCTTGGAACTGTATTTCATGTTGGTGCCTTTATGCAGGATTACATACATTTTTGCAAGTTGTGAGATGTGCTAGGAATAAGAATCAGTCTTGAGTGGTGAGAAAACATTTTTCTCCTTTACATAACTGTTGTTATTTAGCCTTCTTATAAATTGATGATGCAAAGATTATGCTTTACTGGGTTGTGTATGAGAGCCTTATTATTACTAGTTCTATAGTGTGTTAGTCATTTGTGTAGTCTCTAAAAACCATTTTGGTGCATCACCTTAGACAGTAGGTTTCATTTTCATACAATCCTTCTTACCCTTTTCTCTACAAATCCAGTAGTTTCTAGGTGATAACCAGCTCGGAAGCCGGCCTTCTCTGGAGGTTCTTTCCATCATAGGTGACCCACAGGCCTGGAAAGATCCCATGTTTCTTGATAATGCCAAGTTCTACAACTTAGCAAGGGTGCAATTTTGAGAGACAATATGAACATTTAAGCAAGAATTAGGGGATTTTTCTCATGATCTTGATGTTGTCAATTCAAGGAATATGAGTGCTTTTTGAGACAATTTTTTGGTCTATAATATCTTTTAATGATTTTTGTCCTATTTATGATGACTTTGATCATGGTCTATCATATCTTAATAAACAAGGACAGTGATGAATTTCATGAAATTGGAGCTCCTAAAGTGATGCAAATCACCAAACATGATAACTAATTTTGTATTGTTTCATTGTGACCATTATTCATTGTCATTATAAAGGTTCTAATTATCATTGTCTTACTCATCATGCTTGTAGAAATCATCATCATGCTGAGGAAATGAGCAAATACTCTAACACCAGAAGAGCGTGAAGCTAAGAATGAGAGGAAAAGAGAAAGAATGAGGTGAATTCAAGAAACTAGGAAATTGTCAACCATACAAGAAGACATTCCACCATTACCAATTGAAGAGGAACATGACACATCTAATGAAGCTAAGAGAGAGATGGAATTGGCGGCACAAAGGGGATGAATGCAAAACCTCTGTGCAATGAGGAAAGTGAATCTCCAATTTGGAGGCACTCCATCGTCCACAGGTCAAGTTGAAGGAACACCAACATTATCTTCTCGAATTGGAGACACTCCATCTTTCATAGGTGAAGTAGAAGGTACATCTTCATTTTCTTCTCAAGTTGGTGGAACACCATCATTCACACGTTAAGTTGGAAGTATATCATTTTCATCTTTTTCACCTCCAATTGAAGGTATGTCATCTATCCCATCTCAAGTACATATTGAAGAAATTCCTAATGTTGAGTCAACTTCACCAATTAAAATGCCTCCTAGAATTTTGCATAGGAAGCCTAAGTTTCTAATCGATATTGATGAGAATGTATTAAAGCCCATGCAGGATAAGATTCCTATGCACACTTTCCAAAGATATGCAAATAAGATATGGAAATTATTCTTTGAGAATTTAAATGAAACTAGAAGATGTCAACTATTTGTTGACTTGATGAGAAATCTAAAATTTAGGCCCACTATGAAGATTCTTGGCCTAAGAACATCGAATGCCTCAAGTGAAAAATCAATTGTCAAGAATCTAATGAATTCATATGAGAGTGTGGGTTCCACCTCACGCACGAAGGATAGTAATGTCACATGACGTGTAATTACATCAACAATAGTAAGCCAACAAACAAAGAAAGCTCGCCTCATTAGAAAGACAAGTCAAGCATCAAGAAAATAAGTAGAAAAACTCTAATGAGAACCATTGGATGACGTGAAAGAGTTGAGGACCCAAACACTAATGAATTATGGGTATTCTCTGGGAGACTCCCACGGAAAGACAAGTTGTTGTTCAATCTTTGAGATCACTAATTGAATACTTTTGGAAGAATTACACAAGGGTATCTCTGAATCAAAGAGATGTGGTAAGAAGGAGAATCGACAGTTGAAACCGTGAGCCACATCCAAAGTATTTTTTAGATATGACTCAAACATAGTTTTTTGGTAAATTTCTAGAGATATATCCTCAAATTAAAATTTCTCAAATATATTTTGAAATGCTAAAGCCTTTCTATGTCAAAATAAATCACACACTCACTACTTGTTGTAGATTACATATTAAATTTTCTAACCATTTTGATGTTTATTGGTCTATATGTTTAGATTTGCATACTAACAATGTTTTGTAGGATTGTGGCATATGTTCCCCACTAACTACTTCAAGAGACTTCATATCAATAATTTTATGTGAAAGAGAGGAAGGTCAAATATTCTACAGGAAATTGTGCTTGGATGACACATGTTGACATTGCGGTGGCTTGCAACGTATGCCAATATGCGAACATATGGAAAGCACACATATAGTTGGAAATGAACTAGTAGAGTTCAACAAGTATAAAATAGTGGCCTACAATACAAAATATGGTAAAGAAGAAAAGATGTGTGAATTGGTTATTCAAAAGATTCCAGTGTATTAGTTTATGTCTACATTTTGTGACAGTATAGTGTATGAGTATGTAAGGCATACCCATAGAGCTCGATGGTTGGACTTGCAATTCAAGTTATGCAGGGACACATTTCCACCTGGTAGCATTATTTCGGTCATTGACTTTGTAGAGAACTATAGTCTACAACCACAGCATGAGGTGCAATCACAATATTACAACTTGAAACAGGTTTCTATATTTGTGCATATCGCATTCATTCATGCGAATGATAGTACAGAGGATGACAGAAAGATCATAAGGGAGTATCATTTTTATATTAGTGATGATCGTACACATTCTACGGAATTCGTGCAAGGTTGCTTTCAGGTGTTCTAGAATGATTTGTCTAGAAGGGGCATATTGTTCAGTCAACATATCATATGGTCAGATAACTGTGCATCACAATTCAAGAACTTCTGGAATTTCTATTGCCTGAGCAGGAGGCATAATATTACAGGTGTTCAGCATATGTGGAACTTTTGTGAGGTCGGGCAAGGAAAGGAGGAGCATGATGGTGCAGGAGCATGCATCAAAAGAGCCATAGCACGAGAAGAGTTAAAGTATAAAGACAATGCAAAGTTGACAGATGTAAAATCAATTGTCGAGTGGTGTAATGCTTCAATGGGTCCAGGTAATGAAGGTAAGTCTTCAGTTCATAGATTTTTTTGGTTGATAGATGATACTAACATTGCACCATATGAGGAATGTTGTACACTGATAGGATCAAGTGAGCTACACTCTTTCAGAAGCTCAATTGTAGGTTCATGGAGTATCCATACGCAGAAGATGGCATGCTTTTGTTCTTCATGTATAATTCAAGCCTGGGATGAGTGCGAGTCAAATGAGTGGGTTGATGAATGGTAGTTAAGTTATCTTAGCCCACTTGACACGTATCAACCCCCAACGACACTGGAATAGACAGAGATGGAATCATCAGTTGACTTTGACCACATATAAAATCTAGTTCAACCACGTAATATATCTACTTGCATAGTTTTTAAAATTCCTAATGTTATCTAACTTTGTAGTGTTTTTGGAATGTTGACTAATTTCATCTAATTGCTGCACATATCAATGTAGGGCATGTTTATGCAGTTATTGCAGATGAAGATAACGAAGAGGGAATAGATTATTACTTGTGTTATTGTGTTGAGGCCAAAAATAAATTGGAGACCCTAGTTACAGATGGAGAAAACATTGAATACCCTATAGGCTCAGTGGTTGTTACTAGAACATGGCTTAGAAGGTACTCATATAAGAGTGTTAATGTTTGGTTGTTTCAGGACTTTGACATGCATTGGAAGATTCTTCATTACTCAAACCTTGTCGTGGCAACCAATATTCATTTGATACAATTTCAGGGTAAACCTTTGAACAAGACCTTATGGAAGGTGTGTGAGTCTAACTATGAGGCAATACTTGACACAATGAAGAGTAGAGAAGACCCAGATGGTTCGTTGGATTAATTTGTAAGTATGCATAAAACTTTCCTAGATGGTTACTTGTACTTTGTTTTGTATATAAACAATAGTATGAATTGCTTCCCTCTAGTATACATCTGGTAGGTTTGCTTCTTGAACAATCCTATTCTTTCTTTCACATCACATACTCTATGAAGAAGAAAATGTCTTTATATCATAAAACCCAACAACATGTCCTGAAATACAAAATTATGGCATTTTCATGTTATTGGTTGTCTATTGTTTGATGATACCATTATGATTTTAGGACATGTTGTTGGGTTTTATGATATAAAGACATTTTCTTCTTCATAGAGTATGTGATGTGATGCACAAAGTTGTAGTGCTTCAAGAAAATGCATGAACTTGAATAGTGAAGATCTCACTCAAGCAGTGGTATGAACTTGAGCAGCGAAGGCCTCATGATTGGTTTGATTTGTTTGCTATGGTATACATTTGATGTTTGCATCATCATCATGTTATGCTTCATGGGGTTAGATCTAAGTGATGGATGAAGTTGATCCTTATTGGTCTTAATCTTGTTCACTCATGTTTCACTCATGTCATATCAAGATTGATGTCACAGGGTTTTGATGTTAGTTCATAACATTCCTATTCATCATGTTACAATAGCAAGACATATTTGCTTATGTCATTGGTTCATGCCATTGGATCATTGGATTTGGTTGTGGTTCTTCATCCTAACATGTCATGCTTTCAGGAGTTGGATTGGGTTGTGGTTCTTCCTCATGACATGAGTTTGTTCATGTCTTCATGCTTCTTTGTGCTCCATGCATTAAGTGTTGTCAGTGTCTTCGTGTGTCAAATATTTCTTCAATGTCCTCATGATTTTGATGTTGATCACAAAATATGGTGTTAAGGTCATGTTGATGTTGATTGATGAGTTGTGGTTGTTGTTGGAAATTTTGGACATCTAAAGGATGCACCGAACAAACTTCACCAACATATCGGGGTGGGTGGCTAAATGCCAGGGGAGGTCTTGTTTCGTGTGCCAAGCACCCCAATCATTTGATGCAGCAGGTTACCGACAAATTCCCTTAAGATCCCTAAGACGCAAAAACTACCAAACTTTGATGGAGCAGTTCTCAAAATTTATGGCAGCTGGGAATGTTTCGTTTGGACCTATAGGTGCATGTGGGGTCCGTTCACAATAATCTCTCTCAGTTTTGGTCAACTCCAGTCCATTTGATAGTGCCAAAATCAAATGCATTCTTGCAAAATGCTTTAGTTTTATGTAGTGGAAAGGTGCTAGGAGTGACATTTTGCATTCCATAGGTTGTGGGACCGAACAGACTTTGCCAATGCATTAGGGTGGGTGGGTAAATGCCAGGGGAGGTCTCATTTTGTGTGCCAAGTGCCCCAATCATTCGGGGCAACAAGCTACCGGCAAAGTCCCTTAAGATCTCTAAGACAGAAAAATGCCAAACTTTGACGAAGCACTTCTCAGAATTCATGGTAGCTGGGAACATTTTGTTTGGACCTACAGGTGCATGTGGGGTCCTTCCACAATAACCTCTCTTGGTTTTGGTCAACTCTAGTCTGTTTGACCGTCTAATCTCTCTCAGTTTTGGTCAACTCTAGTTTTATGCAGTGGAAAGATGCTAGGAGTGACATTTTGCATTCCATAGCTCGTGGGGCCGAATGGACTTTGCCAACGTGTCAGGGTGGGTGGGTAAATGCCAAGGGAGGTCTCATTTTGTGTGTCAAGTGCCCCAGTCGTTCGGGGCAGCAGGCTACAGGCAAAGTCCCTTAAGATCCCTAAGACGGTAAAACTACCAAACTTTGATGGAGCATTTCTCAAAATTCATGGCATCTGGGAATGTTTTGTTTGGACCTATAGGTGCATGTGGTGTCCATCCACAATAACCTTTCTTGGTTTTGGTCAAGTCTAGTCTATTTGATCGTGTCAAAATAAAATGCATTCTTGCAAAATGCTTTAGTTTCATGCAACACAACCTTGCCAGGTGCCTTATCTTTTGATATGCTTGTTGTGAGGCCGAATAGATTGCACCAACGCATCGCGGTGGGTGGGTAAATGTTAGGGAAGGTCTCATTTCGTGTGCCAAGCATCCCAGTCATTCAGCCTGCAAGCTACCGATAAAGTGACTTCATCGGTAGCTTACAACTTAGAATGATTGGGACCCTTGGCACACAAAACAAGACCTCCCTTGCCATTTACCTACCCACTTCGATGCGTTGGTGAAGTTCATTTGGCCCTATGAGGTATGGAATGCAAAATGTCACTCCTAGCACCTTTCGAGTTTGTTAGTAACTTGTAGCCCGGAACGACTGAGATATTTGGCACATGAAATGAGACCTCCTCTAGCATTTACCCAACCGCCCGGATGTGTTGGCGTAGTCAGTTTGACCCCACAACATGTGGAATACAAAATTTTAGTCTTAGCAACTTTTTAGTTGTCGGTAGCTTACAACCTAGAATAATTGGGACACTTGGCACATGAAACGAGACCTCCCTTGGCATTTACCCACCCACCCTGACGCGTTGGCGAAGTCTGTTCAACCCCATGACCTATGGAATGCAAAATGTCACTCCTAGCACCTTTCCACTACATAAAACTAAAGCATTTTGCAAGAATGTGTTTGATTTTGGCACAGTCAAATGAACTGAACAAAACATTCCCAGTTGCCATGAATTTCGAGAACTGCTCCATCAAAGTTTGGTAGTTTTTACGTCTTAGGGACCTTAAGGGGCTTTGTCGGTAGTCTGCTGCCCCAAATGATTGGGGTACTTGGCACATGAAATGAGACCTCCCCTTGCATTTAACCACCCACCCCGACTTGTTGGCACAGTTAGTTCGGCCCCACAATGAGTAGAACAAAAAATATGGCACCTGGCAACCTTTCCACGGCATGAATCTGAAGCATTTAGCAAGAATGAGTTTGATTTTAGCACGTCAAATGGACTGGAGTTGACTGAAACTGAGGTTATTATGGACAGACCCCACGTGCACCTATAGGTCCAAACGAAATATTTCCAGCTGCTATGAATTCTGAGAACTACTCCGTCAAAGTTTGGCAGTTTTTTCGTCTTAGAGATCTTAAGGGACTTTGTCGGTAGCCTACTAACCCGAATGACTTGGGCACTTGGCACACAAAACAAGACCTCCCTTGACATTTCCCTACCCACCTTGATATTTTGGAATAGTTAGTTCGGCCCCATGAGCTATGGAATGCAAAATGTCACTCCTAGCACCTTTCCACTGCATGAAACTGAAGCATTTTGCAAGAATGCGTTTGATTCCGGCACGGTCAAAAAGATTGGAGTTGAACAAAACCAAGAGAGGTTATTGTGGATGGACCCCACATGCACCTATAGGTCCAAACATAACATTCCCAGCTGTCATGAATTTTGAGAACTGCTCCGTCAATGTTTGGCAGTATTTCATCTTATGGATCTTAAGGGACTTTGCCGGTAGCCTGCTGCCCCAAATGACTGGGGCGCTTGGCACATGAAGTGAGACCTCCCTTCACATTTAACCACCCACACCAATGCATTGGCAAAGTCCGTTCGGCCCCATGAGCTATGGAATGCAAAATGTCACTCCTAGCCCTGAGGATTCAATCAAGTAGTCCTTAGGTTGATATGACCATTCTAAGCTTGACATATGACTGCTACCATTTGCATATAACTGTACATTTATAAAATGAGTGTTCTAAGATCTTTATAATAGCCTTCTCTATTTTTCTCGGACAACACTATCCTAATATGTGTTGACAATGCTAAAATGTGAATAATGCTATGATGATTAGTAAATACTCTTAGGACCTTGATGGTTGTTCACGATTGTAACAGTCCTAAAAAAAGATCATGGAAACATCCCTTCTTTTAGTGTTTGATCTTCCTTGAAATCCCTTTGATTACCACTCATACCCTAAGAAAACTCCTCAACCTCATTTTCATGGTGATTTCTTGAGTCATAGGGTCTCTAAGATGGCATAATGATAGTCTTTCATGACTGTGACAGCAGCAGATACTCTTTTGAAACCTTCTTTGAAACTAACTTCTCACATTCATCGAGTAACTTCACCTTTTTTACACATCATGGCCTCGATAAGGATCAATTTAGCATGGTCATACATATTTCAAGGCAATCCTCCTATGGATAACAACCTTATGATTTCATGATAGTCCCTTGACCGTCCATGCTTTTGATTGTTTTGTGCTTTTTTGACTGTGTACGATGGTAGGGTTTGGAAAGATGGAAATTTATTGTTGAAATTCACAACATTTTGATGGTATTGTGACCATGATCTCCTCATATGACATGAGAAGAGCTATTCCATAACCTTCTTGTCCCATAACCTTGATTATTATGATTAGAAGCATGGAAACAAAACCTACAAGAAAGAAAGCAATGATTAGATCTCATATGATCATGAGATACCCAAGCATCTGTATTAGTCTAAATCATAAAATCTCTTCATTTATAAAGATTGATCCGAGGGTTTGGCGAGTTGCCATTGGCACCCAAACCCTAGGCCTTCATTAGAAATCCTTGAATGCTAATTATTGTCATTATGCTTCTTTCTTATTAATTCTTACTAATTAGGGTAATCATATAGAAATATATAGTATCTCATGTATTCTTACAAAATGCATATGGGAAGTTTATCAAATGTTGTAGTTGCATTGAATGATGCCTCAAAAAATGTGGTCTATTGGAATTTTGAAAAATGTTGTAGTTGCAACTACCCTAGAAGACATGTATGCAAAATGCGGAAACATAGAGAAGGTGAGTGAATTGTTTGACATGATGCCTCAAAGAAATGTGGTCTCATAGAATGGTATGGTTGTAGGATATGTAAATAATGGATTTGTCAATATGGCTTTAGAAACTTTCAAGAAAAAGCAATAGGCAGGTGTAAATCCAAATTCCACAACCTTTGACTGCATCCTCTTTGCCTATGCCAAACTGAGATCTTTGGAACATGGTACATGGACATCCATCAAAGCATAAAGGATATGGGAATTTTGATAGATGTTGTAGTTGTAACTACCCTAGAACACATATATGTAAAATGTCGAAGCATAGATAAGACAAGTGAATTGTTTGACATGATGCCTCCAATAAATGTGGTCTCATGGAATGCCATGATTGCAGGATATGCATAAAATGGATTTTTTGATAAGGTTTTAGAAACATACAAGAAAAAGCAATTGACATGTGTAAATGTCAAAATGGGATCTTTGGAATAGGGTATGGACATCCAACCAAATAGATTGTTTGGAACAACGTATGGACAACCATCAAAGCATAAAGGATATAGGAAATTTGTCACATGCTGTAATTGTAGCTACCCTTGTAGACATGTATGCAAAGTGTGGAAGCATAGACAAGGAACGTGAACTATTTGGCATGATGCCCCAAACAAATGTTGCCTCATTGAATGCAATGATTGCAAGATATGAACAAAATGAATTTTTTGATAAGGCTTTAGAAACTTTCAAGCAAATGCAATCAGTGGGTGTAAAGCAAAATTCCACAACCTTAGCCAGTATCCTCCTTATGCCAAAATGGACATCCATCAAAGGATAAAACATATGGGAATTTTGTTAGATGTTATAGTTGCAACTGCCCTCAGAGACATGTATGCAAAGTGTGGAAGCATAGACAAGGCATGTGAACTGTTTGGCATGATGCCTCAAAGAAATGTCACCTCATGGAATGCAATGATTGCAAGATATGAACATTTAATGGATTTTTTGATAAGCCTTTAGAAAGTTTCAAGAAAATTCAATTGGTGAGTGTAAAGCCAAATTCCAAAAACCTTAGAAGTGGTATCTTTGGAACACGGTATAGACATCCATCAAAGCATAAAGGATATAGGAATTTTGTCAAATGTTGTAGTTGTAAGTACCCTGCAAGACATGTATGCAAAGTGTGGAAGCATATACAATGAACGTGAACTGTTTGACATGATGCCTCAAAGAAATGTTGTCTCATGGAATGCAATGATTGTAAGATATACACGAAATGGATTTTTCATAAGGCTTTAAAAACTCTCAAGCAAATGCACAAAAGTAAAATTCAACCAAATGCAAATTTTGGCACGTCTAAAACCAAATTATACAACCTTATCCAACTTCCTCCTTGCCTATGCCAGAATGGGATCTGGGGAACATGGTGTGGACAACCATCAAAGCATAAATGATATAGGATTTTTGTCACATATATTGTATTTGCATCTTCCCTTGTAGACATGTATAGAAAGTGTGGAAGCATAGACAAGGCACGTGAACTATTTGAAATGATGCCTCAAGGAAATGCACAGTCCCACAGAATGCCATAATTGCAAGATATGCACAAAATGGATTATTTGAAAAGGATTTATAAACTTTCAAGCAAATGCAATTGGCACGTGTAAAACTAAATTCCTGTAACGATAATTGATCATCATATTAAATATTTAATATAAACTATCATATACATAATGTCATGAACATAACATCTAGTTTACATACAAAGCCATATAGGCATGTCCAAACAAAGCCATACAGGCATATATACAAAAATATACATTGGTAACATACAAAAGTATGTATACAAATCCATCTAGGCATACAAAAAATGTCCCAAAAACTAGTTTCCTATGGACTTTTATTAAATAATCGGCGGCCCTTGCTTGACCGTGAAGATGGAGAGCCAATCCGTGACTCATTCTATCTATGTGGTCGAGTAGACCTTTTCGACAGAAGTTCATCTAGATCCACATGTTAATATAATAAAACAATATGCATATTACTATAGAAAATGTACATGAAATATATAACATCACATATGTAATCGATCACTTACCACCATCTAATGATCACTCTCCATCATCTTGTCTCTAGCTTCTTTGTCTGTAGTTGGATGGGCTGGAGTTGTGACCTCCTGTGAGAAGCATCAAGAAGCAAAATTGACTAAACATAAATATCATTTATGTACATCAAATGACATGAGATAAAAGAAGAAATACAAAATTATGAAATTTTCATATTATTGGGTCATACCTCAGTCAAAGGATTTGAAGACATCATGGCTACAACAATGCCTATCTATGCTGACTCATGAAGATGAGGAGGAGTCTCCACATTCAGCATCTGAAAATCAAGTTCAAGATTATTCGACCAAAATAAATACATAACATTATTTTAAAAATGCATAATGATTAGAAATAGTTAAATTTACCTCTGTAAAAGTGGTGAATTTGTGTCCAGGGGACCAAGGAAATCGTGGAGGTGTCGATGATTGTTGAAATCATCAAATTGTCACAAAATAATATTACCATTGACATATCTACATAATTATGATTATGTGATAAATTACATACCTATTGACTTGACCTCCTCTCATAACCCACCAATGGACGGCTAATGGAGGTAGGATGAAGACTCTAACCCTAGAATTTCATTGCGCAGACAATTACATACATTATTTTTTACTTATAATATAGATAATTATATAAATTTAATTACAAATTTCAAATAACAATATATTAAATCAAGATGAAACTTGTAACAAATTACCTGAGATTCAATACCAAATGTATGCTATAAGATATCGTCATTGAGAACAAGATCATCCAATATGGATGCCTCCATCAATGGATGCTACCCCTGCATCGCAGCACCCTGCCAAGAGTCCTATTGTGCGTCCTGCGTCCCATAATCACATAGGTTCCCACATGAACTGCACAAATGTGGGGACACATGAACCTACTACTCTCACCCTCATCGGCCTGGGTAAGATCATCAACATGCTATGATAGAGTTTGGGTGAGAGTAGTCAATGAATGTAATGTCTCTACCTCAACACTCTCCTTCAAAGTCGAAGGGAGTGACCTATGTTCTAGCCTCAACATGGGTATAGGCACACGATTTTCATCTTGTTAAGCCCCAACTCTATCTTGGGCAGAGCCACCACCTCTACCCTGGAACTCATGAATGTCAAAATAATTGGGAATCTTCTTGAGGACGAATTTGCAATAGGGTTTCATTAAGAAATATTGTGGTACCTCATCATTGTTGCATGGGTGCTCATCGAAGACCATGTACCATCTATCCCAAAAGTTTTAGGATATTTCTTCATTCCTACAATAATGAGTAGGAAATCATTTGCAAGTTTCTTCTAATCTTTGGCCAGTTTTGGGATCAATAAAGTGTGCACATAATTCAGATTTTATAATTTTTTCATTCTTCACTTGTTCATATGACAACTTGTTGGCATAGTATTGCTGACACCTCTCCCTATAGTCTTGGAATTCGGTGATTTGTTTTGTCACCAAATTGGTGTGGGAAATAATCTCCTCTAGTGACTTCACAAGCGGCCTCCTATGATCGGTGCTTGCACTTGGATTGTTTACCATTTGAATAAGAGTTTGAAGATGTTTCTTGTTTTCTTCTATTATTTGTAGGTAGTTTTTTTGAGTATCCCTTACATTGTGAGGAAGTGAAGGTGGGTTTGGAGGGTTTGGAGGGTTTTGGGGGTTGTTTACACCATCATTAGTTGGATTAGGGTTTTCTCTTGCCTTAATAAATGTAAATGCAATATAAAAACTAATCAAACATTGCAAAATTCAAAAATGCTTCTCAAACTAACAAAAATTGATCAAACCCTACCTTCTTCTGTTGCTAGATCCTCCAAATTTGCTGCACCATGTCTTTGCCAGCGAGGTGGCATTGTGAAAATGATGTTTTCTCTCTTGCATGTGCTTGGAGAGGCTTTCCTTGAACATGCTCACGCTTTCTTCTCAGTTTTTATGGCACAAACTCCTTTGGTCGTGGTGAAATGGTAGAAATGAGGTTATTTTGCACTTTTATGTCAAAGCAAAATGCAAGCGCATTATAACGCGCTCACGCTTTTTCTTGTTTTGGACCAAAAAGTCCCATGGTGGTGACTTTTTGGTCCCCCATCTTTGTGCATACACCCTGGAAAAACATGCATATGCCCTAGTTAAGGCTATAAATAATTTATGTCATACCTTATAGGTGCTAAAACCATAGCCTATGTGCAACACATAGTAATGAAGGATATATTCATGCAACAAGAAGCTTTAGATAATAGGTGTTGACATGGAGATACAAGTTACAAAATTTGTTAGAGGCGAAGGCTTGGAAAAATTCATGGCTAATTCCAATTTGGAAGCAAGAGAAGTGAATGAAACAAATATAGATGATGCTCCTACTCTATCGATTGGATGATAATGCATGGTATAAAGATGTGATTTTTTACCTTGAAAACATGAATTGTCCACTATGTATGGATGAGAATAAAAAAAGGACTCTCAAGCTAAGATCTTAGAGGCATGTACTGATTCAAAAAGAATTAATGTGGAGAAATTGGGAGGGCGTACTGCTCAAATTCTTAGATCATGAACAAGCTAATACAATGATGAGTGAATGCCATCATGGTATTTGTGGGGGACATTTCAAGGATAAGATCATTTCTCATAAGATCCTTAGAGCAGGATATTGGTGGCCCACATTGTTCAAGGATGTGGCTCAAATGATAAGAAGATGTGATACTTGTCAAAGGTTTTTTGACAAGTTGAAGTTTGTTGGAGCACTTCCCCTTTTCCTCTCACAGTTGATGCACCTTTTCAACAATGGGGAATTGATTTCAATGGAGAGATACATGAAAGATCTAGTAATGGATATAAGTGGATCCTTGTGGCTACTAATTACTTCACCAAATGGGTTGAGGTAGTTTTGACTTGTAATGCAACATCTTTAAGGTGGTGATAGAGTTCTTGATCAACAATGTAATAACCAAGTTTGTGTACCTACTAGGATTTTAGTTGATAATGCAATGTGTTTTAGATCCCAAGAAATGCTAAATATGTGTTCTAAATTTGGTATAAATGTAGTGCATTTGTCCCCATACCATCCTCAGAGGAATGGATAGACTGAATCAAGTAACAAAGGCTTGATGAAAATCATAAAGAGAACATTGAATCAGAATAAAAAGAGATGGGATGACAATCTAAAATATGCTCTCTGGGTTGACAGGATAACCTTCAAACAAGCCATAGGTAGGAGGCCATTTGAATTGGTATATAGAGCGGAGGCTAGAATACCCATTGACATGGAGTTACTAGTGTATCGACTGTTACATGATATAGAAGAGGACTAGTGATGCAATTTCTTAGAGGGTCATGGAATTGACTAAGTTAGATGAAAAACATAAAGCTGCACATGATAAAAATCTGCATCATAAACAAACAATGAAGTATTTATTTGACAAGAATAGAATACCATGAAATTTCTAGGTTGGTAATATGGTTCTTCTATGGAATTCCAAGTTTGAAGACAAGGGAGAGCATGGAAAATTTGACCCGTTATGGCTTGGACCTTATGAAGTGGTTGAGGGGTATGAGTTAATTGTATAGCACCTCATGAATTTGGAAGGAGAACTCATGGAGTTGCCCATTCATGATCAATATTTGAAACATTATTTCTTATGAATTGTGGAGTTCCTTCATTTTGAATGGTGAATTCAGGTTATATCTTTCATGTTTTGAATATTTTTGTCCCGAGAAGTCTTGAGCCTTGTTGGTCATGATGGTGTGTTTGTGTTCTATTCTATCACTTGTGTTTATTTTTTGTAGTCTACCACTAGAGTTTTCTGAATTCTCACAATGCCTATAGGAGGCACTTGTCACCAACTAGAGCCACTATTGGGGTCAAGTCTAGGTGATTCTAGTATTTTACTTGATTTTGTGTTTTTGTTAGCTTATCAGTGTTTTAGGGTCATCCATACTTGCATATGTTCCATATCGACCTTGAAACTCCATCTTGAATCCTTGTTTGATTTGCCTAAGTGTTTGTGGCAGGATGCCTCTCATAATAAGTCTGACATACTTGTGTGTTTGTTGTGTGTATCAAAATTCAGAGAAGTGCTTAGTCCTCTCCAAGCCTAATAGCCAAGCAGTGTCGAATGTCTAAATTTTTGGTGAGTGTCAGCATGTCTGAGTTGTGTATCTCTTTCTTCCATGTCATTGGGGAGTTGCCAGGTCCAATACACTAAGGAGGTGTTAGCGGAGCTAACTTGTTTGTTTGTGTAGTGTTTTTTAGACTTACAAGGAGTTTGATACTCATATTCATAAAGAAGAATGTATGGTGGAAGCCTGATTTGTTGGGGCCTGATGAATTGGTCTTCTCATTGGGGTTCCATGTGAAGGCATGACTTCCTTCAAAGGCCTGAAAATCTTCTAGAACCTAACATTTATATAAGGCATGTTTCTTTGCACATTGGGAGTATTAAAGTTGTTTTGAGCCCGCTCCACAAGCCTGATGGTTCACTAGTAGAAAAATAGAAATAAATGACTAAATAAACTACCAAAAATTGGTCATGTGATCAGTAGTTTGGTCACGTGACCATTGGTAGTTTATTGTTGGTCATTTATCTCGTGACCAAATTTATGACCAAACAAATTTTAGTCATTAATTTAGTCATTAATTTGGTAGTATATTTAGTCATTAATTTGGTAATATATTTAGTAATTAATTTGGTAGTATATTTAGTCATAAATTTGGTAGTATATTTAGTCATAAATTTGGTAGTATATTTGGTAATTTGGTAGTATATTTAGTCATCAATTTGGTAGTATATTTAGTCATGTGACCATTGGTAGTCTATTGCCGGTCATTTATCTCGCGACCAAATTTATTAATTGTTGTCAATTGGAAGTATATTTAGTCATTTATTTAGTCACTAATTTCCATCCATTGGTAGTATACTTGGTCATTTTAATCATTATTTTTCGTCAACTAGTCATATATAAACAACTATGATAAACATTAACTATGCCATTTTTTGTTGATAAACTTCAACAAATCTGCTCAAAGGATTGAAACAACAATGTTGGAAAATAATTCACTATATATTCAAACTGTATATAAAATATGTTACAAAGAACTCCTTTATCAACAAATTTGCTCAAAGGATTGAAACAACAATGTTGGAAAATAATTCACTATTTATTCAAACTGTATATAATATATGTTACAAAGAACTCTATATATAGAGTTTTCAAGACAAAATCTTTTTGCAGTATGCAAACTACTGATTTATTATGCTTTTAAAACTAAAAAAAACTAAAACTAAAGCTAAAAATCCATTGGTGTGAATGCATGTCTTTAGTGATGCCATTGTTGCACATGGGGTGGACTGTAAATGCATCTAGAAGGCACTGGTTTTGCATTTTCTCCTTGCTTTGTACTTGTCCACAATAAAAAAACTCAAAATTTGTTAATATTGTTAAAAGATTTATGAAACTTTGAAATATGATGAAATTTTTTACTCTTGAGGGTAGATACAAAGTGTTTTATCACTATCATTTTGCCTTTTTGAATCATTTTCGTCATAAGGTTTTGGTGAATTTCCCCTTCTTGCTATCCAGCCTTGAAGCCTCTGTCATGCATTTCAAAAAGCCTGCGAAGAGGACCCTAAGCTGATTTTTGTGTCCTTAAACCAAGGCCTAATTTTCTAGTTGTATCATTACCATCTGGATTTGAGTCTAACTAAACCTCTTGCTGTTCGTCCTGTTGAGGATAGCTCCATTGAAGAATCCAAAGATAAAATTCCCCTAAGTGTGAGACTTGCGAAGCCAAACACTCTGAAGGCCTCTCAACCCACCTCCCCTTCTAACCATCCTATGAGTGGTCCCTCGGGTCCCTTGTCTAGCCCGCTCGTGTCAAAGACCACCTCCTTTTTGAAAGCTTTCTCTAGCAGCCGATTCCTAGGTCAAACACTTGAGATCTCTCAGGATAAATCTCATGCTATTGTTGTTGAGGGCTTGTGTAACCTGAAAAGCAGAAACCCGATGCAGGATAACAAAAAACATAAGGGAGGGAGTCCTGCTTAAAACAAAACTGTTAAGAAGAGATGTAGTGAGGGAGGTGAGAGGAAAGGGGTTGAAGATTCTAGTAAAAAGTAGGGGATTCTGGGGAAGGAGGAGATTATGATTGTTAAAGAAATTGCTTTGGGTAAGGGAGGCTCTGCCAGAAGACTAAGCTTGAGATCTTCTAGATTGGTGGGAGGTATGCCCTAGGGAATTAGGATTGTGGATTATTCTACTGCTTCTGATGGATAAGACATTGTGCAAGATGTTGAAATGAAGGGAACCAAAACCACCCCTATGCAAGAACAAGAGGGCGCAACCCACTTTACTTCTATGAATAACTCTTTCTACGATACTAATGAGGAAGAAACGAAGGTGCAAGAAACCCTTGACAAGGAAGTTATGAGCGCGAGAAGGGATGTTGATAACAAGAAGCTGGAAGTCGAGCTTGCTAAAGTTAAATCTCGCCTGTCTATGATGGAGAACAAAGTCAAGAAACTGGTTAAGCTGGTTCTGAGGTCATCCCACAAGGCTGCTAAAGCCTTTTCTATTCTATAGGTGGATCGAAAGAAGACCGTGGATTCTCTGCTGGAGGATCAGGAAAATTTAATCAATATGATATCTGATGACTAGAAATCTCTTCTTAGCTAGGTGGTTCTTGCTTTAAGTTTTTTAAAAAAGACTTGTTTAAAGACTCGTTTAATATTTTGTTTATGTTTTTTGATGAACTGTTAATAGACTGTTGGTGGGCCTGGGACTGTTCTATTGCCATTTGGCTTTTGTTATCAGGTTCTGCTCCCGTGCTAGCAGCTTATCTATATAAAAAACAAAGTGGGATGATAAGGAATTTTACAGCAATATAGGCATATATTATGAAAGTATTCAAGAAGAAATGCATATACAGGACTGATAGTCAAACTCCATAGTTCATTTATTCATATTTGATTGAAACACAATATGATCTATGCAAAGGTAACCCCCAGTCATATACAATACACAAAACTATATGAGAAAATATGATAGTGTTGTGAAGAAATCACTGTGAGAATAATGTAAGATATCTAAAATAAGTGTTTAAAATATCAAGCATTGTGAAGAATATTTCCAATGGTTTTCAAATCTGCATGCTCTTGAATGAGTGAGCGGTCATTCTAAGAGTCTATATTTCTTCTAGACTATAAGGAGGCCCGAACATACATATTAGAAGCTTGTAGAGACAATTAAAATCTTATGAACCCTGCTCAGTCTAGGGTAGGAAATCTACAAAAAAACTCTAGACTCGGATTCTAAAGGACAAGTAATGAATCAATTCCATGATAAGGCTCTTGAACAAGCATCCCAGGTAAGACACACTTGCTACTCAATTGGAAGGAACAATAAAGTTTTCAAAGTTAATACAAAGGTGCTTATAGAGATCAGTATTGGTTGAAAGCCTAAATGCAGAGTGAAAGAGAGTATGGAGATCAAGTTACAAGGTGCATATCCACTATCACAAGTTGTCATACCCTAAAAACCTTTCATTTAAGTGAAGTCAACCATTAGGTAATTCAGAAGAAAATGCATAGACAAAAATGCAGAAGTCTCACAATGTGAAGACAAGACAGAGCAAGGAATGAGTTAGAAGGACAATGACCAATAAAGAATAATGGCATGGGTCTACTACTGTTATTGAGAGGTTGCATGCATACAGAGATCTAAAAAGTGATATGAAGGACAATGATCTCAAATAGGGAGAGTTCAATGATCATTAGAAGGTCTACAAAGTAGGATAAGGAAAATACATTGATAAACATTGCTAAAACAATGACAGGACATTGTCAAGATATTATCAGAGTAAAGGTACCTCAAGAACAATAGATTACATAGGTTACACACTTTGTCAATATCCCTCTTGAATCCTTCCCCATTTTGAATGCTATCTCCTTTTTGTCAGCTTTTCTTCTACCTTTTCCCCTGTTCTCCACGAAAACTATTCGTTTCAACTTCCCGTCGAATGGTCTTCTCAAATGGTTAACTGTCAAATATCCAAAACTGAAAGGTCAGCGTTCAACAACATTCTATTAGGATTTCGAAGAGATAGTAGAAAGACTCACTCTGACAATAGAAGGTCCCGCTGATGGAGCCTAACCACCACACATCCTCTCAGAATATCGAAGACATCGAGTTCATAGTCTTGGCGACATCCAAATCTCCCATCGATGAAAGTTAAGGCTTCAGGATATCAAAGAGACTATATTCAAAGTCTCTCTGAAGTCATAGGGTCCTTCCATCGAAACACAGCTTCACATCAGAATATCAGGGAGACTAGATTTAGAGTCCCTTCGATGACACACAGTCACACTAACGAGTCTCAACTTGCAATCAAGTTTTCGAAGAGACACCACCAAGAGTCTCACCGAATAGGCAAAGTCATCCCGATGAAGAAGATACCCACCAACTGCCCTGGTAGACATGTATGCAAAATCTGGAAGCATTGACAAGGCACGTGAACTATTTGGCAGAATGCCTCAAAGAGATGTCCTCTCATGGAATGCAATGGTTGCGTGATGTGCACAAGATGGATTTGTTGAAAATGCTTTAGAAACTTTCAAGCAAATGCAATTAGCAAGTGTAAAGCCAAATTTGACAACCTTTGACAACATACTCCCTGCCTGTGCCAAAATGGGAGCTTTGGAATAAGGTATGGACATCCATCATAACATAATTGAAGTGGGATTTTTGTTAGATGGACATGCATGCAAAATGTGGAAGTATAGATAAGGCACATGAACTATTTGATGGAATGGCTCAAAGAGATATCATCTCTTGGAATGCAATGATTGCAGGATATGCACAAAATGGATTTTGCATGGATGCCCTCAAAATGTTTGAATTAATGAAGCACTCCGGAACATATCCTAACATTGTAAACTTTGCTTGTGTTCTATGTGCATGCAGCCATGCAGGTTCAGTGGATGAGGGTTGTACATACTTCAATCATATTAGTAACCCTTATTGCTTGTGTTCTATGTGCATGTAGCTATTCAATTTTAGTGGACGAGGGCTATACATACTTTCGTCACATGAGTAACCCTTATTGCATTACTCCTACAATCGATCATTATGTGTGCATGGTTGACCTTCTTGCCCATGATAGCTATCTTGAGGACAACTTGAACTTTATCATTAAGATGCTAGTTAAACCTATGGTGGTTGTGTGAATGTGTTTTCTTGGTACCTGTAAATCACATATGAATATAGGCTTAGGAGTATTTACAACAATGCCTCAAAGAAATATGGTCTCATGGAATGCCATGATTGCAAGATATGCACAAAATGGATTTTGCAAGGATGCTCTCAAAATCTTTGAATTAATGAAGCGCCCTGGAGTATATCCTAACATTGTAAGCTTTGCTTATGTTCTATGATATGATAGCCTGTGTAAAAATGGGAGCTTTGGAATAGGGTATGGACATCCATCAAAGCATAAAGGATAAAGGAATTATGTCAAATGTTGTAGTTACAATTGCCCTGGTACACATGTATGCAAAATGTGGAAGCATAGAGAAGGCACATGAATTGTTTGAAAAAATGCTTGAAAGAAATGTGGTCTCGTGGACTGCCATGATTGCAAGATATAGACAAAATGGATTTTTTGAAAAGGCTTTAGAAACTTTCAAGCAAATGCAATTGGCAGGTCTAAAGCCAAATTCCACAACCTTTGCTAGCATCCTCCCTACCTGTGCCAAAATGGGAGCTTTGGAATAGGGTATGGACATCCATCAAAGCATAATGGAAGGGGGATTTTTGTCAGAAATTATAGTTGGAAATGCTCTGGTAGACATGTATGCAAAATGTGGAAGTATAGACAAGGCACATGACCTGTTTGACAAAATGCCTTAAAGAAATGTGGTCTCATGGAATGCCATGATTGCAGGATATGCCCAAAATGGATTTTGCAAGGATGCTCTCAAAATCTTTGAATTAATGAAGCACTCTGGAGCATATCCTAACATTGTAAACTTTGCTTGTGTTCTATGTGCATGCAACTATTCAGGTTTAGTGGATGAGGGTTGTACATACTTCAATCGCATGAGTAACCCTTATTGCATTACTCCTACAGTCGATCATTATGTGTGCATGGTTGACCTTCTTGCCCGTTATGGCTATCTTGAGGACAGCCTAAACTTTATCATTAAGATGCTAGTTAAACCTGTGGTGGTTGTGTGGATGTATTTTCTTGGTGCCTGTAAATCACATATGAATATAGGCTTAGGAGTATTTATAGCAATGTTTCTTTTTGATTTGGATCCTAAAAATGCTGCGACTTATGTTCTTCTCTCAAACATATATGCAGAAGTGGGCAGCTGGGCTGAGGTTCAAATGGTAAGGAGATTGATGAAAGATAGAGGAATTAAAAAGATCCCTGGATGTAGTTGGATTGAAGGCCATAAAATGGTACATGCTTTTTCTGTAGGAGATAGATCACATCCACAGACACAGCATATCTATGCAAAGTTGGAGCAACTGGCTTGGGAGATGAAGGCAACATGGTATTTTCCAGATGCAAGACATTTACTTAATGAAGGGTACACAAAAATAAATGGGCTTGTAATCCTCAAATAAATGTGATCTCATGGACTGCACAATGATTGCAGGATTTGCACCAAATGGCTTGTTGAGAAGGCTTTAGAAACTTCTAAGAAAATGAAATTGGTAGGTGCAAGCCAATCTCCACAACCTTTTCCAACATCCTCGCTCCCTGTGCCAATATACAACTTTCAAACAGGATATGGACATCCATCAAATCGTAATGCACAGAGGAATCTTGTTAGATGTAGTTGCAACTGCATTGGTAGACATGTATGCAAAATGTGGAAGCCTAGACAAGGCATATGAACTGTTTATGCAATACTTCAAAGAGATGTCATCTCATGGAATGCGATGATTGTTGGATATACACAAAGTGAATTTGTTGAAAAGGCTTCAGAAACTTTCAAGCAAATAATTACATTTAATTACAAAGACTATGAAATTGAACCCAAAGAGCTAGGAACTAAGAAAAACATAGAAGAGTGAGCCATTGAATTTTTAGAAGTGGTATTTTCCCTTCTATGTAATGTATGAATGCCATTAAAGGTCGAACGAATTTAATTGCCATTAGCAGTTAGCATGATACCTTTATTTTGGACTGTGTGAATTGAGATCTAGAGATGCAAAGGCTAAGGTGAGAGTGAAGGATTCTACATATTGGTGGACAATATGATTTGTAGGGAATAGAAGAAACCCCTCTATTTTAGAAATGCTTGAACAATGGGCTGCTACCAGAAACATCTCAGAAATGCCCTAGACAGATGCATTCCTTGGTCCCCACCTGATTTATCCTTTTTAAACTAAGGGTAGATAAATCCAATCGAGTGCTATATCCTTGAGACCTATCATTTAGACTTAAGTCATCATAGCGAATGAATTATAAAATATTAAGAAAAAAATGTAAGCAATTTTGACTTTCTTTTTAAATGATAAAATAGAGATTTAAACTATGAATTCCAACATATTTAGTAAAATTATGGTAATGGTTTTTCCATTGACAACTATTAAACATGGAGAAGAGGTGAACACAACTAATAAAGGTAAACTAAGCCCAAATAATAAAAACTCCTAAAGCCTAGCTTCTCAAGGACAACATGGTTAAGTGTTCATAGAATCACAACTCTCAACTAAAGAGCATGACATATTATAGTCTACACCCTACTATTGCAGTGTGTTGGTTAGTAACAAAGACATACTGTAGAAGACAATAGACAATATGGAAATTAAAAATGGCAGACCATTAAGGAAGTAGAGTGTTTCATCAAGTATACCTAACTTGCACAGTCATGAAATGTGGCTCATTTTTTCAATAATTATGATGCTTTCTTAGTTCATCCTAACATGCATAAAACTTTTCTAGACCATCATCATTCCCAAAAATTTCTACATACCAATGGATCAAGTAAGTAATTAGCAAGTAACAATGGATTGCTTTGTCATTCATTACTTACATTGTTCATGAAATCATCAACACACCAACCTGCAAAGCACTTTTTCATGTCTTCATGTGCTCCATTACTACGAGGAACTTGAGCCACCACATAAGTGGGATCTACATACAAGAACCAAAAATGTTTTCATGATCGGAGACACGATGCCAAACACAATGTACAAGCAATAAAATAACCAATTTAACTAAGACAATATAGATAACCTGGTGTAAAATGATTCATTGCTTTCTACCCAATTAAGAGCAAACATTGATTATTTGATTTGAAATTGATGAATTTTAGCAAAACCCAAATAGCAAAAAATATAGAAATATTTTGAGTTGCATCAATACTTCATTCTATGGACACCCATATGGTCCCCTTCTACAACTATGGAGGATATGCATCCAACAATATAATATGAAGGGTAAAACCTAAAACATGTACTTTTGGCTGACTTCTTGCTTTAGCTGAGATTACAGGTTTAGTGGATGAGAGCTGTACATACTTCAATCACATTTGTAACTTTTATTGCAATACATCTAATGTTGATCATTATGTGTGCATGGTCAACCTCCTTGCCCGTGCTGGCTATCTTGAAGACACCCTAAACTTTATTATTGAGATACCTGTTAAATCTGTGCTAGTTGTATGGATGTGTTTTCTTGGTGCCTATAGATCACATATGAATATAGGCTTAGGAGTATTTATAGCAACACTGCTTTTTGATTTGGATCCTAAAAATGTTGCACAACTTATGTTCTTCTCTCAAACATCTATCCAGAAGTGGGCAAGTGTGGTGAGGTAAGGAGATTGATGAAAGATAGAGGAATTAAAAAAATCTTCGGATGCAATTGGATTGAAGGGCATAAAATGGTACATGTTTTTTTGTGTAGGAGACAGATCACATCCATAGACAAAGGAGACATATGCAAAGTTGGAGAAATGGGCTTGGAAGATGAAGGTGGCAAGGTATTTTCTAGATTCAAGAATTTACTTAATGTTGTGGAAGGATGGGAAAAATAATTATTTCTCTGCCACCATGGTGAAAAGTTGGCAATTGTATTTGGTTTGTTAAACATGCCCCATGGAACAACTATTAGAGTTGTTAAGAACCTTCGAGTATGTGTTGATTGCCACATTGCAACAAAATTTATCTCCAAGATTGTCACAAGAGAAATTCTTGTGAGATGTGAACCCTTTCCATCATTTTAAACAGGGACAATGTTCTTGTGGAGATTATTGATGATGCTAAATGAAGCAATCTAAAAAATAGGCTTACACTATAATAATGTGCACCATGTTAGATTTACAATTGGCGGGTGTAAAGCCCAACTCCTCAACCTTTGCTAGCATCATCCTTGCCTGTGCACAAATTGAAGCTTTGGATGATGATATGGACATCCATCAAAAGCATAATTGGAAGTGGATTTTTGTCAGATGTTTAGTTGCAAGTGCCACTTCCGATCATGAAAGCCTTCACAAAGAATTATGCACAAAATTCAATAAAGAAGAATAGAATTTATGCACAAATTCTCTCATGAATGATTTCAAATTATAATCAATTTCTTGTAGCTTATAATGTGTGGATAAGAATTGATGTTCCTTGTAGTTTCCTATGCCATTAATTAAAAGGAATCTAGATCTACACATTCATCTTAGATGCATTTGCACAGTTGAAGCCTGTTGTTTTAAATCCTTTACACAAGTTTTCCATGGGTTAACCTATGATAACATATCTCCTAGCAACATAACGGTAATCCTCTCAAGGGGTTCTTATACCACCAATCTAGGTTAATTTATGCTGAGTTGTGTGCATAAAATAGATTAAATCCCTCAAAGAGATGTGGTCTCATGGACCTCAACGATTGCAGGATATGCACAAAATGGATTTGTTGATAAGGCATTAAAAACTTTCAAGCAAATGCAATTGAATATACATATACAAAGAGAGATGTATGTGGAAGCATAGACAAGGTATGTGAATTGTTTGACAAAATCCCTAAAATAAATGTGGTCTAATAGACTGCAATGATTGCATGATATGCACAAAATGGATTTGTTGAAAAGGATTTAGAAACTTTCATGCAAATGGAATTGGCAGGTGTAAAGCCAAATTCCACAACCTTTGCCAACATCCTCTCTGCCTGTATCAAAATGGTAAGCTTTGGAACAGGGTATGGACATCCATCAAGGCATAATAGAAGGAAGATTTTTGTTAGATATTATAGTTGGAAATGCTCTGATAGACATATATGAAAAATGTGGAAGCACAGACCAGTCACACAAACTGTTTGACAAAATGCCTCAAAGAGATGTCATCTCATGGAATGCAATGATTGTAAGATTGCACAAAATGGATTTGTTGAACATGCTTTAGAAACTTTCAAGAAAATGCAATTGTCAGCTGTAAATCTAAATTCCGCAACCTTTGCCAGCATCCTCCTTGCCTATGCTCAAATGGGAGCTTTGGAACAGGGTATGGACATCCTTCAAAGCATAATGGTAGGGGGATTCTTGTGAGATATTATAGTTTGAAATGCTCTCATAGACATGTATGCAAAATATGGAATCAGAGACAAAAAAATGTAAACTGTTTGACAGAATTCCTCAAAGAGATGTCATCTCATGGAATGTAATGATTGCAGGATATGCACAAAATGGATTTTGCAAGGACACTCTCAAAATCTTTGAATTAATTAAGTACTCTGGAACATATCCTAACATTGTAAGCTTTTCTTGTATTCTAGGTGCATGCATTCATGCATGTTTAGTGGATGAGAGCTGTACATACTTTAATCACATTTGTAACCCTTATTGCAATACACCTACAGTTGATCATTATGTGTGCATGGTTGAACTCCTTGCCCGTGCTGGCTATCTTGAAGACACCCTAAACTTTATCATTGAGATACCTGTTAAATATGTGCTGGTTGTATGGATGTGTTTTCTTAGTGCCTGTAGATCGCATTTGAATATAGGCTTAGGAGTATTTACAACAACACTACTTTTTGATTTGGATCCTAAAAATGCTACACAACTTATGTTCTTCTCTCAAACATCTATCCAGAAGTGGGCAGATGTGGCGAGGTAAGGAGATTGATGAAAGATATAGGAATTAAAAAAATCCCTAGATGCAGTTGGATTGAAGGGCATAAAATGGTTGTCGAAATAGAGATACCTGTTAAATCTGTGTTGGTTGTCGAAATAGAGATACCAGCGATGCCACGATAGGAAAAACCAGGGGTTGTTGATCAGAAGCTCCACCGGAAGCGACCCTTGGTAATACACTCCGTCACTCCTCTCCCCTGAACCTCTGCACAGATATGAAACATCCTCTGCACATACATGAAACATTAGGGTTTACTGGGTGCCAAAGGTTTAATTAAATTTTAACCATTTTAACATTTTGGTTTTGGCGCTCATAGTTTATCGTCTAATCGGCGTGACACATTTTGGTGTCACACCGATATGCCCTTGTCTGCTCGAAATAATTTGTTCAGGAAGTCTTATATTAATATTATAATATTATATTATAATATATTTATAATATTATATTATAATATAATATAATATTATAAATATATTATAATATAATTTTATAAATATATTATAATATTATATTATATTATAATAATTATGTAATATTATAATATTATATAATATTATAAAATTTTATTATATTATAATATTATATAATATTATAAAATTTTATTATATTATAATATAATAATTATATAATTTTATAATATAAATATTATATTATATTATTTATGTAATATTATAATATTATATAATATGATAATATTATATTATATTATAATATAATAATTATAATATTATAATATAATAATAATAATATTATATTATAATATAATAATTATAATATTATAATATAATAATTATAATATTATAGTATAATAATTATGTAATATTATAATATAATATTATATAAGATATATTATATAATCGTCCGATAAAGGGCTAGATCTTTAGGCAGACAGGAGAGGTCACATGGAGAGGGTAGAGATAGCCCCTAGATATTTTATGCAGGCCGGCTCTGTTTTATGACAGTCGGAAAGTGCGATGGAAGACCTCTGTAGATGTTGGCAAGGTGGCAAGTAATGATGTTTTTGGCAGGTTGGGGCTGGACAGTCACTTCCCCGAGGCATGTGGATCATTAATGGGCATGTTGTGTCGTGGCTAGTGCATTGAGATAGATTGAAGAGCCAAGATGATCCAGCTTCGCTTGTGGGAAATGTCCGAGCTTTCTCTCCCTTTATTCCTTTGATCTAAGCGGACATTTATTGCCTTGCCTTGTATTGTCTTTGAATTCATGGATTATGATCAAATTGGAAAGAAAAAAGAATAGAGAAGTAATAGTCATTTATTTAGTCATTTTTATTTGTCTGACCAATTATTTAGTTGTTTTTTTTTGGCTGATGACCAAATTAGTCATTTATTTGGTCATTTATTTAGTCATTTCAACCAATGACCAAATTAGTCATTTATAGCTTTGTTGCAAAAATTTTTGGTCACGTGACTAAAAGTTTGGTCACATGACTAAAAGTTTTAGTCACCTAGTCATTTATTTGCCATATTTCTACTAGTGGTTTTTATGGTGTCCATTGCATATGTCGGGGATGTGAAGATTATTTTGTGCTTATTCCATGTGGCTAATAAAGTCTCCAAAGGCTGTTGTAGTTGGATAAAGTGGCACACCCTTTGCCTTTTGTTAAAGTTTTGGGGAGTCTTACACTCCCATCCCAGATGAAGAGAGTTTGGTAGAGGCTTGACGTCAGTGATATATGGTTTTATTTACATATATCGAGGATATTGAAATTATTTTGTGCTCGGGCCTAAGCCTGGTGAATGTCTCCAATGATCAAGCATCGAGGATTGGGGTTCAAAGATAGTAATGCCTACGTTTTGTCACAAGCGACATTCCACAAGCCTGATTCATTCAAAAAGGGAGATGTAAATGTCTATCACTAGCACATACAACATTTTAGAAGATAAATAAACATATTCATGGGCTCAATCCATAGAAAGAATGCTTGAATGCATTGGAAGCATGTAGAATAAAACAAAAAGATGGATATACGTTTTTAGGGAAAATGTGAAACTAAAAGATATTTTAAGGTATAATTTGAGTGCCAACTGAAACCATGTTGCTTCTACTCGCCAAACCTACCCACGATAACTGCAAGGGAGCTCTCCCAGCTACCTTGATACTTCTTGATCTTGCACAACATCTAGGGCTTCCATTTTGATGGGAATGCATCTTCATAATCCATATTAATGTTGCTATGGTGCTAGAGGTTAGGGCAGATGCCCAGTTTAGCTATAGAGAGATTTTGGGATTCATTTTAAAAGAGAGGAGAGGTAGGGGGATACAAAAGAAGAGAGAAAAAGATATAGACTCACATAAGAAGGGTAAAAATCATTTTTAGTCTAGCTACAGAGAGGCAGAGGCAATTATAGGGCACCAAAGAATATTGTGTATGTGTTATCATTTCTTATTTCTCCATGGATTTATGAACAGATTCAGGGTAATTTCTAGCTTGTTAGATATTTCCTCTCTTCACATTTACTATTGTGAGTGTAAATCCTATTTGGTGAATGAGACAATATTCTAAACCTATTACAACTATTTGTAATGGATCATTTCGTATTTATACATGGATTTGTACAACTCATTGATGGATTATTAAGTATTTAGAAATGGTGACATTGTATTTGATGTATTTAAATGCTTAGATCATTTGGTGTTGTTTAATTTCTCTTGCATTCCTCTCTGTCAGTTGTGATTCGATAACCCTAGGATTGGCACTGATTTGGCCTATTTTCTTTTCAATCAAACAAATCAAAGAATAAATCTTGTAAACCAATATTTTTAACCTATTTCAAGATTATTGCATCTCATGGTTTCACAACAAAATAGGGTATAGATTTATCCAAGTTTTTCTCATTCATTTACCTTGTGGTCCATGTGCTTTGCTCACACCTTGCACCCATTAAATTGGTGTTAAAATTGACTATATTGAGGTACTCGTTTTGCTAATTGTTCTTGGCTCAGTGATAATATTTGGAGTCAAGCCAATAGGTTGGGTTTAGTCATCACCATTTTAGTTGTTCATCTAGTTTATCAAACCTCTGGTAACACCCTTCTAAGTCTAAGTTGAGCTCAAAGAGCAAGAGAGAAAACCCACTCTTGTGGAGTTGACTTTCAATTCTCCATGGTTTGTGGATGAGCAAGTTTTACTTTCATGATGACAACCATAGCCTTGAAAGTGGATCTATGTTCTAGGAAGTGGAGCAGTGGTTTAGGGACCCAACACACCCTCAAGAGGATGATAAATAGGGATTCAAAATTCAAAACCCTTTAATGGGAAGGTGACACTTGTCACCTTCTCATTCACTTCCAAGAGCACATCTCCCCACAATTGCTTTCACATGTGTGAGACATTGGGGAGTGGAGTATACTTGGAAACTCTTCCCATGAAAAGATTCCATTGTGTGCTCACACATGTGTGAGGCCTTGGGATCAATCCAAGCCCATACATGAACCTTGGAGAATGGGAATGGGATGGTGACAAGTCAACCATCCCTCTTCCCTAAACCCAATTTTCATCACTCCCTTCCCAAGTGCCAAATCTTGGCCAAGACCAAAGATTAGTAGCCCAACAAGTACATATTCCATAGGTACTTGGCCTAGGGCCTTAAAAACAATAAAATAACCAAGAAATAGCCCATTTAACACCTTTTGAAAAGCCCTTAATTCACAAATCCGAAATTGGACATGGATAACAAAACAACATACAACTCAACCTAAACAACCTTAGGACACTCACACAATTAAAATTTACATAATACTCAACACATTTCAACATTAAAAAATAAGACAAAAACCTTAGTCCACCTTAGGGACTAGGTTTGGTGTCACGGGGTTAATTCACATGGGGTACCTTGACAGACCTTTGTATTTCCATTGGCCATGGAAATTACCTACACACTCAATTGCACCAATTAATATGTTCAAAAATATAGCTAAAACAATTTGAAATGTGATCAACCAAAGCATTCAAGGATTCATAGTTCAAATAATAACTCAATTTCAATTTACTCATCAAAATGCATATCTCTTATAAAAATCAATTTTCATATTATTTTTCATGGACATTGCATGTCAATCACTTTAATATCTTAACATAGATATTCTCTTTCATTACAATTCAACTAGGTAAATGGATCATTTCTAATCATGATCGTATAACATATAATTAATTTAATTCAAAACATATATACATAATATAAGAATCGAATGAAATACAACATAGCCAACTCCTAGTAATATTATCATCATATACAAATTAAATCCCATTTACTCTAATCCAAACATCATTGTTTAATATAGTCTATAAAAAGGTCATAAGTCCATACACAATTGTCCAAGGACCAGGTGTATCAAAATAATAATCGGTCCAATAGAGCACATAATCCTGGCACACTAGGGTGGGCATCGCAACATCACTATCAAATTCTTCATCAAATGCAGCCACAAGGTCTTTCCAAGAAGCAAAGAACTTCTCTAGAAAACATTCCATTCATCTCTTTTCCTTTCCATGCAAGGACCTATCGAAGAATCTCATCCATATGTGTTCATCTTCAAACTAATATTCTTCCATGAATTCTAAAAAGTCATCAACATATGTGTCCTCTTCATGAAAATCATATCCATCAAATTTAGGCATCTGGTTGAAAACCCTAGCTCTCATGCTTTGCAATTCAAAATCAACCCAAGAGAGGTCTAGTTGTTTGTAAGTGGTGTCTAGGGGAATGATAGGAGACTAAACAACTTGGGTTTTGATAGTAGCTAGGTGATCACTAGATTGCAACCTAATTCAATTTTCAATTTATTTTTCTTGCCTAATAATTCATCAATATTATACATGGATGCAAGGCTAATTGAATAGAAAGAATAAGCATCACTAGAGTAGCATAGGTAGTGGATTCTTCATAATATTTAGGGATTGAATACAAGAGGATACATAAGGAGTAGCCCTAGAGTTGTCATTATTAATCCATGAAGCCATAACTAAAGCATTCTATTATGAAAGATAGAAAACTGAGGTATTACAAACTTGTGTTTCTTTACCATGAAAGAAAATGTCTCAAAATGGAGGAAGAAAAAACCATGTGTACCCTTATCACCAATTGTTGAAAACTTGTAATGTGTTCGTGAAGCACCAAAAATAAATGAATTATAGCAGCACAAACTTCTTTTTTGACAACAGAGTCACCACCTCTTACAAAAGAAGAATACCTTGAAGTACAATTGATTTCAAGGCAAAAAATTAATTCTGGGTTTATCTCACCAGTAGAGTCTTCAATTCGATTTCAACCCATAGTCTTCTTCCCTAGCACCATTCAGTTAGCGTAAGTTGATGGGGTGATAACACCACACACACCAAAATATAATACTTCAATGGATGTAAACTTTCTTCATTGAATTAGCAGAGTCTTCAAAATACAAACTGTGCACCAAATCCTCCCTGCCACTAGTGCCATTCTATTCGCATAAGTTGACGAGGTGCCAACACCACACATAACAAAATACAATACTTCAATGGCTGCAAACTTTCAAGTCATTAGATTACCAAGGTCTTCAAAATAAAAACCACAAAAAATCCTCCTTGGAAATGACACCATTATATTGGGACCTGAAATTGCAGCCCACATTCTTAGAGGGATCAGCTCACCTCAAGGCCAAGGACTTGTCATCTTGAGGGTGAATCAAGAAACTCATCAACAACATAATGTGAGTGGTTAAAGGCCAATTTATGAGAGTGGGAATGCTCTCCTTCACTTTGGGCTTTGCTAGACCTAAGAGGGTATTCCTAGAGGTGTCCTTAATAGGGTTTTAAACCAATTAAAATGTAACATGACTATAAAAATGACAACTATACCTAATGTACGCTTGACCCCTATATTTGTCACTAGGTTAAAGAATAACTAGTTGCCTATAAAACCTCTAATTAAGTTGATAACAATCCACTCTTACCCTACACCAAAGCATAACAATTATACTATTCCCCAGTAGATGAATCCACTTAATATTGCATACACATGGGCAAGAAAGAGAAACACACTAACATGATCCTCTAACAATATTTTAGTTTTTGAATTGCATAGGATATAACATAGTTTTTAATACTGGATTGTGTAGGCATGGTGAAACCTAAGCTACTCGTACATCTAATAGAGATAGAGGATGATAAAATAAATAGTGTTTGATCCCTCACCAATTTGACTGATGCCTACTCCATTAGGAAATAGAGTCATAAACTACAAGGAGGAAGAGATACACCAACAAAACAACAACATAACCAGATGTGCATTTGCATACAAATCAAAGATAACATTACATGTAATGGACATGCTTAATAATCCATCTTAGAACCGCAATAACCCATATGAAACAAAGGAATGAACATTACAAAAGCTTTGTAATGCATTAGATGTCATACATACTTCAAAACCTCATTACATTTGTGCTAGCAAATGTGGCAAGAGACAATACATAACTGCGAGTACATATTCCCCTAAATCGTGGTACAAACTACCATGGAGTCATATCATTACATGAAGATGTTCATTAAAAAATCCTTCCTACATTTACAATAAGTATTCCTACCCTTTATAGACTAGATGAACAATGTTTGATGCCCTAAAACAAACTCAGAGCACTTGCAGACTAGGAAATTGGCTTGGTGACAAACCATTTTTCCTCTTGAATTGATGTATATATAGCAATTTGAATTTCTTTCCATCATTGATAGCTAGCCTATCCTTAGAGGTTGAGCCTTGAATGAAATCTACATTTGATCCCATGAAATCCACGGTTGAGGATGAATCCTACTCAAAATGAATGGTCTAGATCTTATGCAAGGATAATTGGTAGTTGAGAATCCACCTACCATAGTAATGGTGAATGTCCCTCCTTTCATGACAACCTGGGAAGTTAATGAAGCGTACTAGAGTGGTAGAAGTGTTTTGAAGCATGAATTCCTTAGTTGTTTGGATGTAGGGACTTCAAAAACTCTTTTAAAAAATTCATTTCATTGGTTGTCGACACCTTTGGGAAACCCTGAACCTTGTCGGGCATTTTAATGGACCTTGAACTCAGTGATGCTCTACCCTCGTCAAGCTTTTTGGAGGGTTGGGACCCCTTTAAAACATGTCGGTAAAATGACAAGTTCAGTAACTCATGAACTCGTCAACAAAAACTTCCCTTGTCTTCATTTATGTTCTTTGTTGGCACTTTTGAAAAGCTATGAACTTTGTTAAAGGTTCATGAAGTTCATGAACCATGAGGAACGCTAACGTATATTCTTCTTCATCTATTTTATTGGTGTATTGAGATCCTTTTGAACTTTATTAGCATTTTGGAGAGTTCAAGAACCTGTGAATCTTGTTAGAGGTTCATGAACCATAAGAAATGCCAACAAAGGCCCCATAAAAAGGCATACAAGGCCAACACTTGGAAAATTTTGAGGACTTTCCACATGGACAAGATACTTGGAGAAAAAGGGAGGAAGAGAAATGGATTGGGATAGGATGTCAAAGCAAGAACATGAAATTTGATCCGAGAGGGAACTCCTGTAAACTGGGAAGGAAGGAATGCGGAAAAGGGAAGTGGAACTGGAGTATAAAATAGGATGTGAAAAATTAAAGGGGAATAGGAACTCAAGGAAAAGGAGGGAAATATAGGAGAAGGTTGGGGTTCCATAAACCAAAAGGAATAGGTGAGGTGAAAAAGACTAAGGCGTGGAGAAGGATTTGTGGGACTTTCAAGTAGAACTGGAACTAGATATGAGATATGGGATGTATAGTGCACATGTAGTATTCGGTTGAAAAACTGCAAAAGAGGAAAGCGAAGGAAATACAGGAAATGGAGAGGATGGTGAAGCCCATAGGAATTCCAAGTAGAAATGGAGGTGGATACCAGACGTGGGAAGGAATGACTACATCCAATAGGGGTGGAAAGTCCCGCAAACTATAGAAATTCAAGAAAATGATAAAGTGTTAGAATAATAATAAGGTTTACATTTATAATATTTAGTTTATAGTTAGATATAAATAAATACATGTTAGTTAATAAATAAATGTTAGTAATAAATTAGTTTTGGGAAGTTAGAAAGTTATTTCCTGAAATAAAAAGGCTTTATAAGTCATTTGTATTGTAATATCATTTGGTGAATATCTCCATTATATCTAGAAATTAATATATTCTATATTTTTGATATTCTTGTGCAATGGTTTAATCTATTTGTTTTCTCTAACATTGTCAATTTGGTATCAGAGCAAGCAAACTAATTTCCGTGCCTATGTGTAAAGTCTCGAGATTGGAAAATGTGTTTGAAGAAGATGATGAAGTAGGCTTGGAAGGAGGCATATATATGCTATTTTCTTTTAAGAAATCTGTTGTCCATCTGTAGAGGTGCCAAAGCAAGTCTCTGAAATATGCTCTAGGCGTGTAAGAGAATAATATGTTGTGCAGACTCCATTTGAAGCACTGTTGGAAGAAGATGCTGTTGAAAGGCATTTGAGGAGAAAATTGTTTGAAGGCTGCGTCTCATATTCACTCTCTAGGCGTGTGATAAAGAGGGTTGTGTCCAATTTTTTCAAATGAGTTGTATCAATTATTTGTTGAAAGCATGATGAAATAGGATCCCTTCTAATGTGTGGGAAGACCAACACTGTACGTGGAAAAAGATCACATCCAAACCAAAAAAGAGGTCGTGAAAAATCATCTTCTCCCTAAAAGGTGCATATTAAGTCATCTTTTTTTAAATGTTCCATGGAGTTTTAAAAAAACAAAACAAAAAGGGCACGTGAATTTTTTTTTTGTCTTGGTGAATCAAAAAAAGAGAGATAAAAAAATCTTTGGAGAAATAAGGGTATGTTTTGGAGGTATAAATTTAAGTTTTTGTTAAGAGTAATAAAAAAAACATAAAAAGTGAATAATTTTACATATAGTAAAACCATTTTCGTGATGTTTAAGGAATTAAAAAGGAGGCATTACTTTTAAGAGGATTTAAAGTGGACATTAAAAAAAGTGGGAGAGATTCTTTTATGCTTTAAAGGAGTATTTAAAAAAGTGGGAGGGATTCTTTTATGTTTTAAAGGAGTACTATTTTAAAAAAATGGAATATTTAATAAGAAAACATAGTGTGAAAGGGAGACATAAGTAGTGGAGTCTTTTTAAGTCAAGGGAATTTAAAGTATTTATAGAATGGGTTAGATTTTGTGTGAATGGAGAGATAAGAATATTTTAAGATTTGACATTAGAGAGGGAGATCTATTTTTCAAGACTTCACAATTAGATTGTTAAAATTTTGAAAATTGGAGGTGATAAGATTAGTGTGTTTTGTAAATTGGAGAGATAAGGGGTTACAATGTTAATTTGGTCATATTTTGTAAAATCATTGTAAATAGGTGCATTTTCGGTGGAATCCGACACCTTGTTAATTTTATTTTTTATGGCTACACATATATCAAACATTTCTTGTGCTTTTGGGGCCATTCATACTACACTTGATAGGGCTTTCAAAGGCTCACATGTAACATCAGGGGGTTAAAGAGTAACAAGGTCAAATTGGAGGCAGGAGGTTTTTCATCATACCGAGCTAGCTTCTCGCTCAGGGATGATTCATTGCATGAGGAGCACCCATTTTCTATTTTTGTCTCTTCATGGAGCAAGGGGGGCTTGGCATTTTGTGGCAGTATGTGTGGATAGTGTAACTTCTGAAATAGGTGGAGTTAGTGTATCTACATTTACTCAGTTTTTGGATAGTGTTATCTCTGAAACAAGTGGGATTAGTGTATTCACAGTGGTTCTGTATAGCAGAGGAGGGATTGTTTCCACAGCACTGGAGGAGGGATATTGACACACTCAGAGATGTGGGCTCTCAAAGGAGAGTTGTTCTCTCATGTGTAGCACTTGAGGAGGCATTTTGACACACTCGGAGGAGATGTGGACTTTTAGAGGAAAGTTGGTGTCTCATTGTGCAAGGAGGTTGGGAATACTTTATGTTCTCTCATGTTGTGCAGATGTTTGTAGGTTTTCCAATCAAGAGGTTGATGGCATCAGTCTGGTGTTTCTTGGGTGAGCAAGGAGGATTGGTGAAGGTGCTTTGTCAAAGCCTCCAGAAGGGTTTTCGTGATCAACTCTTGTAGTGTTCCATCCTTTGTTCGAGATAATGTAATAAGGGGGGAATGCTAGTTTTATTACATGTAAACCTTAAGGGGGGTGTTAGAATAATAATAAGGTTTACATTTATAATATTTAGTTTATAGTTAGATATAAATAAATACATGTTAGTTAATAAATAATGTTAGTAATAAATTAGTTTTGGGAAGCTAGGAAGTTATTTCCCGTAGGAAGTTAGTACGGGAAAATAAAAATGCTTTATAAGCCATCTGCATTGTATTGTAATATCAGTCGGTGAATATCCCAATTATATCCAGAAATTAATATATTCTACAATTTTGATATTCTTGTGCAATGGTTTAATCTATTTGTTTTCTCTAACATTCTCAAAAGGAACCCCCAAACTTTGAATATTTTTGGATTTTTCAGAACTATAAACATATGAGGGGGACATGGGGATGACAAGAAGCAATACTTAGGAAAAATTGACCGAGGGGTAATTCTTAACTGGAAAAGAGTGATCTAGCCTAAGAGGTTAAACTAGGTCAAAACCCTCTTCCATAAACATTAGGACATAAACTGAGCTTGGATTCTACCCAAGAAGGAGAGCCAAACTACAAGGGTTATACCCTTTTGTTGTATAGAGTAGAGTCAACCAAATCCAACCAAGGTCAAGAAAGTAAGCTAAGACGAATGGTCAAACCCTAAATGACAAAGATCTAACTATAACTAATAGATGGGAACAAATTTCAGAAAACTAAAAACATTGTAGATATCAAGGAATAGTTCAGAACCTAGATTTGAGAGCAAAAATGCCAAAGACTAGGGCGCTTGGGCACCCTAGATTGAAATTAGGGCTATGCAGAACTTCAAAGTTTCACTAGACCTATACCTATCTACTCTGTCTTCTTCCCAGAAATTGTCTTCAGAATCCTATTTCTCCAACTTGCACATAAGGAAAGAGGAAAAGGTTTTGTTATGTATAAGGGTTTGCCTCAGTCAAAGTCTGTGTTGGTGTTTCCACCTCCACTATAACGATGATTAGATCCAAGAGTGCATGCACTAGGAGGGCAGAGGTCAGATTTGTGATATATGATAGAAATATGAATAAAAATGATGATGATTACCACAAGAGATATAACCCTAGTTGATGAAGATGACTCAAGATCTCACACCAACAAAGGAGAGTGAGGAAGCAGACTTGAAACTCCCTTCAAGACCTGCAAACAAACTTTAATAGCATTCACAAGTAGATATCACCTTCAAGCATAGTAGATCAACACATGAGAGTGAACTCCAATTTCATATGAGGCAACTTAGCAACATTCATCTAGGTGTAAAATGAAATACAAAACTCCTTTATATATGCACTCCCACTCACTTATGACAAATAAAACACAATTAGGCCAACAAATAGAAACTAAGGAAGTGTCCCAAGTTGACACTACAAAAGAGGGGCTAAAGATCCCAACTGGGACCAGGGTGGTCAAGCATCCTAGGCCTTTAGCCCCACAAACCCTAGGGAGTGTCAAATGTAGTGGGCTTAGTCCATTCCTAAGTTGATTCTGTCAGGTTTATTCATCAGGATCGAGATTTTATCGTTTTATGCTCAAAAAGGTCTTAAAAAAAGGTCTTGATTAACAAAGGCAACAATTTAGGTCCAACCAGGTGCTAAACTAAGTGTAAAATGTTAGTGTATAGATTTTACTCTATAACATTTAGCCCCCACTCTAGCATGGGTATGAACTTACGTTCAAACTCACACTAAAGGATCGAGAAGACAAATTTCAAACACGTGAATACTTAAGCCTGAAGAATTCCACCAAGTTGTGGACTACAAGTAGCCCCCAAGCTTATGATTCTAAGGTTACAAACACAAAAGCAAGAGACTTTCAAACACGCAAGACATTGAAACATAACTCACACATACACGGAGTACTAAAAGTATTCATAAAAATACACGTGAAAGACACACAATACACAAAGGAACCTATAAGCCATACACAATGCATACACGCTTGACACAAAGTATACACATAAGGCACAAAGCATACACATTAGACATAATGAATACATAGAGAACACATGGAAGACACATGAAAACATAAGCTAAACATAATGCATAAAAGAAGAAAACATAAGAACACACATAGGAACAAACACACAAGGCACATGACTCTGATGATAGCTTGCTCTGTCGCTAGGGGTCATGTGGAAAGAAGTGCCACAATGGATCACACACTAGTAAGGATCACCAAATTACTAGGTGACCATGACAAGTCACATGAAGCACACGGGCTAGCCAACTTTGTTGCACTAGGTGGCTCATGGACCAAAGAGGAATCATCATAGGCTAGCGAGGAATGCCAAATCACTAGGTGAGTTCCACACCAACAAGTATGCAATAAAAAGAGAGCATAGCGTGATGTATGCCACCAGCTTAAAGTGATTGCTAACTCCTATCATGGAGCATTAATTTAAGGTAGAACAAATCACAAGACATGAACAAGAGCTTTCTGAAAGAACATGCCCATAAGATATGTGTTCCCAAAAACTACATCGCATAAAGGAGTTTCCCCCACAAAAAGGCAAACTGAGGCGATGCTACAGGCACGATACACAATGGCTTGTGTAGTCATGGTATGATGCGAGCATAGCAACAAGGTGGTACATAAATCAAAACAAAAAAGAAGCAATAAGTTATGTATACACCTAAAAATGACACGACTTTGTCTAAATAAATATTCTTAATATTTATTTAAGTCTATTTCCTCTATCAATAAATAAATAAACAAATTTATTTATTTGATTCATATTTCTCTAAGTTAATTAAATATCAAAGTATTTAATTGCATCGTCTAAAGTCAAAATTAAATAAATCCTTTATTTAATTTAATTCTTCCAAAACAATTAAATAATTCTAAATTATTTAATTAAGTCATTTATTCCTCCAGATTTAAATAAATCAATTAAATTTATTTAAATCCTCTCAATCTTTAAAAATAAAATATAATAAAATATTTTATTTATTCTTCCAAATCATGCACAAACAATTAAATAAATTTATTTATTTAATTTGCTTTCTTATCTTCCTCAATTAAATAAATTTATTTATTTAATTTGCTTTCTTATCTTCTAAATTAAATAAATTTATTTATTTAATTTGCTTTCTTATCTTCTAAATTAAATAAATTTATTTATTTAATTTTCTTTCTTATCTTCTAATTCCTCAATTAAATAAATTTATTTATTTAATTCGCTTTCTTATTTTCCAAATCTTCTAAAAATAAATTCTTCTTGTCATACAAAAGTAAAAGCTGAGTTAACTGATTTAAAGCAAATCTGTTTTATCAACAAAACTCTTAAATATGAAAAATATATTCTAATTTAAGAAATAAAAACTCATCCTCATCAAGAAAGCAGTTAACTCAACAAAGCTTCTTTTTGAATGACACATGTCCTTCTATTCGCGCACATTCTCTCGAATATTCTCCTCCATTGATCTTCTCATTTCTTCTCAACCATTGATCTTCTCTCACACAACTCTATAAATACAACCCTCTTCTTCTTCATTTAATATCTATCATTCGAGTAAACTTATGCTGCAGGAACTATAGCGTGCCATTGGCACCCCATTTCATATCATTCATCATCCATCCATTTCATAGTGTGTTGAAGTTCATCTTTAACACACCAAGTATCAGAGCCACTTCTCCTTGTCATCTTAAGGAATCGAAGTAAGGAAGCAAGCTCCCTGAGGGCCATCTTCATCACCACAAGATCAAGAAAGAAAAGGCGAACAATTGAAGTCGCAAGGTAAAAGGTTGTGAGTATCTCTCTTTCTCTATTTTAATCTCCTTTTATCTTCATATTTCATTGATGTTTGGGTTTTTATTATTAAATTGATTATCCCATTTTTACCCTTACAGGTTATACTAAGTAATAACACAAAGGGATCTACTTAACTAGCATCAGTATATGAATGGTTGTACAAATAGGAGAATTCTCAAGGCTATACATATAGAACTGTCATCATCCGCCAGCTAGTAGAACTACGGAGACAAATGAATAAATATCACATGAAATCAAAAATAAAAATCCTTTGGGTCAACAAGGGAGAATGTAGGAGCATCCTATGCCTTGCATCATCTCCAAAGGACACAACAATTCAAATTATGACATATAGAAGAATGATGATATGAATAGAGAGAATGTCACAACAAATTTTGGTCCCTTTGTATCCTTGCACCTAGAAGGGTGTCAATGGTCATCCAAAGAGAGCTTAACAATAACAACAATAACAACACAAATAAAATATCAAGCAACACATCATGGGGGAAAACAATCACATGCAATCATAACATAAAAATAAGGTACCTCACTTGCAAGTCAACCTAAAGCAAATCATCCTCCTCCCAATCTTGATCATCATCCATTTGGAAAGGTAGACAAGATGCAAGAGGAACCATAGCATGTGAGTATAAGGAACACGATCCATACCTATATTATCTTTGGGATTCACTATCAGAATATAGCACAATAGGTTCCATAGTAGCTTGTGAAGCATCATCTTTCATTTTAAGAGACACAATGGTAGTAGACGTCTCTTTCATATCCGTCAGTGATAAACAGTTATGAGAAGGGAGATTCTCCTCTCTTGTGAGAAGGTGAGCCATAACACGATGATGCTTCTTTCTTTCTCTCGTAATCTTATTTCGCTTAGCTTTATTCATGATGTTTGTGAGGGGAACCATAGTATCTTCCAACGTGGGTTCCTTTTCTTCCTTTGCTTCAAGAACATTAGAAGAAACAAGAGGAACCATCGAAGGATGGGAGACTATGGGGGAAGGGTTCCTTAATGCGGGATGCTCTTCCTTCTCAACTTGTGAAATAGGTGGAAGTACATGAGCATCCTCAAGTAGTTGAGAAACCTTAGGAAAGAAAACACACACAACCAATTGATTTCCACTTGTCTCCCTAGAGGCAGGTGGTACAAAAGTAACATTGCGGTTGCGAAGAGGTTTGTTTTGTGCCTAAAGGTTGCCTTGTTGTCTTTGAAGGGATGGCAAAGGGGGAACCTTGGCATATCTACTAGATGCTCAGGGACGGGGAAGAACTTTTGATTCGGGCTTAGATTCATTCACCACCTATGGGACATGAGGAACTACTGTCATAGCCTCAAAAGATCGAGGAGGTTTAGGGACATCACAAGGAGGAATATTACTAAGCAATAACACTACTATTTTCTTTGCTTTAAACTTTTGATATGATAAGAAGAATAGATCCTCTCTAGCTCGAGCAACTCCAATTGGTTGTGGCTAGAAGCAGTCAAGTGTACTGATTATGATGTACAACATGGACACGTCCCTCAAATGGAAACTTTAAGCACTTGTGAACCATAGAGGGGACTGCCTTCATGAAGCAGAGCCATGGGTAACCTAGCTTCACATGATATAAGTCCGATGTAGGAATGATGAAAAAATTAACATCCAAATCTCTTGGCCTAACCTTAAATTCAAGAGTTAAGGAACCAAGAGTTGGAAGGATAGACCCATCATGCACTCTAATAGCCATCTTCGATACATCGTAAGTATCTTGATGTAAACCATGCATGTAGAGAAATTCTTTAGTTACTACATTTACCATGCATATAGGATCTATCATAGCACCTCGAATAGGTTTATCATTGATTCGAATATTAATGTAAAGAGGCCCATCAGGAGCTTCCATAGTGGCATCATGTGGAGTGAAAGATATAGAAGGTTCTAATTTCACTCACTCTTTGTGAGGGTGAGCATCCACCATGTAAATATCAACAACATTCGGTATATATTTGAAAATTTTGATTAGGAGTAGCCACTGATTTATTTCCTGTCATTCACACTGGCAACCTGGATGACATTGGAGTTGATGAGGTCTTGAACTGCATGTTTAAGACACATGCATCTTTCAATGCCATGGCCAACAGAGCGGTGAAATTGACAAAAGGCCTTCAAATCAAAGGAAGATTATTGCATCTTACTTGGATCGAGAGATTTAACAGGCGGAAGTTTGATGAGATTGTTTTGCAAAAGTTGTATCATTATAGCATAGAGAAATTTTGATAATGGTGTGAAGTTTCTTGCTTTTGGTTTCAACTTGTAAGGGGTGGGAGCAAGAGATGATGTTGCCACCACATGTTTTGTTATGTTGTTCGCTGAAATTTCATTTCTCTTGATGAAGTTTTTGTTGTATTTTTTGAAAGAATGATTGTGAGAGGCCTCGAATTGACCAATTGGAGCCGATGAGGGATTATGCTCATATTAACTAATCGAAAGTTGATAATCATGAAGAGTCATGCAAAGATGAGTGAAAGAATCATATTGCATCAACAATATCTTATCACGAATGTGAGGTTGTAAGTTTCCTATAAAGATTCTTTGCACATTAGCATCTAGAATAGAATATTGAACTTGTGAGAAGAGGGATTGATAATGGCCCATAAAATCTAAATTATTTTTTCTTTCATTCCTTGTTTGCAATGAACCAGGGCTGTCAAAGAGACTTGAGGTCCAATGTTCACTTAAAAATAATTGAGGAGCTTATTGACTAATTGTGAGAAAGAAGTTATAAAATTAGGAGGTAGTGAGCAAAACCATCCAAGGCTGTGTCTTTGAGTGGCCTAGGAAAGAGTTTTGCTAAGATTGCATCCTCAAAGAAGAAATCACTACACATAGCGGTAAAAGTTGCCACATGGTTGTTAGTGTCTCCCTTCCCATTATAATTCTCAAAGCAAGGGGTCTCAAATCTCTTTGGCATTGGAGTTCTTAAGATAGAATAAGACAAAGGGCTATGGATATAATGTGTTGTCATATTAGGTTTAGGTGGACTATTGCTCATGCTAGCCAAATGTTGTTGGATGGAGGTCATATTTTGCAACAATTAGTTTATGACAGGGTCGAAAGCTAAACTAGGTAGAGGTTGGAATGAATTTGAAGGACTAGATGATGGTATATGAGTAGCCTTTTGGAATGTGATAGGAGGTTTAGATGTAGGTGGAGTAACATTAGGTGTGTAACTATATGGAATGGTACTATAATGGCGAACATGATTCCCAGTGGATAAACCAACACATGTGGTAGCATTATTACTCGACTATGTAGTAGTGGTGAGAATAGTAGAAGTATAAGTAGGAATAGGGAGTGTTGGTATGGGTGCTGACAATTGAGTCCCTATTTGATTAGAATAAGTGACATTGGTGATGATTTTAACACAACTAGATGTAGATAGAATGTTGTTATGCATTATATGTGCTAGGCCACGCAAGACTTCCAATCCTTCTTGACCTTCGAGCAAAAGATGTCATAGATTCTCAACAACATGGATGATCTCTTTAGCCATGTGTTTTGAGCTTACAAATTGCTAGAAATTAGCTAACTTAGTGGCTAATCTCTAAATTTGTGCTTTAGGAACATGAGCTACAAGGTCATCAATGTTGACATGGATTCATGGAAGTTTGATGCTTTAGGAAGATGTGAAGTAGGGATATCAAGAAGAATTGATGGACCTTCTTGTGGGATAAGCCAAAGAATTTGGGGTTTTGATGTATTGGTATCATCATTATGCAAAAAATTAGAACCCATAATTCATCGAATTCTTCACACAAGAATGTTAGAATTGGGGCACTGGGTTACAAAGCTCAAAAAGTGTCTACAAGCTTTAGTAACACACAAGATGCACCAATAGAAGAAATGAATGATGAAGCAAAAGTAGGATTTGTGCTCTGTATAAGTGAAGCAATGTTTCATTCAAATGTACAAAAACATAATGCATATAATATATCCTTTATCAAATTCAACTCTACTCAAATCCACTTAAATATCAACAATGCCAATGCTAAAATCAAACTCAAATTTCGACAATCTTTCCAAAATGCAACAACTCAAAATTATTCCTATCTTCAAATTTTAATGCAAGATGACAATTGTAATATTGTAGAACAATGCAAAACCAGATTTGGAATGCAAATGACAACAACAAAATCTGAAATTAAATTATCAATCATAAACCCTAGATTGCAACATTAACTAGGATTCACAAAATGTAACTTTTTTGACAATTTCTAGCAATGAAAAGGATTCAAATGAACAATGTAACACTATGAAATGATCAACTACTGAAATACCAATCAGAGTTGATGCAAAAATCAGAAATTATGCTATGATGAGCTATCCTTATGAGATGCAAACAAAGTGACAATTGTGCTTTTTTCAAATCTAGAATGAAGTTTTTTTCAAATGCAAGGATGCAAGAATGTTTTGAACAAAAAGAATGACAAGGTACAACAAATGCAAATGTTTTAAACAAACTACCACTGCAACAAGATCTAAAACTATTCACAAATCTATAAACCCTAGGCTCAAAACTAGCTAGATTTTCTAGAAATGTAAGGTTTTTACAAACCCTAGTTTTGAAACCATGCAAGATTTAACTATGTATGTATGAAAAATGATTAATGAACTCACTCCCAATTAGATATAGAGTGATAAACAACTCAGGTCAGAAAGAAGACGGATGCAAAAGTGGAAGAAATGACGTGTTCACCAAAATGTTAAGTGGAAAAGAGTGATCTAGCAGGTAAGAGGTTAAACTAGGTCAAAACCCTCTTCCATAAACATTGAGACATAAATCGAGCTTGACTTTTACCTAAGAAGGAGAGCCAAACTACAAGGCTTCTACCCTTTTGTTATATAGAGAAGAGTCAACCAAATCCAACCAAGGTCAAGCAAGTAAGCTAAGACAAATGGCCAAACCCTAAATGAAAAATATTAGACTATAACTAACAGACCGGAACAAATCTCAAAAAACTAAAAACACATCAGAGATTAGGGAATAGTTCAGAACCTGAATTTGAGAGAAGAAATGTGAAAGACCAGGGTGCTTCCGCACCCTAGATGCAAATTAGGGTTATGCAGAACTTTAGAGTTTCACCAGACCTATACCTATCTTCTCTATCTTCTTCTCAGAAATTATCTTCAGAAACCTATTTCTCTGACCTGCACACAAGGAAAGAGGAAAAGGTTGTGCTGTGTATAAGGGTTTACCTCAGTCAAACCCTATGGTGGTGTTTCCACTACCACTATAGCGATGATTAGATCCAAGAGTGCATGCCCTAGGAGGGCAAAGGCCAGATTTGTGATATATGATAGAAATATGAATGAAAATGATAATGATTACCACAAGAGATATAACCCTAGTTGATGAAGATGACTCAAGATCTCACACCAACATAGGAGAGTGATGAAGAAGACTTGAAACTCCCTTCAAGACCCGTAAACAAACTTTAATAGCATTCACAAGTAGATATCACCTTTAAGCATATAAGATCAACACATGAGAGTAAACTCCAATTTTGCATGAGGCAACTTGGCAACATTCATCTAGGTGTAAAATGAAATACAAAACTCCTTTATATATGCACTCACACTCACTTACGACAAATAAAACACAATTAGGTCGACAAATACAAACTAAGGAAGTGTCCCAAGCTGACACTACAAAAGAAGGGCTAAAGATCCCAACTAGGACCAGGGCACTTCGCCACCCTGGACTTTTAGCCCCACAAACTCTGGGGAGTGTCAAATGTGGTGGGCTTAGTCTAATCCTAAGTTGATTCCATCAGGTTTATTCATCGGGATCGAGATTTTATCGTTTTATGCTAAAAAAGGTGTTAAAATAGGTCCTGATTAACAAAGGCAACAATTTAGGTCCAACTAGGTGCTAAACTAAGTGTAAAATTATAGTTACACTTTTTACTCTATAACAGTAACCTACTTAAACTTTCTTAGATTAGTTATAAATGGTGGGTTAAAACACGACAAGTGCACAAAGGGGAACCACACTTAGGAATTTTTACAAAATTTGAATTGGGTACCGACAATGTGCTTCCAATCACCTATGCTAACCTTTGGTATGGATTTCACATTTTAAAAGTGTCTTTTTAGGTACAATTTGATAGGGCTAACGTTAGCACCTGCATAGTCTAGCAGAAGGTCACATTGGGCCCTAAGCCCATAATTCTTTCCTTCCCATTGGGGCTTAAACCGGTTGGCCCACCAACGACACTACTCACATGACATCGCCTTGCCACTACTTACAAGACACATGTGCTAGGTCTCCACCCTCTTGCCACCATTTCTTAGTTCAAGTTGGCGGCACCACCACATGATTGCCCAAACAAGACTCAGTGATTTTTTACTCTGAAGGAGTGATTTTTCTAGGAGCCATTACTTGGGCATACATTATTAGATTTTTGCAAACAAATTGGTGTTGGAAAGATGGTTCTAAGCAATACCCATCCATCCACTTAGTTTTTCTAGATTTTTGCCTAGGTACCCCTTATTTTAGTTTGAAGTCTATTTTTATACTTTATCTTGTGTTATTGGAAAAATTGCATCAAAGTGGATTTTTTCTTGCATGAGGGGGTTGATTGTTTGTATTGTAAGGGGTATATTGTTGTTTCTCTTTCCTATTTTTTGTATTCATCATGGATAAAACCCAATTTTCTCCTCTCACTCCATACAATTACTATGAATGAAAAAACAAATGGAGATATGACTAAAGAAATTGGGGTTATACTGAGTTAAAATGGATACAAAACTTGAACCAAGAACTGTTGTAGAAAAGAGAAAGTGGTATAATAGGTGTGATGAAGCCTATGGAACATTGTGCATGTATAATTATCTTGATCTCCTTTCTCACATTAGGTATTGCACAACACCAAATGAGATTTGGACTAATTGGAGAGTTTGTTTGGGAAGTAGGATACTTTGCAAGGTTTTCAATTGGAGAATGAACTTGGTTTGAATTCTACTAATTGTGACAACAACCAATACTTATTCATTAATCCCAAATCACTCAAATTGTAGTTGAAACAATGTGGTATTGAGAAACATGACTCCCAATTGATTCTTTCCATCCTTGCCAAACTTGGTCCTGATTATTAAATTTTTGTTTCTACATTTTATGCTACTAGGGATGCTCTTGGTACCACATTACATATTCCTTTACTTGATGATTTCACTACTTCACTCACTAGGGAGTAGGTAAAGTTAGTGCAAATGGGTAATCTAAAGTCTACAAAACTACACGCTCTTATTTATAATCAAAGCATAAAAGACCAAAGTTTTTAAGTAGCAAGGGAAAGAAAGAAAAAAATAGGGACATCATCACAATCAAAGTACACGAAGGGCAAGGTACTTGTTGCATCTACAATTTCTGATTTAGGGAGACGGCTTCTTAATTTTGGAGCTTCATATTATATGGCTTCATAACAGGGTATGTTCTCTTCATTTCATACCTCTACTACATCTCACATCTTGATGCCTAACAACACATATATGAGTGTGGGAAAGAATCTATTAACATGGGTGAGGGATCCTTCAATGATGTCTTTTGCATTCAGGTTCACTGCCAACCAATCTCTTTTCTATCTATCGGATTACACATAGTGGGATAGGGAAGAGTATTGAGTTCACACAAAATTCTATGATTTTTTGAGATTTGCAAAGTAGAGAGATTGTTGCAGCTAGCTAGGTTGATCATAAGTCTACACAATACACCTTCTCACATTTAGCCCCTGACGATCCTTTGAATGATATTCACATTCATGCATTTAGTGTGGATAGTTTTTAGGAGGTCCAGTTTAGTCACTTGAATCTTCATTTCCTCTCATTGACTGAGGTTCTAGAGACTTGTGTTGATATCACACCTCCTCCATCACTTGTTTCTTCAAGTGATTCTTTGTAGCAGGTACATCATAGTCTTCCATATTTTATTCATTGGGATGAGTAATTGACACATCTTGTTGATTTTTTTGTGAGTCCCATCTTGCAGATTTGACAAACACACTTGAGGATACCATTTCCTCTTTGTTGACAGTTATAACAAACTTGTTATCACATCTTCTTTGTCTTTGGATATTGTTGTTCTTGTGCCTTCATAGGTTTTTGGATTGGTATCACCTCATTGCATTGTGACATCCTTTGATTCCAACATGTGGATACTTGAGCAATTTTCAAAGGCACACATCATGAGACTTCTTCCCTCATCTCTTTTCTTGGACTAGGAGTTTCTTCTACGTACATCATTGGATTTGTTTCTTCCCAAGTGGAGAAATGTTGTTTGCCAATTTTGGATCATCTTTAACATTCACCATTGGCATAGGAGCTACTTCTTTGTGATGGGTTTGATAGTCTCTCTTTTTCTCTCCTATGAGGGGGCCATTAATTATATATTGGTCACTGAAATAGTGCTTGGAGGGTCATGCTGAGTCCTCCATTCTTCTTTCACTTGTACATGGTTTTTTCTTTCATCTATTCTCTCTTGGAGAGGGATTTTTTTTCTGTGTTTTTCTCCTTTACTGTCTAACATGGCTTTGTAACTAGGACCCATCCATTGCATTGTTGCATATTCTCCCTAAGTTGCACTTAAGGGGGGTGACAGTGTGAACAAGGTATATTACCTAACTAGTTTCATATTAGGTCCTATTCACACTTGCATTTTAAAGCTTACTTAGGTCACTTATTATTTGTGTCTCATGTCATAGGATTAAGACACTTGTCATGATCTTAGTTTGACTTAGGGTTTCAACATTGTATCATTGTACAATTTTTATGCATCTAATCAATTCTTTGGCTTCATAGCATTTCCATTACTTCTTTCTTGTGTGGAAAGTTTTTTTGGTTGTAGGTGATCCTTGGCTTCGGTGGGGTTATTCATTAACTCTTAAAAGTTTATGCTTATGGGTATGCATCATATTGGATTAGTCTAGGTTAAGCTTAGGAAAAAGTTTATTTTCTTTTACAATTTTATGTTAACCAATTGAAAATTGTAGGCAACAGATAAGTTAGTAATAAACATACGTGTAAGAACACTCTTGTAAAGGAATATAAAATTTCCTTAAGCTTAGTCTAGGCTAATCAAATAAGATGCATACAAATAAGCATAATTATTTTAGACTAATTAATGATGCTAGATGAGATTGATACTTTGATAACTGTAACAACTATTTTAGGAAATGTAAATGCAATAAATAAGGGTACTTAACTTTGAGACCAAAGAATGAATGAATTGTATGGAGGTTCTTGAATATTTAAAGTCTTAGGATAAGAACAACAAATGATAATTTAATAATGGCGTTGGGATCAAAATCATTCCTTTTTCTCTATGTAAGGACAAGTTTGAGCATAAGGTTGAGTTCATGGTTACAAAATTATTCTGTACCTTATTCGATATCGGGGATTGACAGTAACTAAAAATACCTTTGTATGGCTATTTTTGTTTCATTAGGGGACACATTCTTCTAGGTCAATATGTGGAAATCTGTGTAGAATATAAAAAAACAATACTTTTTAGTCATGCATATGCTCCTAGAATGATCATACAAATCTGGGTTCCTTTTAGTGCACCAACTCAAAATGTTTAGTTCGTTGGAATGAGAGAGAACTCACGCATATTCTAGAAGATTAGAATGAATGCATTGAATATCCTTAAACACAAGGATATAGCAACACATTGTGCAAATCAGTGTTTAGTCAGCTCTAGGTGGGTAGGGTATAGGTGAGCGTCAACCAAATTTGAATTAAAAATTTTGAATTTGAAAAGGTCAAGTTCGCAATTGTGGAGCGCGTGCAATGGGTGTAATAAATGTAAGAATATGATGAATGTATGAGAATATGTATACATATATATAGATAAGGGATAGGTATATAGGAATATGTGTAATGGTTTGATAAGTGACATAAAGCAAGAAGCATGACTTTGCACAAATTTATACTATTTTTTAATATGTCAATGCTAATGGAAAATGACATGGAAATGGAAATTTGCCCATTACAACTTTATAAATAAAAAAATATTATTTTTTATTTCATTTTTATTAATTTTCATTATATGAAAGAAGAGGACAAATATAGGCGGCTACTAGAACCTCACCCACACGAGTACCTACCTACTATCAAGTTGCGCAAATTTCCAAACGTGAAAGGTGCAGATTCAATCCAGAGAGCTCGGAGTCCATGTATACCTGCCCTCGACAATTGACAGGAAATTTCCACAACTCCAGACAATTCTTTATCCAGATTGTCAACAATTTTGTCTTGGGGGTAACGGAAGTTACGTTGTTTATTAATACTTGCGGGCCCCACATGAGTGACTAATACGTTGGTTAATGGAATTCCGCTTTCTTGGGGGTAACGAAAGTTACGTTGTTTATTAATACTTGCGGGCCCCACATGAGTGACTAATTCGTTGGATAATGGAATTCCGCTTTCTTGGACTAGACATTCAGAGGATAATGGGCTTTTCTATTCAGGAATACTCTAGATGCACCGCTGTCTCCGTTTGACTATGAAAAATAATCAAACGCCTGCGTCATTCCCCAAGAATACGTTGCCTTCATCTTATTATATAAGTGCTTCCCCTTCCATCATCTGCTCGGGAAGCATAGTGAGGAAAGTAAGAAGAAAGGAAAAGGTGAGTAGGAAAAATGGCAACACAGAAGGCGTGGTTTCATAACAAGTATGGGTCTGTAGACGTCCTGGAATTCGGAGAGTTTCCGGTTCCAAAGGCCGAGCCTGGTCATGTTCTCGTTAAAGTTCATGCAGCTGCCATCAATCCAGTTGATTACAAACGACGAGAAGGAGTTTTCCAGCAAAATGATTCTGATTTTCCGGTAATTGTTCGAAATTGTCTTAATTTTTCATCGTTATTATTTTGTTTTGTTTTTGAGCTTTAGGATTTATTTTAATAAAATGTTTTATTTGTATCCCATGGCGGCCCCAGGATCTGGGAGGACAGGGTAGCTTAAATAAAATAGAATTTTTGGAAGTTTTTGTATAGATATATGCGGATAAGAATAAATAATGATCGGTGTAACCTGGGGTTCTAGGAGGATTTATAACTTTGATATTTTAAGTCTATTTTTTTTTTTTGCGAGGGTTTTATATCAAATCCATAGAATTGTTTAGCTATTCAAAATGGGAGCACTAGGCTGAGAGTGAAGGACTTAGGGGTATCCATTCCTTTAAAATTGCTTAGGGCCTTGCACTCAACAAGACTTGATCCTTGTAGGCTCATTCCAAACCATTCAAATTCATCAGTCGGCCTGGACTTGGGGTTTGCTCCCTCGAGGCTCGGGTTCGATTCGCGGCGGGCTTACTCGGTGCACGTGGTTTGTGGGCTATTGAGTGCACCTGCTGGGGACTAGTCTCGCCCCAGCTTGCCCCCTCCTGTCCCCAACTTGGCAAGTCCCCAACTTGGCAACTTGTAAGCCCAAGGTAAGGAAGGGTTGGGTTGCAGGGGACTAGTCTCACCCCAGCTCGCCCCCTCCCGTCCTCGACTTGTCAACTTCCTCGACTTGGCAACTTGTAAGCCCAAGGTAAGGAAGGGCTGGGTCGTTGCGTTGGGTCGCGGGGACACCCCTGTAGTTAGCAAAAAAATAAAAATAAAAATAAAAATTCATTAGTAGACCAAAAGCCCATTGACTTAAATCTAAATTTTCCATCATATATTCTATTTAAAAAAATAAAAGTATTGAATATTTCAATTTCCATAGTACTATAATAATATTATTTTTTGTTAAAGATAAATATATTATAATCAAAAGTATATAATTGTTAATAGGATCAAGTCTTGCTAAATTTAGATATATGTGTTTTTATTATATTGTCATTGACTTCAAAAGAATAAAGATGTGGATATTTATATGGTTCAATTATTTTAATTAAAATAATTATTTATTTTATTATTTTTAAATATATAATTATTTATTTTTTAAGAACATGTACAAAATATAAAATTCTAAGAAAAACCATATAATTCTAATTGACGAATAGTTGCTGGTTTATATATAATAATAATATTCTCAAACACCTTAAGAGAATACAGATGTGAATATGTATATTATTTTAATTATTTTCATTAAAAATTATTTATTTTATTATTTAAACATATAATTATTTATCTATTAAAGAACATATACAAAACCTTTTTCAATTGAAATTTTTTTTTGAGATCCTCTTTTTAAATATACGAACATCATCATCAAGTCTTCTGAAAAAGTAAAGTCTCTTTAGAATGATATCATGGTTAAAATCGGGAGTAACAAAACTCTTTAATTAGAAAGTCAAATTTAAAGCCATTTATATATAAAATATTCATTACATTTAAATATATACATATTTATATAAAACTCTTAATTCATTTACTAAAACCTAATAACTTTTCAAATAAAAATTCTACCTACTTACTTCCCACCCTACTCCATTCTGATCGGGTTTAGAGGATGCTAAATACTTTAAAAACATAGGTGTATAACTACTAAATCCTCTACCAAATTCCTTTAATAGATCGTCAAAGAAATTGTAAGCTAATAAAATACTTTTTCCTACTCAAAATTCTAAGCAATGAAGTTCTATAATATTCGCAGGCGAAGGTTGAAAACAGTAAACCAAAGAAAATTCGATTTTCATGTCCCTCAGCTTTTCCATTTAATTTTGTCAACGTTTATTAGAATAAATCATAAAAAACAGGGTTTTTAACATTACCTTACAAATTGATTTCAGACCGTGCCATCCGGCGATATGAGTGGAGTGGTCGTGGAAGTGGGCGAGGGAGTGACAAAGTTTAAGAAAGGCGACGAAGTGTACGGCAACATTCTGGAATTCTTGACGGGCAAGCCCAAGCAATGCGGGACACTGGCGGAGTATACAGCGGCGCCAGAGCACTTGGTGGCCGCCAAGCCCAAGAATTTGTCATACGAGGAGGCCGCCAGTTTGCCCAGCGTCGCCGTGACCGCCCAGCAGGCCTTCGAAACGGTCAAGTTTAAAAAGGGGCAGACCGTCTTCATTGTGGGCGGCGCAGGCGGCGTGGGCAGCGTGGGCATTCAGTTGGCCAAGCACGTCTATGGAGCTTCCAAAGTAGCCGCCTCCGCCAGCACCTCTAAATTGGACTTTGTCAAAACCCTCGGCGCTGATCTAGTCGTTGATTACACCAAGCAATCCTACGACCAAGTCTCAGAGAAATTCGACTTTGTTTTCGACACTGTCGGTACGTGACTGTCATCATTTTTTCTGTAACTAACATAAATATCTTAAATCCATGTCTAAATCTGGATTGTTTTTTTAAAATGCAGGGGAATCGGCGAAATCTCACGTGGTGGCAAAAGAAGGAGCCCCCATAATAGACATCGCCGCATTTCCACCTCATCCCAAAGCCCAGAACATGTTTGCCTTGCCCGGGGCTGAGAAGCTGGAAAAGCTGAAGGAATACTTTGAGAGTAGAAAGGTGAAAGCCGTTTTGGATCCCAAGAGCCCCTTCCCATTTTCTAAGGTTGTGGAGGCTTTCAAATACCAAGAAACAGGCCGAGCACAGGGAAAGATCGTCATTTCGCCTATCCCATAGAGATGTATAAGAATAGTAGATGTTATAGAAATAATGTGCGCAGGTTCTCAGTTTACTTGTGTATCTCTCATCTAACAAAATAAAATTCAGATTTCTCTGAAATTATTCTTTTGTCTTACGGATTTTTAAATTTACTCATGTTATAATTTATTTAATATAAAAATAAAAAATTGCTATATTTATATATAATGTAATTATTTTTGGTAAAAAATAAAATTGAAATATCGCAAGTAATCTCAAAATACATTTACCTTCTTCCTTTTTATTTGCAGTCAAATCTTCAGAGTGGGATGTCTTTTCCAATGTATAATTTTAAATATAATTAGTTTTTTATTTGCAATCGTAGCTTTTAAAAATGCGCCGTCCTATCCTAATAGCCATAATTTTTTTTTGTTTTAATTACAATAATCTATTTATTTAAAGTCATATCTTAAAAAATTTGATGTCCATTTTTATTTTTAATTATAATTTTTAATCTTTTAGATGGGCCAACTTTATAGCTTTGGGTGAATAATTAATAACAACATTACCAAATATGCAAATAGTTTAAATGTAGATTTCAATGCATTAGGTTCCTTTTAAGCTCCAAATCAATTTTTTTTTGAATGATTTTTCCTTGATTGATCATATGAGTCAAGTGCACAAGGAATACTTTTAAATACCAAGACAAAATAATAAGTCACACGAACATGTACCAAGTTGGCTTGCAATGACTAGTGAAAAGGGTGGGAATCTAGGAATCTAAATTTTAAAAATTTGAATTCGTGGTCAATCTTGAGCCCTTTGAGATCAAACTCAAGCACTACAGGATTAATCTAGGATAGGAAAGTGCAGACCTTTAGGAGGGGATCAAATGTAGAATATGAATATGGATATGGGTGCAATTAATGGCCAATAATGGTGAATGTATGGGAGTGTGCAAATAGGGATGGGATATGGTCAAATGTGTGGAAATAGGTGCAAGTAAATGTGGAATAAGGATGCATAAGGATTGGGGAATGAGCTAAACTTAACACAATAGTGTGCCACTTGCCAATATGTAATTGTATTATGTCATTCCATCACAATGGGCCCAAAACTAAATGGGAATAGGCATGGGTATGGAAATTTCATATTTACATTTTGCTCCCACTTTGAGGTGCATCTAAATCTAGCATGAATATTTATTTCAAAGCATATGGACAATCTCAGCTAATCATGAAAAGTAAGTATTTAGACACAAAATGATATGGGGTCCATGTAAAGTAGTGGACCAATCTTAGATTATTAATAATATGTATTAAGAGATTACTTTAGGATATTTGTAGGGAAGTTTGTGAAAGCAGCTTTTCCAAGGAGTGATACCAGATCCAAGGGGGTTCTTGATCTAGTACATTCAGATATATGTGGACTAATGTCAACGAAGTCTCTAAGAGGATATGAGTACTTTGTTACTTTTATTGATGATTTCTCCAGGAAGACCTGGATATACTTCTTGAAGACCAAGGATGAGGTCTTTAGTCACTTCCAGGAGTTCAAAGCTCTTGTGGAGAATTCGACAGGCAGGAAGGTAAAGGTTCTTCGGTCAGACAATGGAGGCGAGTACAAAGGGAAAGAGTTCCAGGAGTTCTGTACCAGGGAAGGAATCAAGAGAGAGTGGATTGTTCCTTACAACCCGCAGCAGAATGGGGTTGCTGAGAGGAAGAATCGTTCTATATCAGAGGCAGCAAGGGCTATGTTGTATGACCAAGATATGCCATGTTACTTATGGGCAGAGGCATGCACAGTACAACAGTATACATACAGAACAGGGTTCCACATAAGGTATTGGGAAAGATGACACTAGAGGAGGCATTCTCAGGGAAGAAGCCAGATGTCAGTCACTTTAGGATATTTGAGAGTTTGGCATTTTGTCACATTCCAGGGCCTACACATTCCAAGTTAGATCAGACTGTAGAGAGAGGATACTTTGTGGGGTACAATGAGACCTCAAAGGCATATCGAATATTTATTCCAGGGACCAGGAGGATTATAGTTAGGTGTGATGTCAAATTCATGGAGGACAAGGCATATAGGAGGTCCAGAGATTTTCCAGCAGATGATCAAAATGAGCAGCGAACAGAAGCTCCAAGAATTGTTCAACCAGAATAGGGGTAGCGAAGCACGTGTACAGTTACTAATACAAGCACAGGCTCAGGTGTTGAGAGTTCACAGAGTATGGAGCAACAGATACAACAAATCCAAGAGATGCATCACGAAGATATGGAGTTTGATATTTCATCCTCTATAGTTGACAGGAGGAACTGTGAGGTTCAACAGACACATAGGGATACTCAGGAGTTTGTGGGATCTCCTAGGACGAGTAGTAGACAGCAGAAGCAACCAGCTAGGTATAATGACTATGTGGCATTGGTTAGTCAGTTGGTAGATAATGAGCCTTTCAGCTATCAAGAGGTTGCACAGCAACAGGTGTGGCAAGATGCGATGGTTGAGGAATATACCTCAATAGTGTAGAATGATGTGTGGGAGATTGTGCCTAGATTGATAGATAGGGCAGTGGTTGGATCACGCTGGATCTATAAGATTAAGCACGGTGCAGATGGTAGCATCGATAAATACAAGGCAAGGTTCGTGGCCAAGGGGTTCTCTCAGAAGGAGGGAATAGACTATGATGAGACATTCGCTCCAGTGGCTAGGTATACTTCTATACAAGCCGTAATCTCACTTGCAACACATATGGGATGGCAGATCCATCAAATGGATGTCAAGACGACATTTCTTAATGGTGAATTGGCAAAGGAGGTATACATAGAACAACCAGAGGGCTTTGTAGCACACAACAACAAAACCCACGTGTGTAGATTGAAGAGAGCCTTGTATGGACTCAAGCAGGGTCCCAGGGCGTGGTATGAACGCATTGATAGATACTTGCACGGAATAGGCTTTGTGAAAAGTGAGGCGGATGCTAACCTCTACTACTTGGTGGTTGGGGGTGAAGTTCTCATTCTTGTTCTATATGTGGATGACTTGTTTTTAACAGGTTCACTAGGTCTCATAGAGGAGTGCAAGAGGGACATTGCAGCAGAGTTCGAGATGAAGGATTTAGGGCTTATGCACTACTTTCTAGGCATGGAAGTGTGGCAGACAGATGGAGAGATTTTCCTTGGACAAGGGAAATATTGCATTGAAATCTTGAAGAGGTTTGAGATGCAAGATTGCAGAGCCATGTCTACACCTATGATCATGAATTGGAAGAAGGTAGACTCATCCAAGGAAAAGGATGTAGACCCCACCTTCTACAGGAGGTTGATTGGATCTCTCATGTATTTGGTCAACACTAAGCTGGAGATATATCCTTTGCAATAAACTCTCTTAGTCAGTTCATGGTTGAGCCAAAGAGAGTGCATTGGATAGCAGCAAAGCATGTGTTGCGGTATTTGCGTGGTACAATCAAGTATGGGATCGGATATGCTCGAGGTGATGGTATCAAGTTGATAGGCTATATTGATGCAGATTGGGTAGGTAGTACAGTGGACATGAAAAGCACTTCAGGGTGCTGCTTTAATTTGGGATTAGGAGTTGTCTCTTGGTACAGCAGGAAGCAAAAGTCTGTGGCTCTGAGTTCTGTAGAAGCAGAATACATAGCAGCTGGCATGGCAATGTGTGAGGCTATATGGCTTCGCAAGTTGCTGGTAGCTTTGTTTGGTCAGAGGGTTGAGACTACGGTGATACACTGTGATAATCAGAGTTGCATCAGATTATTTGAGAATCTAGTGTTTCATGATAGGTCTAAGCATATAGGCATCAGGTATCATTTCATCAAGGATTGTGTACAACGGAGGATTGTTCAACTACAATATATACCTACAGATCAGCAGGTAGCAGACATTTTGACAAAGGCATCGGGGAAGGTGAAATTCATCTTCTTTAGAGATAATTTGGGTGTTATACAGAACACCTTCCTCGCTAAGAGGGAGTGTTAATTTTAATGTAGCTCGGATAGGTGTTCTAGTCTCGAGTGGTGATTACGAGGCTAGAAACACAACTGGAATAATTATCTCCATACCTAGAAAATTGATTTCTCGAGAGACTTCTAGACATTAGGGTTTGTTAGAGTCTAATTAATCTTAGCCATTGATTGAAATTAAATCACGGCCATTGGTTTTCAATGAGAGGATTATAAAAGAGGTTCAATGGGCATTTGGAGAATACAGATCTGAAAAATATTTGCAGCGATAGCAAATTGATTTGCAGTGAGAGCAAGGGTGCAGTGATAGCGTTGGAGAGCAGCAGTGGAATTGCCGGAGAAGAAAATTATTTCTAGAGAAGGGAAATATTTCTGGATAATAAAATAGTGCCAGAGCAATTTCAACAGGAGCAATTGAGGGAGGGAGAATTTCTGGAAAGAAAATTGCCAGAGCTATTAATTTTAATGTAGCTCGGACAGGTGTTCTAGTCTCGGGTGGTGATTACGAGGCTAGAAACACAACCGGAATAATTATCTCCATACCTAGAAAATTGATTTCTCTAGAGACTTCTAGACATTAGGGTTTGTTAGAGTCTAATTAATCTTAGCCATTGATTGAAATTAAATCATGGCCATTGGTTTTCAATGAGAGGATTATAAAAGAGGTTCAATGGGCATTTGGAGAATACAAATCTGAAAAACATTTGCAGCGATAGCAAATTGATTTTTAGTGAGAGCAAGGGTGTAGTGATAGCATTGGAGAGCAGCAGTGGAATTGCCGGAGAAGAAAATTATTTCCAGAGAAGGGAAATATTTTTGGATAATAAAATAGTGCCGGAGAAATTTCAGCAGGAGCAATTGAGGGAGGGAAAATTTCTGGAAAGAAAATTGCTGGAGCTCTGCCAGTAAGAGGCAAGCAATTTTGTATCTCTTAATTTTTTGTAGTTGAATAAAATCCTTATGTGCTATCTGGTTTTCCCTTCGGGGTTTTTCAAGGGACAATTTGTCCAAAAATATTGTGTTCATATTTTGTTCTCCATGATTATTTGTGAAGTTGCATCTATATTATTTTTTAATATTTACTGTGAATTAATTTTTTGGCAGTCAAATAATCTATATAAGATAGGAATTTAATAATCAGTAGCTGCAATAGAATTTTCACATGGTATCAGAGCAAATCTAAGGGCAGAAAAGGCACAGGGAGAGAAAAAAATAATAAATAAAAATCTAGGGTTTGTAAAACCCAGTTTGACCTGTTCAAAGTTATTATTATTATTATTTTCTTTTGAGATGGCCTCAACAGGTTTAAGAGATCAGGACAGATTGGATGGAGCCTCAAATTTTGGTGTCTGGAAAGCTAGAATTTCTTTATTGCTGGAAGAGAATGGTATCAAGGATTATGTGACCACTGTTGTACCTATACCTACAGATGCAACATAGCTCTTAGCATATAAGAAGGAAGATGCCAAGGCGAGGAGGCTGATTCTTGATGGTGTGAAGGATCATATTGTTCCGCATTATGCAGAGTTAGATACAGCAAAGACGATGTGGGACGCCATTCTAAATCTGTACCAGAATGCTACCACTAACTGAAAGCTGATTCTTAGAGAAAAGTTGAGGAATACTCGGATGAATAAGGGAGAAGACGTCACAAGTTACCTCACTAGACTTAGACTTGTCAAGGATGAGTTGGTAGCTGTTGGAGACAAACCAAATGATGACGAGCTAGTACGAATAGCCCTGAATGGGTTTACTAAGTAGTGGGATGTCTTTGTTCAAGTTATTAATGGATGAGACACCTTACCGAGTTGGGATTGACTATGGAGTGACTTCACTCAGGAGGAGCTTAGACTAAGTCTTGTCAGTGGAACCAAGAGTAATAGTCAGAAAAATGAGGCAGAACAGGAAAACGTTGCCCTAGCAGGAAAAGGGAAAGCGAAGAAGGGGTCTGGCAAAGGATCAAATCCAAAAAGTGAGAAGGACTTGTCTAAGATCAAATGCTATGGCTGTCATGAGTTCGGCCACTATGTCAGCGATTGCCCACAAAGGAAGAAAAGTGAAAAGAAAGGCAAGAAGCAGACGACAGCTTCAGCAAGTGTAGATGAGCTTTCTAGTAGAATGGAGGATGAGTTTGCACTCATAGCTTGCCTAACTAGCTCAACCTCATAGGGTGTTTGGTATATAGACAGTGGGGCATCATTTCATATGACATGAGTTAGGGAGTACTTCTCCAGTTACAAGGAGAAGGACATCAGATTCCAGATTCAGATGGGGAACAAGTCCAAGTGCAATCCAGTTGGGAGAGGGACTGTTCTATTTCAGAGGGAGAATGACAAGCCTATTTCCATTCATGATGTGTTGCATGTGCCAGGCTTGGGCATGAATCTAATTTCTGTATCTGTCCTTCAGGGTAAAGGCTACAATGTACTCTTTAGAGTGGCGCATGTTTTAATCAAGCATAAGGATTGGAAATCACCCATAGCTATTGGAGTTAGGAGCGGCCGACTTTATAGGTTGTAGTTTGACACTCCTAAGGCACTAGTGAGCAACAGTAATCCTAGAGATTAAGGAGAGCTATGACATAGGAGGATGGGCCATATACATCATGGAGCACTTAAATTGCTTCGTGAGACAGTGACAAGTGTTCCAGAGGTGAGCACAGAGCATGATGATGTATGTAAGGGATGTGTGTTGGGGAAGTTTGTGAAAGTAACTTTTCCAAGGAGTGACACCAGATCCAAGGGGGTTCTTGATCTAGTACATTCAGATATATGTGGACCAATGTCAACGAAGTCTCTTAGAGGATATGAGTACTTTGTTACTTTTATTGACGATTTCTCCAGGAAGACCTGGATATACTTCTTGAAGACCAAGGATGAGGTCTTCAGTCATTTCCAGGAGTTCAAAGCTCTTGTGGAGAATTCGACAAGTAGGAAGGTTAAGGTTCTTCGGTTAGACAATGGAGGCGAGTACAAAGGGAAAGAGTTCCAGGAGTTCTGTACTAGGGAAGGAATCAAGAGAGGGTGGACCGTTCCTTACAACCTGCAGCAGAATGGGGTTGCTGAGAGGAAGAATCATTCTATATCGGAGACAGCAAGGGCTATGTTGTATGACCAAGATATGCCACATTGCTTATGGGCAGAGGCATGCAGTACAACAGTATACATACAGAACAGGGTTCCACATAAGGTATTGAGAAAGATGACACTAGAGGAGGCATTCTCAGGGAAGAAGCCAGATGTCAGTCACTTTAGGATATTTGGGAGTTTGGCGTTTTGTCACATTCTAGGGCCTACATGTTCCAAGTTAGATTAGATTGCAGAGAGAGGATACTTTGTGGGGTACAACGAGACCTCAAAGGAATATCAAATATTTATTCCAGGGACCAGGAGGATTATAGTTAGGCGTGATGTCAAATTCATGGAGGACAAGGCATATAGGAGGTCCAGAGATTTTCCAGCAGATGACCAGAATGAGCAGCCAACAGAAGCTCCAAGAATTATTCAACCATAACAGGGGTAGCGAAGCACGAGTATAATTACTAGTACAAGCATAGGCTCAGGTGTTGAGAGTTCGCAGAGTATGGAGCAACAGATACAACAAATCCAAGAGATGCATCATGAAGATATGGAGTTTGATATTTCATCCTCTATAGTTGACAGGAGGAACCATGAGGTTCAACAGACACATAGGGATACTCAGGAGTTTGTGGGAGCTCCTAGGATGAGTAGTAGACAGTGGAAGCAACCAACCAGGTATAATGACTATGTGGCATTGGTTAGTCAGTTGGTAGATAACGAGCCTTCCAGCTATCAGGAGGCTGCACAACAACAGGTGTGGCAAGATACGATGGTTGAGGAATATACCTCAATAGTACAGAACGATGTGTGGGATATTGTGCCTAGACCGACAGATAGGGTAGTGGTTGGATCACGTTGGATCTATAAGATTAAGCACGGTGCAGATGGTACCATCGAGAAATACAAGGCAAGGTTCGTGGCCAAGGGGTTCTCTCAGAAGGAGGGAATAGACTATGATGAGACATTCACTCTAGTGGCTAGTTATACTTCTATATGAGCCGTAATCTCACTTGCAGCACATATGGGATGGCAGATCCATCAAATGGATGTCAAGATGACATTTCTTAATGGTGAATTGGTAGAGGAGGTATACATAGAACAACCAGAGGGCTTTGTAGCACACATCAGTGAAACCCACATGTGTAGATTGAAGAGAGCCTTGTATGGACTCAAGCAGGCTCCTAGGGCGTGGTATGAGCGCATTGATAGATACTTGCACGGAATAGGCTTTGTGAAGAGTGAGGCGGATACTAACCTCTACTACTTGGTGGTTGGGGGAGAAGTTCTCATTCTTGTTCTATATGTGGACGACTTGTTTTAAACAGGTTCACTGGGTCTCATAGAGGAGTGTAAGAGGGACCTTGTAGTAGAGTTTGAGATGAATGATTTAGGGGCTTATGCACTACTTTCAAGGCATGGAAGTGTGGTAGACAGATGGAGAGATTTTCCTTGGACAAGAAAAATATTGCATTGAAATCTTGAAGAGGTTTGAGATGCAAGATTGCAGAGCCATGTCTACACCTATGATCACAAATTGGAAGAAGGTAGACTCATCCAAGGAAAAGGATGTAGACCCCACCTTATATAGGAAGTTGATTGGATCTCTCATGTATTTGGTCCACACTAGGCCAGATATATCCTTTGCAGTAAACTCTCTTAGTCAGTTCATGGTTGAGCCAAAGAGAGTGCATTGGACAACGGCAAAACATGTGTTGCGGTATTTGCGTGGTACAATCAAGTATGGGATCAAATATGCTCAAGGTGGTGGTATCAGGTTGATAGGCTATATTGATGCAGATTGGGCAGGTAGTACAGTGGACATGAAAAGCACTTCAGGGTGCTGCTTTAATTTGGGATTAGGAGTTGTCTCTTGGTACAACAGGAAGCAAAAGTCTGTGGCTCTGAGTTCTGCAGAAGCAGAATACATAGCAGCTAGCATGGCAACGTGTGAGGCTATATGGCTTCAGAAGTTACTGGTAGCCTTGTTTGGTTAGAGGGTTGAGACTACGGTGATACACTATGATAATCAGAGTTGCATCAGATTATCTGAGAATCCAGTGTTTCATGATAGGTCCAAGCATATAGACATCAGGTATCATTTCATCAAGGATTGTGTACAGCGGAGGATTGTTCAGCTACAGTATATTCCTACAGATCAGCAGGTAGCAGACATTTTGACAAAGGCATTGGGGAAGGCAAAATTCATCTTCTTCAGAGATAAGTTGGGTGTTATGCAGAACACCTTCCTCGCTAAGAGGGAGTGTTAATTTTAATGTAGCTCGGACAGGTGTTCTAGTCTCGGGTGGTGATTACGAGTCTAGAAACACAAATGGAATAATTATCTCCATACCTAGAAAATTGATTTCTCGAGAGACTTCTAGACATTAGGGTTTGTTAGAGTCTAATTAATCTTAGCCATTGATTGAAATTAAATCATGGCCATTGGTTTTCATTGAGAGGATTATAAAAGAGGTTCAATAGGCATTTGGAGAATACAAATCTGAAAAACATTTGTAGCGATAGCATATTGATTTGCAGTGAGAGCAAGGGCGCAGTGATAGCGTTGGAGAGCATCAGTGGAATTGTCGGAGAAGAAAATTATTTCCAGAGAAGGGAAATATTTCTGGATAATAAAATATTGCCAGAGCAATTTCAGCAGGAGCAATTGGGGGAGGGAAAATTTCTGGAAATAAAATTGTCGGAGCTCTACTAGTAAGAGGCAAGCAATTTTGTATCTCTTAATTTTCTGCAGCTGAATAAAATTCTTATGTGCTGACTTGTTTTCCCTTTGGGGTTTTTCAAGGGACAATTTGTCCAAAAATGTTGTGTTCATATTTTGTTCTCCATGATTATTTGTGAAGTTGCAGCTGTATTATTTTTTAATATTTGTTGTGAATTAATTTTTCGGCAGTCAAATAATCTATATAAGATAGGAAATTAATAATCAGTAGCTGCAATAGAATTTTCACATAATGTGCGTAGGTTCTTAGTTTACTTGTGTATCTCTCATCTATAACGAAATAAAATTTAGATTTCTCTGAGATTATTCTTTTGTTTTATGGATTTTTAAATTTACTCATGTTATAATTTATTTAATATAAAAATAAAAAATTGCTATATTTATATATAATGTAATTATTTTTGGAAAAAAAATAAAATTGAAATATCGCAAGTAATCTCAAAATACATTTACCTTCTTCCTTTTTATTTGCAGTCAAATCTTTAGAGTGGGATGTCTTTTGCAATGTATAATTTTAAATATAATTAGTTTTTTATTTGCAATCGTAGCTTTTAAAAATGCGCCGTCCTATCCTAATAGCCATAATATTTTTTTGTTTTAATTACAATAATCTATTTATTTAAAGTCATATCTTAAAAAATTTGATGTCCATTTTTAATTTTAATTATAATTTTTAATCTTTTAGATGGGCCAACTTTATAGCTTTGGGTGAATAATTAATGACAACATTACCAAACATGCAAATAGTTTAAATGTAGATTTCAATGCATTAGGTTCCTTTTAAGCTCCAAATCAATTTTTTTTTGAATGATTTTTCCTTGATTGATCATATGAGTCAAGTGCACAAGGAATACTTTTAAATACCATAATAAGTCACGAACATGTACCAAGTTGGCTTGCAATGACTAGTGAAAAGGGTGGGAATCTAGGAATCTAAATTTTAAAAATTTGAATTCGTGGTCAATCTTGAGCCCTTTGAGATCAAACTCAAGCACTATAGGATTAATCTAGGATAGGAAAGTGCAGACCTTTAGGAGGGGATCAAATGTAGAATATGAATATGGATATGGGTGCAATTAATGGCCAATAATGGTGAATGTATGGGAGTGTGCAAATAGGGATGGGATATGGTCAAATGTGTGGAAATAGGTGCAAGTAAATGTGGAATAAGGATGCATAAGGATTGGGGAATGAGCTAAACTTAACACAATAGTGTGCCACTTGCCAATATGTAATTGTATTATGTCATTCCATCACAATGGGCCCAAAACTAAATGGGAATAGGCATGGGTATGGAAATTTCATACTTACATTTTGCTCCCACTTTGAGGTGCATCTAAATCTAGCATGAATATTTATTTCAAAGCATATGGACAATCTCAGCTAATCATGAAAAGTAAGTATTTAGACACAAAATGATATGGGGTCCATGTAAAGTAGTGGACCAATCTTAGATTCTCTGTGTATTCCTCTCTTGGTGTAAGTGCTCCATAGGGACCTACAAAATAAAGAAAATATATGCAATGAGTAGTTTCTACATCACACAAGTAAAAATAAGCACAATTTTAAGTTAATTAAGTATCTACAAATATGAGAGAGAGAGAGAGAGCTTGCATGTACAAAAAATGATATTGTATTACTCCACTTTGTGTGATGGCATGATGTGGTTCCCCTCATAGGTGAGAAATGTGGTTTGCTCAATTATAGTGATATGGTTTCCTTAATAATAGTGATGTGGTTTGCTTAATGAAGGTGATGTGGTCTAGTCGATTACAATCATGTGCAATATAATATTGCTAATGTGTGGGCGTATAAGTGCAACCAAGATCCATCTAGGTAAAATGACAAGTCTTTGTATATAGGCATATGTCACTATTTGAAATCTCAACATAAGAGTGTTTGATGCAGGAGCATCCCAAGTTGTAGAGCAATCTTGCATTAGCCAAAAATATTTGCATTCTTTCTTTTCTTACATTTTTAGTTCAGTTCAATCATTTGTAGTTTTAGCATTTTGTACCATATTTTTCTGCATCTTCATATCAAAACTCATGGAGCAAGACTTAGCATCTACATAATGTCATCTACATTATATTTAGATTTCAAGTGATTTGGATTTGTTTCTTGGAAGTTATCACTATCAGAAGATCATCAGCTTTCATAGAACAGAGCATCCAAAAAATCAACTGAAGGAGAAGGTTTGCAGAGTACTTCCGTGACTTGCAGACACATATGGATCAGATAGACCTACCTTGAGGTCTGCACCAAGTTTCATGCATTTGTGGAGCAATACCATATGTTGTAGGCCGACCTACCTTGTTTCTACACGTTACATCTTTCATTGGAGTTTGTAACCTCTTGTGGCTGATGTGGAGGATTCTATGAGCTTGAAGATGATATATAGATCTCCAAGATGCATTAGGAAGTCAGTAGTAGTTAGAGTGTGATTTAGAATTTGAATTTCTTTTCGAGAAGGCACTTCAATGCCATATCTTGCATATCTGTTGTAGCCCAGAAAGCAGGCTTTGAGCCCTTTGATTGAAGCCCGCATGTTGCCAGCATATGAGCATTATAATTCCTTGATATTCTGAATATATGAATCTTCCTTGTTTTCTATGATTGTGTTGTTTCCATTGTGTTTACTCTAGTTGCATGGTTTGGACAGTTCATTCTGTGAACACTCCGGCCATGACTGCACCAAGTGGTATCAGAGTGATGTTTTGAATCCTTTGGGAAGCGAAGGCATTTTGTAAGATCTTGTGGTGAACAGATCGCTGACCTGAGGCAATCTACTTATGTTTGTTAATAGAGCGCCGATTGTGAGGTAATTGCTACCTTGTAGTTAGATCACTGAATTGAGGCAGTTGCACCAGATCCTAGGAAGAGATGCCGCCAAGGAGGATGCCTGCTATGGCCAATGTTGCTAGAAGAATGGAAGAAATGATAGAGATGATGAGGACAATGAAAGTTAGATTGGATGTTACAGAAGAAGATAGAAGAAGAGGATTAAACCATAGATGTGATGCTAAAAGTGATGATGAAGAATTTCAATCTGCTGACCAAAATGAAGAAGCCCTAGAAGAAGAAGAATCTGATCAGACGAAGATGTTGAAAGCTATTTCTAAGATTGGTAAGAGACCTAGAGTAGATGTACCGAACTATACTAGAAATTTAAATATAAAGGAATCAATTGATTGGATAAATGACTTGGAAGAATACTTTGAATATGAAGAAATTGAAGATCTAGAGAGAGTGAGATTTGCAAAAAATAAGTTGAAAGGACAAGCTACTATTTGGTGGAAAGAAGTTCAATTGGATAGAAATAGGAGAGAAAAAGAGATCATAAAATGGGATAGGATGGTGACAAAGTTGAATAACCAGTTCATACCTGTTGACTATGAGTTGGAATTGTTGAAGAGATTGTAAAACCTAAGGCAAAAGGAGAAATCTGTGAAGGAATATACTGAAGAATTTCATAAGATGATCATAAGGACTGGACATAGTGAAGGAAGCAAGGAGAAAGTGGCAAGATACATAGATAGATTGAGGATGAACATTTAAGAAGAACTCAGTCTGGTAAGGATGACAAAAATAGAAGAAGCATACCAGTTTGCATTGAAAGTTGAAGACAACTTGAACAAAAAGCATGAGTAAAGGCAGAGAGGTAGAGGAGGTAAATTTCAAACAGGTAGAATATATTATGGAGGAGAATGATCATATGTGGAGTAGAACAAAGAAAGTAGCCCATACCGGAAGGAAGAAAAGGACAATAATTCATACTACAGAGGGAGAGATGATAGGAGTTTCTACTGCAACAGTAGAGGGAATCACAATTCTTACCACAATGAAGGGTACGGGAGAGATGAAAGAGGATTTGATAAGAGGTCATTCAAAGGAACTTGTTTTAAGTATGGAGGTGAAGGACACAGAGCATTTGAATGTCATTAGAGAAGTACAAGCAAGAGAATAGAGAATAGTGCAAGAGCAACTTATGCAGAGGAATAACCTATTGGATCACTTAGTTTAGTGGGAAAACCAGAGAAAGGAGAATCATTAGTCATGAGGAGAGCACTATTTTAAGTAGAGACAACTGAGGAGCCACCACAGAGGAAAAGTTTCTTTTGAACCAAATGTAAGTCAGGAGGTAAATGTTGTAAAGTAATCATTGATAGTGGTATTACTGACAATTTGGTTTCAGAGGAGATGGTGACAAAGCTGAACCTAGAGAGACTGAAACACCCTAATCCCTACAAGATGACATGGATTCAATATGAACACAAGGTACAGGTGAGTGAATAATGTGTGGTGAAATTTCATATAGGATCTTATAATGATGAAGTACTGTGTGATATTATGTTGATGGATGTGTGTCATATATTGTTGGGTAGACCATGGCAGTATGATAGAAAGGCTATGCATGATGGGAGAAAGAATACCTATACTATAACATCAAATGGAAAGAAACATATCTTGATACCTTTGGAAGATGAACTTAAGAGTGAAGTATGTGGGAATGCTAGAATCTATTTGGTTGATGGAAGGAAATTTCTAGATGGATTGAGACAAGAGAATATGTGTTTTGCTTTGATTCCTAAGAAGTTTGGAGACCTAAGGACATAAACTAATACTAGAAAAGAAGAAGAACCACCACTAGAGGAGATAACTAAATTGTTGACAGAGTATGAATATATCATATCAGATAATGCACCTGAAGGATTGCCACCAATCTAGAGTATCAGTGATCATATGGACCTTATACTAGGAGCTAGTTTTCCTAACAAAGGAACACACCAGATGACACCAACAAAGAATGCATAGCTGAATAGAAAGATACAAGAATCGTTGAGAAAAGGATTGATCAGAGAAAGTTTAATCCCACGTGTGGTACATGTAGTACTAGCAACTAAGAGAGATGGAGAATGGAGGATGTGTACAGACTCTAGAGCAATTAATAAGATCACTGTTAAGTACATATTTCCATTGCCAAGGATGGATGACATCATGAACTATTTAAGTGGAACAAAATATTTCACAAAGATAGACTTGAAGAGTGGATACCATCAGATCAGGATCAGAGAATGAGATGAGTGGAAGACTGCATTCAAGACAAATAAGGGATTGTATGAATGGTTAGTGATACCCTTTGGATTGACTAATGCACTGAGTACTTTCATGAGGTTGATGAATGAGGTTTTGAAGAAATTCTTGGGTAAGTTTGTTATTGTATACTTGGATGATATTCTAATTTTTAGTAAGACAAAAGAAGAACATTTGTGGCATATTAGACAAGTATTGCAGAGGTTGATGGAAGAGAAATTGCTGATAAACATCAAGAAGTGTAGTTTCATGAAGGAAGAGTTGGTAAATTTGGGATTTGTGATTTCTGCGGAGATATTGAAGATGGACCCTGAGAATGTTAGAGCAATTGTTGAGTGGCAAATACTTGTGAACATTGGAGAGGTAAGATCATTTCATGGATTAGCAAGTTTTTATTAGAAGTTCATTAGAAATTTTAGTTCAGTATATACACCAATGACAGAGACAATGAGAGGTGACATGAAGTACTTTAAGTGGACATCAAGAGCAAATAAAAGTTTTGAGTTATTAAAGTAGAAGGTGACAGAGCAACCAGTGTTAGTATTACTAGATTTCAACAAAGTATTTCAAGTAGATTGTGATGCCAGTGGAAATGCAATAGGAGAAGTGTTAAGTCAAGAAGGGAGACTAGTAGCATATTTCAGTGAGAAGTTGAATGATGCAAGGAGAAGATATTCAATTTATGATCAGGAGTTCTATGCCATGATTCAAGCTTTGAAGAAGTGGAGACATTACTTGTTGCCTAAGGAATTTGTGTTGTACACTGATCATCAAGCTTTGCAGTATTTGAACAGTCAAGGAAAGTTGAATCAAAGACATATGAGATGGGTAGAGTTCATGCAGAGTGACACATTTATATTGAAGCATAGGAGTGGGAAGTCAAACAAAGTTGTAGATGCATTGAGCAGAAGAAGGAATTTGCTGACAGAGATTAGAGTAGAAGTGTTAGGATTTGAGGAACTGAAGCATATGTATGAAGATGATCTTGATTTTGCAGAGCCATGGAAAGCATGTAAAAAACCTGTTGTGATAGATAGAAGTAAGTGGTTAGATTATTTCATTCAGGAGGATATGTTGTTCAAACGAAATTAATTGTGTATACCTAGGAGTTCAATGAGAGATAATTTGATCAAGGAGAAACATAATGGTGGATTGGCAGGACACTTTAGGATTGACAAGACATTAGCTTTGGTAAGTGAACATTACTTTTGGCCTTAGATACATAAGGATGTAAGGAAATTTGTACAAAGTTGTAGAGTTTGTCAAGTTGCAAAAGGGAGTAGTCAGAATAATGGTTTGTACAAATCTTTGACAGTATTGGAGAGACCTTGGGAAGATATAAGCATGGATTTCATACTGGGTTTGCCAAGAACACATAGGGGATATGATTCTATATTTGTAGTGGTAGACAGATTTTCAAAGATGTCACATTTCATTCCTTGTAAGAAGACAAATGATGCAGTGCATGTTGCTAACCTACTTTTCAAGGAGATTGTGAGATTGCATGGATTACCTAAGAGTATAGTTTCAGATAGGGATACAAGATTCATTGGATATTTTTGGAAGACATTGTGGAAGAAGATAAAGACAAACCAAAAGTTTAGTCATTAATAGATAGATGGACAAACAAAAGTGGTAAATCAAAGTTTGGGTAACTTGTGGAGATGTTTAGTAGGAGACAAGGTAGGAAATTGGGATCTAATTCTACTACAAGCAAAGTTTGCATACAATAATTTAGTGAATAGGAGTATAGGGAAGACACCATTTGAGATTGTGACCAGATTGAAACCTAGAGAAGTTACAAAATTGAGAGACATCAATATGGAGAATAAGAGAAGTGTAGAGGTAGAAGAATTTGTAGGATACATGGAGACACTACATAATCAAGTCAAGAAGCATTTGGAGAAGATGAATATAAAGTATAAGGAGCAAGAAGATGAGAAGAGGAGACACAAAGAAGTTTTAGTTGTAGACAAAGTAATGGTATATCTGAGAAAGGAAAGATTTCCAGTGGGAACATACAACAAGCTAAAGATGAAGAAGTCTGGACCATGTAAGATTCTTAGGAAGTTTGATTTAGGAAATGCATATGAAGTAGAGCTACTGGAGACATTTGGTATGTCACCTATATTTAACATTGCAGACCTATATTGGTAATGAAGGAGAATCAAGTGACAACATTGAAGATGGTTTGAAGAATTAGTTACCACAACAACAATCGAAGAAGATAGGGGACATCTTGGGTAGCAGAATTGGACGCAGTACCAGAGACAAGTGGTATAAGGAATACCTAGTCAAGTGGAAAGGAAGACCAGAAGAAGATTCATCATGGATTTCTCAGGCTGAGGTAGACCGCCTTGGTTTTCCTCTAGCACTAGCAAAGTGAGGGACTCACTTTTTTCAACAACCCTAGGTGTCTGATGCAAGAGCATCCCAGGTTGCAGAGCAATCTTGCATCAACCAAAAATATTTGCATTCTTTCTTTTCTTGTATTGTTAGTTTAGTTTAGTCATTTACAGTTTCAACATTTTATACTGCATTTTGCCGTATCTCCATATTAGAACTCATGGAGTAGGACTTATCATCTACATAGTATCATCTACATCATATTCATATTTCAAGTGATTCAGATTTTTTTCTTGGAAGTTATCGATATCAGAAGATCATCAGCTTTCACAAAACATAGCATCCAAATAGTCAGCTGAAGGAGAAGGTTTGCAGAGCACTTCCACGACTTGTGGAGCCAAATGAAACATCATACATGGCACATATGGATTAGATAGACCTACCTTGAGGTCTACACCAAGATTCATGCATTTGCAGAGCAATACCAGATGTTGTAGGTTGACCTACCTTGTTTCTACATGTTACATCTTTCATTGGAGTTTGTATCCTCTTGTGGCCGACGCAGAGGATTCTATGATCTTGAAGATGATATATATAGATCTCCTAGATGCATTAGGAAGTTAGTAGTAGTTAAAGTGTGATTTAGAATTCAAATTTCTTTTTGGGAAGGCACTTTAATGCCATATCTTGCATATCTGTTGTAGATGGAAAAGCAAGCCTGTGAGCCCTTTGATTGAAGCCCGCATGTTGCTGGCATATGAGCATTGTAGTTCCTTGATCTTTGAATATATGAATCTTCCATTGCATTCTATGATTGTGTTGTTTCTGTTGTGTTTACTCTAGCTGCATGGTTTGGATAGTTCATTTAGTCAACCCTCCGGCCATGACTGTACTAGTGTTAGTGACAATATATGCTCCCAAGGTTCAATTGGTTGCATCAAATGAATGCAATATGACACATATGAACTTGACTGTAGTAGCATGTTTTAATCCTTATAGTGTTTTTGTTAGAAGTCTTTTGTTGATAGTATAGAATAAGTATATATGTTTGTGGTCGGGGCATTTTGTGTTAGGATTAAGGTGCCATCAACCTTGTTTAAATCCTATGTAATTAATTACTCCTAATATTGTTTGTAAATCATCCATAAGGGAAGATATATTCACCAAGCAACGAGCTTATTTCAGCCACATTTTGGATCCTTGTACTTGATGAGGGGTGTGGGGTGTGGAGACTTTTTTTAATAGAAAATTAACTTGTAAAATATTGTAATTTGGTAGTTAATCTAGACCATTCATCATTAGGTTGCAAATCTGATGGTAGAAGTTATGTTAAAGTTTTTTTCCCTAGAAAGCAACACTCTTTTAATGAGGGCACTGTATTATGACTGTGAAGTAGTAGAGAGTTGAGACTAAAAAATAAGCGTTCTGGATTCAAGATTGAAGAGGAGATTGATAGTGTTGTATTGCAAACTCTATTGATGTTAATTTACAAACTAGTGCATCTCTTTTTGTGTGGAGGTTTTTCTCAAAAGGGTTCAGGACTCCACGTAAACACTATGTTATATGTTTGATCTTCTATTCCATTATTTCTTTGTGTTGATTTTATACTATCTCCATTTTTGGTTCTACATAGTTAAATATCTATATTACAGTTGTAATCATATTTTCATTGATAGTTGTTCACCTTCATTTCTAACATTTGGTATTAGAGCCTAGATATAGAGGAAAACTAATGCTTTGTAGACTTAACATAATTTAGGGGTAAACCTATCTGAACAGTCCACTTATCATTGTACTCCTACATTAAATTATCAACCAAGGAGCGTAAGATTATGATGGCACTACATTGTATGTTCCTTCAGGGCTCATATTCTTCTAAACTATCTTATCTAAACCTACTCAGATTATTTTATTTTGTTGGAATTCACAGAAATGTAAGAACAGTAAAACAATTACAGAATCTAGTGGTTACGGGTACCTTCAACATAAGTTGTAGATAACTGCTAACAACATGAAATTATAGAACTAATCCAAAACATTCAAAATGATAAGAGAACTAATGCTAACCTATGGAGGACTTAAAGTAGACAAAGCATGCATTTGTTCTTGAACTGGATACCACTGTAATTTAACAATCAAAATATTCTAACTGACTCGTAATGTATTTATAAACTAATGGAAAACAGATTTAACAAAATGCATAAAGGAATAAGGAAGTAAATGAAGTGAAGATTAGTACCTTAAGTGGCCGGCTCAGGGGACTAACTCACTTAGCTAGAAATCAAATCTAATTCAGATACTTATGCATCTTCATAACACATAGTTCCATTCATTTCATATCATAGACATAATCTCTTTAGATTGTATTCAATAATGATATTCTTTAATCAAACATGTCTGGAACTTCTAATATTGAAAAATAGAGTAACAACTAAGTAACTGGAAAATAAGGTAACTAACTTGACATCGAACTCATCCCTCCTAACTTATATAGAAGCAAGAGAGTCTTATGCAACTACCAACTAACTTCAATCATTAATCCATTCCTAGATACTAGGATACAGGTTTAAGATTGATTTATTAATTCCAACTGAACAGAGGAAGGAGAATCCTATTCAAACAAGAATTCTTATGCAACAAATCATATGAAGAACACACATAAGCTGCGTTTGAAACAAGTCTACTTCTTCTGCATTTATTCCTTTCCCTGATGGTTCACATTCATCCTCCATCTACCTGTACTTTTGGCATCTTGACTTCGACTTCCTTTAATTCTCCTACCCTGCAACTCGCTGCAAATTCTCCTTTCCTTGATGCCACATTCTTTCTGCACAGGGGTTAATCCATAAAATATATGCACACAAATAAACTTCATAATTAAACCATAGGATTTCATCTATATTGCATGCATACTCATGTTTAAATCATTTAATTGATAATGCCATCACCATATTCCATATTAATAACATAGATTCAAGGTCTTACAAAGTATATAAAAAGACAATATATAATGATGGTGATGTTGGAAAAGTGTCTGGAGGATCATATGGAAAAAGTTTGAAAGCATATAAAAACAACGTAAAAAGAGGCCAATATTTCAACCCATCATTCCCCCCAACTATCCTTTTGCTTTCCCTCAAGCAAAATCATTGAATTAAACATCTAGGGGAAAAGATTGTAGTGCATGGTAATCTGCCTAAGGCCCATTATTTCTCTGATTCCGTCTCCCTGCTTAAGATAGAAACCATTATAACATGCAAGCCTATCCAACCTAACTAATTCTACATTCCTATATTTGTCATTCTTTTCTCCTGTCCAGTGTGGTACTTGATAGAGGAGAATAGGCAGATGAAAAGTGATAGCCATCCCACTCATTTTTGTTTTGAAATTTGGATGTACTTGCCCAATCTTCCAAACATGTGCATAAAATTATGGAAAGAGTGAGGCTCTTTCCTTGACAATGTTGGGGTCAGACTATTCCATCTGTCTTGCACATACCTTAGGCAATTTTGAAGCATAGGTCTTGCTAGCTACTGTATCCTTCTGTGATCTCGCAGTCTCAAATCCATAATTATTTTTCCTGGACCTTTATGTGAGAGGAGTGTCAACCATTGAGTAAGGATTACATCAGGATTCAATGCTTCTCTTTTGATCTGCAGTGCCACTATATTCTCTTGTTCCTCATTTATTCATTAACTCACCTCTGAGATGCTCATTCTTGAAATATGATGGTAGTGCCCTAACCTACAAATCCCCAACATAAATTGAAGGGTTCCATTCTGTATCCTCTGCCATTAGGTAGTTGTGCAAACAATATTCACACAATTGATCTTGCTCCTCTAAGCTACTTCTTTAAAATAGATGAAAAAAATATGCCTTGAATGTAAAATAGGCTGATCATTAATGAACCTATTAAATTGGAAAATGAGAAATTTTTCTTTTAGAAACAATGCATATACTCTGGGTGGAGGTCTACACTCAATGATCTGTATGACTCTATCTATTACCTCTGTTAGCTTATCCTCCATCTTTTTTATCACCAGATTCTTATCTTCTATTGATGCCTTGAGATTCTATTTTTCTTTCTCCCAGCTTTCCTTTTCCTGTTTGGATTTGTGAGTAAGTTTCATTAATTCAAAACCCAAAGACAAAGTAGTGTGATACATTGGAGTCCTTGATACATGAGGTTGTGGAGTTAATACTTCATTTTCTTTAGTTTTTGTTTTACTCATAGTCATCTGTGCTAACAGATCTAAATTGGTCCCATGGCTATAGGTTTGAATTTTCTCCTCCAACTCTTGTATTCTTTTCTCCTTTTCTTTGTCCTTCTCTTCATATCCTTTCACCTGCTCTTCCAATTGTTTTATCCTATCAAGAGCTTCTTGGAGCTCTTTTCTTATATTCCTATCTTCCAACAATTCTTTTTCCTTTTCAAAATTCAAACCTTCACCATCATCATCCTTGGTGATATAAAAAATTTCCTTAGTAGAACTACTACGAACTAACTTTCCCATTTTCTTTGCAATAAACATATCTTCTGAATCAAAATTAGAAGATGAAGAAACATACCTTCTCCTTTTGGTAGACACATTAACATTCTCATAATCATTAGTAGGGACATCTTTAGGGGTATTTGCTTCTTTATCTGAATCTATATTCAGCAGCATGGGATCATGGTGCTGTTGTTCTTCATCTTTTTCCTCCTACCCCTGTTCCTCAACAACTCTTTCCTTCACGCTCTGTCTTTTCAACCTCCATGAGCGCCTGGGAGTAACAGTTTCCTGCTTGTCTTCATTTTTCCTCTTCTTTTTACTCCTCTTCTTCTTCTTTTCCCCTACATCTTCTCCCTTCACAGTGCTCTTATGTTTCTCAGCACTTTTCTTGTTTCTCTTTTTCCTAACAGGTGTTGAATCAGTGCCTCTCATAGCTTTAGGGTTAGAAGATGAGGGTTCCTCTGTTGCCACTTGCCTATCCTTTGGAGTACTTTCGTCCTATGGTCCCTCTTGCTTAGGTTCAATCTCTGGTTCAGGCTCATGTTGGGGTTCATTTTCTACTTCAGGTTCTTCCAATAGTGTTGTGATATCTATACATTGTTTAAAGGCCTCCCAATCAACCTGTGGGTGTTGAATTCTCAGGCTTCTCTTAACCAATAGGGCTATTAAACAATGATGGGACAATGTGGTATCCGCTTGCTTTTTCTAATATTCAGATGCCATCCTTTTCAACATGTTATAGAGGAAATTGAGAACATTGACTAGCTTATCATGGCGTAAATGATTAAGCAACTGAAAATGCATAGTATACAACAAATTGTGCCAGCCATCATAGGTAAAGTATTTATTGATATAAGAAGCACATTTTTCCCAAAAGAATGGAAGGGACAATCTCTTTGTACCTTGTGATGTTGAGTCCAGGTGTTCTTCTCACTCGTAGAATTCTTCCCTTGCTTAAGCTGCATTAGCACGAGATGGATATTCAAACCTTGTGCGTGGCAATCCTGTGACTTGGGCAATGACCATTTCAGAAGCATCTACAACCAATCCCTTGACTGTTGCCTCTGTTGCAAGTATGAGGTAAACCAGTGTTGTCATTGATGTCAACATACTCATATTGCTTTGACAAGAAGGATTCAATGAGCAGTGTGCTGAGGATATTGAGAAAATTAGCCTCAGTCAGGAACAGTAAAGAACAGTGATGAGAAGAAGGCAAATGTACTATATAGGATGCGAACCAGAGGATGTGGATTAAAGGGTTTGTAGATATGAGTCTTGAGATGCTTTAGTTAAGATTTCAGAGGTTCGCATGAAGATCTGAAGGAGTTGTGGCTGTCGGTGTAGAACCGGTTCCGGCAAGTATTCAGAGGTGACAGAGGATCACAAAAAGGTCCGGTGAGGTCCGGAACTATATAATCCTAATCTGCGGATTGGAAGGAGTCTATGGGATGTCCTTGTGATGTGCCATCTCGAGTTGTGTATGATTTGGAGGTCCAGAAGTACCTCTTGCATTATGATAGTGGCGACAGACAGTGTTCTTGAAGTTCCGGATAAGGAGGATAAGAGATTTCAGTAAGTAAAGGAAATGCAGACGTACCTGGTCATTCAGGCAGGCTTGTGAAGGTTCTTGGATCATGTTGAGGTTGTGTTGTTGGTCCGCATTGATAGTAGAGCCCGGAATTGAAGATATTCTTCCGGATGAAGTTCCTGCTCTGTTTAGCCGACTGGATGAGTTGTTCATCCTGCGAATGTTCTTATGGTGGCCGACCGGATGTGTTATTCATCTTGCGGATATTCTTATGGTTGATTTCCGACTTAGATGATTGTTCCTAAGTCGATGTCTTGTATAAATAAAGGTTTGTGAGTTCATTTTGAAGAGTGAATGATGTGGATAAGAGTGGAGTAGCGAAGAGAAGTGCAGAAGGCAGAGCAGATGTTTCTGGGCTTAAATGGAACTGATCCAGACATGGTAAAGATGTCATTCTCCAGTTCAAGACTGTGATTCTTATCACTTTGTAGACAGTGTGTCTCCTTGTAGGCAGTGGGCCTCTTTGTGAGCAGTATGCTCGGGCAGTGAGCCCTAATTGGCAAGTGCCATTTTGTAATTCCTTATTCTTCTAACAGAGAATAATCTTTGGGTTAATCACCCCATGGTTTTTCTCCCTTAATCGGTTTTCCACGTCAAAAATACTGTGTCATGTGTTTCTCATTTCATGGTAATGTTTGTTTGTTTGATTCAATACTGCTTTGATTGATAAGAAGGTTCAAAAGAAGAAATAATTAGGATAACTGATTCACCCCCCCTCTCAGTTATCAACAATTGGTATCAGAGCCAAGTTCCTCTGAAAGGAGCTTAACCGCTTGAGGAGATCCAGGATGTCGTCATACAAAAAGGATAGTCCAAAGTTCGATGGAACCAATTTCACTCTCTGGAAGGGTAGCATGAAATGTCACCTGGAATGTATGGGAAAAGCATACTTGGCCATGGTTTCAAAACCATATGTACCTCCACAAGGTGGTCCGACAACTCTGAATGAAATCACAGAAGCTGAAAACAATCTGCGGACCAAGGAAGCTCTTCTAAGCGCATTGAATGACTCAGATCTCTCAAATGTTATTGACCTACCAACTGCATATGAGATCCTGACTAAACTGGAACTTCTGTATGAAGGAGATGAGTTTGTCAAGAGTGCAAGGCTGCAAAGTCTGAAAGGGAAATTCGAAAGATTGAAGATGAGAGATGATGAAAACATCATTACTTTTATGCCAAGAGTGAATGAACTAGTGTGTGGAATTAGAAATGCTGGTGGTACTCTGGATGAAAATGAGATTGTTTGCAAAATCCTTAGATCCCTTCCTGCTGCCTACAAAATCAAGGTTGCTGCAATTGATGAATTCAGAGCCCACACAACTGTCACAAGAGAACAATTGGCTGGCAAGCTAGCTGCATTTGAAATGACTGAGTTTGGAGATGATCCTCCCAAGACTAAATTTGCTTTCAAAGCCAGTGCCTATGTGAAAGGCAAACAGAGAGTTGATCCGGGAGAAAACTCTTCAAGGAAGATGACATGGTATGATCAAGCAAGAAGAGACATGGAAGAAGAAGAAGCAGAAACAGCTCAACTTGAAGCCCTCATTGCAAAAAGACTACCAAGAGGATCCGGTAAGTATGAAGGAAAACTACCCTTTAAGTGCTTCAACTGCAATAAGATTGGTCATTTTGCTTCAAGATGTCCAGAAAGATCTGCAAGGTCTAATACTAACAGACAAAGGTTTCAAAAGAACTGCTATTATGTTCATGAAGAAGATGACAATGAAGGAGTAACAGATGATGAATCAGAACTAGGAAGCAAATCCGGAAATGAGTGGGTGTTTATTGCCATCAAGGAAGAAGATTCAATACTCTCTGAATTTGTCAATCACAAAGTTGTGGAAAAAGCTTTGGCTGCTCAAGTGGAAGAAAAGGATGATTGGGTTATTGACAGTGGATGTTCTCACCATATGACTGGTGACAAGAATAAGTTCTTGAATTTGGAAAGGTATGAAGGAGGAATGGTAAAGTTTGGTGACAATTCTGCTGGCAGAATCAGAGGTAGGGGAACTATTTCCTTTGATGGAAAGAGCAAAACAGGTAATGTACTATATGTTGAAGGATTGAAGCACAATCTTCTCAGTGTTGGTCAGTTAGTAGACAAAGGCTATGATCTCTGGTTTAAGAATGGAAAATGCAGAATCTTTACAAGCTCCAGAACTGAAATTGCATCCGGTACTTAGACAAAAGGTAATATCTTTCATCTGGTTGGTTCAAATAAAAGTTGTTTGTTTGTTCAAGTTGATCAGAGTTGGTTATGGCATAGAAGAATGTGTCATGTAAATTTTGATAACATCATCAAGATAAGCAATACTCAGGCTGTAAGAGATCTTCTAAAATTGATGAAACCTACAAATAGTTTGTGCAAAGAATGTCAGCTAGGTAAACAGAGCAGAGTCTCTTTCAAAAGCAAAGATCAGTTCTCTACCGGATTGTTGGAATTAGTACATACTGATCTCTGTGGTCCAACAAGAATCAAGAGTCTGCAAGGTGATAGATATTTCATGTTGTTAATTGATGACCATTCCCGGATGATGTGGGTTACCTTCCTAAAAGAAAAATCAGAAGCATTTGAGAAGTTCAAAATCTTCAAAGCTATGGTAGAGAATCAAACCGGATTAAAACTAAAGTGTCTAAGATCTGATAGAGGTGGTGAATTTACATCTAGTGAGTTCATTGACTTTTGTGAGAAGTAGGGTATAAGAAGACAATTGTCTGCTCCTAGGACTCCACAGCAGAATGGAGTAGTTGAAAGAAAGAACCGGACCATCCAGGAAGCTACCAGGACAATGATGTTGGAAGCAAATGTTCCTCAGATGTTCTGGAAAGAAGCTATCAGCACTGCAGTCTACACTCTAAATCGAGTTCAAATCAGAAACAATACCGGTAAGACCCCCTATGAACTCTGGTTTGGCATCACTCCTACTGTGAAATATTTCAGAGTATTTGGTAGCAAGTGTTATATTAAAAGAGATGAAGATCTAGGAAAGTTTGATGCTAGAAGTGATGAAGGAATTTTCTTGGGTTACTCTACTCAAAGCAAAGCATACCGATGTTACAATAAGAGACTGAGGAAGATGATAGAAAGCACTAATGTGAAAGTTGATGAAGGAATTGAAAAGCCCTCAAGATTTTGTGAATTTGATGAAAATGACCAAGATGGTGTTCAGGTGCAAGGAACTCAATCCTCTCCGGTAGAACAGAGTCAGCCTGATCCGGTAAATTAGGAAGAAGAGATAGGTTTGAATGAGCCTGATCAAGAAGCAGCAGTGCAGGATACTCCCAAAATTCCAAGGTATGTAACACTGAACCACTCTGAAGATCAGATCATAGGTGACAGAAGCAAAGGTGTGCAAACTAGAAGGAATGTTGCTCAAAATCAGGATGAATGTTGTCTGATTTCAAAGATTGAACCTAAAACAGTAAATGAAGCCTGCAATGATGAAAACTGGACCAAAGCAATGAAAGATGAATTGATGTCAATTGAGAAAAATCATACTTGGGATCTTGTTCCCAGACCTAGAGACATGAATGTAGTTGGAACCAAATGGGTCTTCTGAAATAAATTAAATGAAGCTGGTGAAGTAATCAAAAACAAAGCTAGATTGGTCTGCAAAGGCTACTCTCAAATAGAAGGAATTGATTTTGAAGAGACCTTTGCTCCAGTGGCAAGAATTGAAGCAGTCAGATTATTTCTTGCATTTGCTGCCTTTAAAGACTTCAAGGTATATCAAATGGATGTCAAGTCTGCCTTCCTAAATGGTGACCTGGAAGAAGAAGTTTACATTGAACAACCAGATGGATTCCAATTGTCTGACAATGATGATATGGTCTGCAAGTTGAAGAAAGCATTGTATGGATTAAAACAAGCTCCAAGAGCATGGTATGAAAGGTTGGATAAGCATCTTATACAGATTGGATTTAGCAAAGGTACTGCTGACAGTAACTTATATTTCAAAATTAATCATGAAAACATTTTGATTGTTGAAGTGTTTGTGGATGATATCATATTTGGAGGAAGAGATAGTATGTGCAAAACTTTTGCAAATCAGATGAAATGTGAGTTTGAAATGTCTATGCTTGGTGAAATGAATTTCTTCCTGGGTCTGCAAATTACTCAAACAAAGAAAGGGATCTTCATTTCTCAGACCAAATATGTGAAAGAATTGCTAAGGAAATTTGGTATGGAAGATTCAAAACCAATGAACACTCCCATGGCAACCAGATGTAAGTTGAGCAAAGATGATGACTCCCCAAAGGCAGATCAGACAATGTATAGATCAATGATTGGTGGATTGTTGTATCTCACTCAGACCAGACTAGATATAATGCAGGCTGTTGGTCTTGTGGCAAGATTCCAGGCTGATCCTAGAGAATTTCATGTTATGGCAATCAAAAGAATTTTTAGGTACTTGAAAGGAACAGTTGAGTATGGTCTATGGTACCCTAGAGATCCGGATTTCTCTCTTCATGCTTACACAGATGCAGATTGGGTAGGAGATGTAGATGATCGAAAGAGCACCAGTGGTGGAGCATTCTTTTTGGGGAAGAGATTGGTTTCTTGGCTAAGCAAGAAACAAGATGCAATATCTCTGTCTACAACTGAAGCAGAATACATTGCAGCAGCAAGTAGTTGCACTCAAATCCTATGGATGAAGCAGATGCTAAGAGATATTAAAGTTGAATATGTGGAGCCTATCACAATTTTCTGTGATAATTCAAGTGCAATTAATATTTCCAAGAATCTGATATTACACTCTAAGACTAAGCACATATCTATCAAGTTTCACTTCTTGAGAGAACAAGTGAACAAGGAAGAAGTCAGGTTGGAGTATGTTCCCTCCAAGGATCAGATTGCAGATATCTTTACTAAACCTCTTCCCAAGGACTCTTTTGAATATCTCCGGGAGAAGTTAGGGGTCATGGCCCCTCCGGTGATGAACTAGGATGCACTGATGTGCATCAGTCCGGTGGATACCACAGTCATATCTTGTGATCCGGATTGATGATAGGGAGCTGCTACTAAGGGGGAGTAGCTGGTATGATTCTGATGTGTTAAAATTGCAAGTATGAGCCCTTTGCCATTGATGTCAAAGGGGCAGAGAAGACATGTGAAAAACAAGTAGCAAATGATCAAAGGGGGAGTAGTAAATGAGGAGAAGATATGTTGCTGATAGGGGGAGAAGTGACAGAAAGGAGAAGTTTCTTGTCTTGATGGTTTTTTCACATCATATGTTGCCATCAATGACAAAGGGGGAGATTGTTGCAAGTATGAGGTAAACCAGTGTTATCATTGATGTCAACATACTCATATTGCTTTGACAAGAAGGATTCAATGAGCAGTGTGCTGAGGATATTGAGAAAATTAGCCTCAGTTAGGAACAGTAAAGAACAGTGATGAGAAGAAGGCAAATGTACTGTATAGGATGCGAAACGGAGGATGCAGATTAAAGGGTTTGTAGATATGAGTCTTGAGATGCTTCAGTTAAGATTTCAGAGGTCCGCATGAAGATCTGAAGGAGTTGTGGCTGTCAGTGTAGAACCGGTTCCGGCAAGTATTCAGAGGTGACAGAGGATCACAAAAAGGTCCGGTGAGGTCCGGAACTGTATAATCCTAATCTGCGGATTGGAAGGAGTCTTTGGGATGTCCTTGTGATGTGCCATCTCGAGTTGTGTATGATTTGGAGGTCCGGAAGTACCTCTTGCATTATGACAGTGGCGATAGACAGTGTTCTTGAAGTTCCGGATAAGGAGGATAAGAGATTTCAGTAAGTAAAGGAAATGCGGACGTACCTGGTCATTCAGGCAGGCTTGTGAAGGTTCTTGGATCATGTTGAGGTTGTGTTGTTGGTCCGCATTGATAGTAGAGCCCAGAATTGAAGATATTCTTCCGGATGAAGTTCCTGCTCTGTTTAGCCGACCGGATGAGTTGTTCATCCTGCGAATGTTCTTATGGTGGCCGACCGGATGTGTTATTCATCTTGCGGATATTCTTATGGTTGATTGCCGACTTAGATGATTGTTCCTAAGTCGATGTCTTGTATAAATAAAGGTTTGTGAGTTCATTTTGAAGAGTGAATGATGTGGATAAGAGTGAAGTAGCGAAGAGAAGTGCAGAAGGCAGAGCAGATGTTTCTGGGCTTAAATGGAACTGATCCGGACATGGTAAAGATGTCATTCTCCAGTTCAAGACTGTGATTCTTATCACTTTGTAGACAGTGTGTCTCCTTATAGGCAGTGGGCCTCTTTGTGAGCAGTGTGCTCGGGCAGTGAGCCCTAATTGGCAAGTGCCATTTTGTAATTCCTTATTCTTCTAACAGAGAATAATTTTTGGGTTAATCACCCCGTGGTTTTTCTCCCTTAACCGGGTTTCCACGTCAAAAATACTGTGTCATGTGTTTCTCATTTCATGGTAATGTTTGTTTGTTTGATTCAATACTGCTTTGATTGATAAGAAGGTTCAAAAGAAGAAATAATTAGGATAACTGATTCACCCCCCCCCCCCTCAGTTATCAACAGCCTCATCATACTGCAATGTAGCTACAAATTCTTTTTCCATTTCATTATCATATTTTGTTAACTTCAAAAAGTAGTCCAACCATCCTACTCTGGTGAAGAGTGGCAGAAACAACACATCCCCTAATATTTTCTGATGCGCAGATGGTTCTCATCATATCACATCACCTCCCATTATTTATGTGTTATGCAACCTCTTGGAGTGTCAATTTTTATTAAACTTTGAATTCACTACCTTAAAAAGAACCAACCTACAATTTGTTGCCTTCTCCTGTAACTTTCTCAAGGTAACAAGTTCACACTTTGGGGGAAACAGGGTAGGTTTATTGTCTTTAGAAAATGACATAGAATTTTATATTGTATCTCTAAAGACAAGGATGGTGAAAATCAAAAAATTTAACAACCCCTCCCCCCAACTAATGTGTGAAGTGACCTCACTTCACGTGTGAAATGATATGAAAGGAAGAGTATTTATTAAATGGAATGGTGATAAATATTTTCGTAGGCACGAAATAAATAAAGAGTAATAATGAATATAGAAGGAAAGCTAAGTTAATCATTGAAAGTTACCTTATGTACACATGTTATGGAAATAAATGATCAGTGCACCTTGGAACTGGGAAACATGTACTTAGCATTTTATTTGATATGAGAAAGATGACATGCATGCGGGTGAATGGTAAAGTGGCAGGCACTTCAGAATTGATGTGAGGTGACAGTTCGCAATGCGTCAATGAACAACTCATAATCTTGAGTTGAACACTTTTGCAGTAGCGATGGAGTTATTTCAAAATGAATGAAGCAATGATAGAAGATATGGAATGAGTGGGAAAATGGTGTACTGTTTGCCAAAGTGTTGAAGACATCTACAGACATGAGTTGCTACGAGTGCCTCCAGTATAGGTCCCGACTAAATAGTTACATATGCAATATGTCAGGTCCCAACTGTAATAGGTCCCAATTGAGAGTGAAGAATAAGTCCCTCTAGAGTTAATTGTGGTCACTATGGATAGTGTGTCGTCTGTGCATGTGAATTATAAAGCAAGAAAAATTAAGTCTCAGTGACAGGGGTTGAGTCATGCAACTCAACCTCTGCATCACTAGACTGGATTGGTGGATCATCTTCTGACGGTGTATCAGTGTGTGTCTCAGAACCTTCATCAAGAGTGCCATGAGTAACATACTGAGTGGATAGAGAGACAATAAAATCATCTTTATGAAGTGGTTTCTTATAAAGTTTCAGCCTGTGTCCATTTACTAACAATGAAAATCAGATCTTGTCAATGTTTTGCAGTTGGACTGCACCATTAGGGAATATTTGTTGAATGTCATATGGTACCAACCATCAAGATTGAAGCTTTCCCTTGAAATCTTTATATCTGGAATCATAGAGAAGGGCCCAATCACCAACAGTGAATTCTTTAGTCTTTATATACTTATCATGCCATTTAATTCTTTGTTTCTATATAACCTCTGTGTGGTGGATGGCTTCTAATCTGATTTCATCAAGAGCATTCAAATGTTGTAATCCGTCCTTTTGAGCTTTTATCAAATCCATCCCTAATTCTACTACTGTCCTTAGGGTTGTGTATTCAAATTCTATAGGCAGGACTGCTGTCTTGCCATAAACCAATTCATAAGGAGTGAATCTTGTAGTTGTCTTCCATGTAGTCCTAGATGCCCAAACAACTTTTGGTAACCTGGAAACCCAATCTCTTTTGTGAAGCTGTACTATATTTGTCAATTTATTCTCAATCTCCCTGTTTGTGACCTCAACCTGACCATTAGCCGGAGGATGGTAGGGAGTGGACTTCTTGTGTTTAATTTGATATTCCTCCACCAGTTTGGTGATAAAGTTTGATGTGAATTGTGGTCCTTGATCAGTCACTATCTCCCTAGGTACATCATATCTAGTGAAGATTTCCTCATACAAAATTTTTGCTACATTGTCATCTCTGGCAAATTGCAAAGCTTTGACTTCCACCCATTTGGTTAACTAATCCATGCATACCAGTATATATTCCTTGTTGTTTGAAGTAGGAGAGATAGGACCAACAAAATCCAATCCCCACTTATCAAAAGGAGCTAATGCAATTTGTGGTTGCAAAGGCATTTCATCACTTCTTGTAGGTCTCCCCATCCTTTGACACCAATCACAACTTCTAGTATACTTGACATAATCTTTATGAAGTGTTGGCCAGTAATATCCTATTGTTAATATTTTGAAGGCTCTCCTTTTGGCTGCAAAATGTCCACCACAAGGTTCATCATGACATGTCTTCAATATATCAAACACCTCATCCTCTCTGATACATCTTCTCATAATGTTATCTAGGCCAATGTAGAATAGGAATCTAGAAATCCAAGAATGAGGGAAACATTTGTGAACTAGCTATCTTTTCTCCCTTGGAGAAAAATAACCTAGAATCTGCCATGTAACCAAATAATTAGCTATGTCTGCATACTGTGGAGTCTGTATAGTTAGAGAAAATAGATGCTCATCAAGAAAAAAGTCATCAACCATTGCTTCTAATGATTGTGTAGGCAGTCTAGGCAGAAAATCAGCAACTACATTATCTTTTCTTGGTTTGTCAATGATTGTTATGTCAAATTCTTGCAATAACAACAACCAGCTTACAAGTCTTCCACCCACTATTGGCTCATTCATCAAATATTTGATTGCTATATGATCTGTATGTATGAACACTTTATAGCCAGTAATGTAGTGTCTAAATTTATTAATGGCATAAACAATAGGGGTAAGTGCACAAAGATGAGGGACCAAAATGGGGTCTTAAGATGACACTTTTTTTTTTTTTTTTTTTCTGAAATCAAAAAACATTGATGTTGGATGAGAAATTGAAGATAGCTACACTCAAAATTTGAAGATGCAACAAAAATAAGAGTCGTAGTGCTCCGAATCTAGTTTCTAAACTACTAATTTTTTCTAAAAATGGTTGAGATTAAGGGGTTCAAAAAGGGGGAGCACACAAATTGGTCATGTTTTTTTCAAAAAAACATAACATAGTGTCTGGTGTGCTCCCCCTAAAATGTTAACTTTTTTTAGTATTTCAAAAATCGCTTCGGTGAGAAATTAGCTAACACCATGTAGTTTATCCCTGATTTTTCTGATAATTTTTTCATGAATATTTGATTTTTTACTAATTTTTAAAGTGGACACTTCTTGAAAAATAGAAAATTGAGCATGCTCCCACCTAATTTTTTTGAAAACTAATCGAAAATCAATTTTTTTTAATACTTGTAGAATGGAGTCTAGTTTCTAAAAATGTAACTTATTTCAAATTTTGATGAACGGTCAAAAAATAAAGTCAAAAATACTAGACACTGGTTTTTGACAATAAATGGATACAATAACAAAAGAAATTAAAGATGAAACCCTTAACGTACTCAAAATGCGAAAAAAATTATATGGTTATATAGCTAACAGAGAGATTAAGATTATGGTGGTATTTTTTTGAGTTTTCATTGGAAAAGTGCCATCCTGATGGGGAGCACGCTCCAGATTATCTCAGAATTTTGCTAAAAACTGGAAAAAACACATCTAAGCATGCCCACAATTATGCGAGTGTGTTATAACGTGCTCATGTTATGTGAGTTCACATAACGTGAGCACATTATAACGCACTTGCGTTATGCTGAGAAAAATTGGCTTTACACATGCCAATTGCATTTGCTTGAAAGTTTCTAAAGCCTTTTCAATAAATCCATTTTTTGCATATCTTGCAATCATTGCATTCCATTACAAAACATATCTTTGAGGTGTTCCATAAGTCAATTGACATGCCTTGTCTATGCTTCCACACTTTACATACATGTCTACAAGGGCAGCTGCACTTCCTACCGTCTCTATCACTCTCTACTTCCCTCCCCACTCTACCTCCTACCCTCTCTCTGAGTCTCTGCTTCCCTCCCCTCTCTACTTCCTACCCTCTCTTTGAGTCTCTACTTCCCTACCCTCTCTACCTCCTACCTTCTCTCTCACTCTCTTCTTCCCTCCCCTCCCTACCTTCTACCCTCTCTCTCACTCTCTACTTCCCTCCCCTATCTACCTCCTACTCTCTTTCATAGTCTCTTCTTCCCTCGCCTTTCTACCTCCTACCTTCTCTCTCACTCTCTTTTCTCCCCCTCTCTACCTCCTACCCTCTCTCTCACTCTCTACTTCCCTCCCCTCTCTACCTCCTACCCTCTCTCTCAGTCTCTACTTCCCTCCCCTCTCTACCTCCTCCCCTCTCTCTCACTCTCTTCTTCCTTCCCCTATCTACTGATGCCAAGCATCTAGGACAACAGAAGCATGTTTCACAACTTCAATGCAATAACTCTCAAGTTCACTGTTTTCTCTAGAGATTCACACTCCTCACCACGAAGGGCTTCAACACAATACTAACTTGTTCTTGACATGCAACATGAGGGACTTCAGGACACTTATCTCAGGGGATCTAACTCCATTCAATGTTTCCATACAACCCACTATGCAGGGTCTGCAGGACAACAGTCTCATAGACTGTCATAACTTTGCTGCTCCAAGACAGTCACACAAACCTCTTTGGGATGATCTCCCTCTACACAAACACAATCTCATTGCAACATACCAAACCTAATCATGCATTCACCCTAATGCCTTTATTGACAAAGCAATAACATGACAAGCAAATCTCTTACCTTCTTGGCAGGGACTACCTCCATATTTCTTGTCATAGGATCATTTCTAGATCCAGGGGCAGCTTGCATCATTGCTGATGATTGGTGTTTCAAAACATCGCCACTTCCTCAGTCAGTGGCCATCACATAACTTGCTGCTATCCTTCTCCAAGTTCCAACACAAGACTTCTGCAGGGTCATCTACATGACCAACTCAGTCCAAACTGTCCTCCTGCCTCCCCAAACCTTCACAAGACATTATATTACCTAATATACAACCCATTCCACTGATCAGAAATACAGAGGATCAGTGGAATGAGGAATAATCCATCGGGCTACTCAGACAAGCCCTAAGTTAGGTTTTTGGACAGTCAAGAGAAAACTAACGACTTCTTCCTCCTAGTGCAATGTCAAGACTCCAAACTATGCTCAAATCAAAGATACTTCAAAGCTCTAACCATCCAATGCATACATGGCCTATGACAAATCCGTACAGGCGTGGGTACGGACCAGAAACAGTGAAAAAACACATAAAAAATAGAAAAGACAGGAAAAACAGTGATTTCTTTGTTCTTATTCCACTCTCATCAGATCCCTGCTTACCATCCATCCTCCTTGGCTTCAAATAAGCCTCATACAACACATGAAGTCGTTTGGGGTCCAAGAAAACTACCCAAACCATCGAGTTTTTCTTGATTTCTAACTGCACTAGCTGACTGTTTTTAGAAACTGTCTTCTTTTACCGACTGTTTTGGTTAGAATGCTTTTTAACACTTGGATTAACCTTTGGCAAGGTTCTTAACATACCTCCTAACCTTTGACATGCCTCTATAGGCTTACAGACAAGGAAACTTTAATGACTGCCTCCTACAATAAGACTGTCCTCCTAGGACTACAACAAGATAATAGATTCTTTTAGACATTTGGACATAGTCGAATTACATGCATGGCATTCAAGCCTTATACAACATTGAATATGGTCTCAAGGACCTTATTAAACAAAAGAACTACTTGAAGATCAACCAAATCCTAGATGTCTTGGTGCTCTTGCACCATCTACCTCCTACCATCTGTCACTCTCTACTTCCCTCCCATCTCTACCTCCTCCCCCCCTCTCTCTCTCACTCTCTACTTTCCTCCCCTCTCTACCTCTTACCCTCTCTCCAAGTCTCTGCTTCCCTCCCCTCTCTACCTCCTACCCTGTCTTTGAGTCTCTACTTCCCTCCCCTCTCTACCTCCTACCTTCTCTCTCACTCTCTTCTTCCCTCCCCTCTCTACCTTCTACCCTCTCTCTCACTCTCTACTTCCCTCCCCTGTCTACCTCCTATCCTCTTTCTGAGTATCTACTTCCCTCGCCTCTCTACCTCCTACCTTCTCTCTCACTCTCTTCTCACCCCTCTCTACCTCCTACCCTCTCTCTCACTCTCTACTTCCCTCCCATCTCTACCTCCTACCCTCTCTCTCAGTCTTTGCTTACTTCCCCTCTTTACCTCCTACCCTCTCTCTCACTCTCTTCTTCCTTTCCCTATCTACCTCCTATCCTCTCACACTCTCTACTTCCCTCCCCTCTCTACCTCCTACCCTCTCTCTGAGTCTCTGCTTCCCTCCCCTCTCTACCTCCTACCCTCTCTCTGAGTCTCTGCTTCCCTCCCCTCTCTACCTCCTTCCTTCTCTCTCACTCTCTTCTTCCCTTCCCTCTACCTTCTACCCTCTCTCTCACTCTTTACTTCCATCCCCTGTCTACCTCCTACCCTCTTTCTGAGTATTTGCTTCCCTCACCTCTCTACCTCCTACCTTCTCTCTCTCTCTCTCTCTCTCTCTTCTCCCCCTCTCTCTACCTCCTACCCTCTCTCTCATTCTCTACTCCCCTCTCCTCTCTACCTCCTACCCTCTCTCTCAGTCTCTTCTTCCCTCCCCTCTCTACCTCCTCCCCTCTCTCTCACTCTCTTCTTCCTTCCCCTATCTACCTCCTATCCTCTCACATTCTCTACTTCCCTCCCATCTCTACCTCTTACCCTCTTTCTCTTGCTCTCTACTTCCCTTCCCTCTCTACATCTCCGCATCATTCTTCCCATCCAATGAAATCTCATAAACCCAATTTATATCCTCATCCCTCTTTGCATGTCCTAGTTTTCTTGTTTCCATGTTCTTTGTCGACGAGAGAGAGAGAGAGAGAGAGAGAGAGAGAGAGAGAGAGAGAGAGAGAGAGAGAGAGAGAGAGAGAGAGAGGGAGGGAGGGAGGGAGGGAGGGAGGGAGGGAGGGAGGGAGGGAGGGAGGGAGGGAGGGAGGGAGGGAGGGAGGGAGGGAGGGAGGGAGAGAGAGAGAGAGAGAGAGAGAGAGAGAGAGAGAGAGAGAGAGAGAGAGAGAGAGAGAGAGAGAGAGAGAGAGAGAGAGAGAGAGAGAGAGAGAGAGAGAGAGAGAGAGAGAGAGAGAGAGAGAGAGAGAGAGAGAGAGAGAGAGGTTTACAAGTTTAGGGTTTAGGGGTTTAAGGTTGCTCGGGTTTATGGTTTAGGGGCATTATTTAGGGTTTAGGGGTTAGGTTCAAAGGGAAATTATTTTATAATTTCTCATTAGCTCTATCCATCATCTCACTAACCCTATTCATTATCCACCAATATCCCATGATGAGACACATTGGTCTAGGCAAGAAAACATAGATAATCAAACAAATATCTTGGATCCTATCAAATAGTTCATCCTAATGAGGATAATGATAATCAAGATCCAATAATTCTACATCTATTTCCCATTGATCCTCCATCATCCCCTATCAAACTATATGTTTAGGGGTCTAGCTTGGTTGCTTGAGTTCAGGGTTTAGGGGTCAGGGGCATTATTTGAGGTTTATGAGTTTAGGGTTGCTCAAGTTTAGGTTTTAGGGTTTAGGGGTTTTGGGATGCTTGAGTTTAAGGTTTAGGGTTTAGGGGTTTAGGGTTGCTCAGGTTTAGGGTTTAGGGGTTAGGGTTTAGGGTTGCTCTCTCTATCGATCCCCTCTCTCTAACTATACCTTTCTATCTCTCCCTCCCTCACTATCTTACTCCCCCTCTCTGTCACTCTCTCAATCCCTCTACCTCAAATCTACCTCCCTATGTCTTTGGACATCTCATGATTTCTTTCCCTATTTCTATCTCTCCACATAGATCCCTATATCTTAATCTATCCCTCTTTACCTCTCTCTCTCTCTCTCCCTCCCTCTCTATGTCTCTCCTCCTCTCTATCTCTCTCCCCATCCTTCTACCTCTTGAAATGTCTCTCCAGGTATGTCTTTGGACATATCTCCATCTCTTTTCCTATCTCTATCTCTCCCCATAACTCTATCTCTTAATATATCCCTCTCTACCTCTCTCTGTATTTCCCTATCTATCTCTCCCTCACTCTCTATCTCCCTATATCTCCCCTTATCTCCCCTCTATATATCTATCTGTATCTCCCTCTTTATCTACCTTTCTCCCTCTATCTAGACCCCTTTGTCTATCTCAATTCCCCTCTCTCCCTCTCCCGATCTGTATCTCCACCTATCCCTCTCTATCTCTCTATTTGCCCCTCTTTCTATATTTTTTCCTTTCTCTAACTCTATCTCTATCTCTCCATATCTTTCCATGTCTATGTCCCTCTCTATCTCTCCACATCTCCCTCTCTCTATCTGTCTCTATTTATCCCTCTCCCCCTCCCCCTTTCTATTTCGCCCTCTCTCTCTATATACATCCCTTTCTATCTATCTATTTTTCCCTTTATCTCTCTATTTATCTATCCCCCCCCTCTCTCTCTGTGTGCATGCATGAAGCTTAATATTTTTATGCTTCCCAAAATGTGCTCACGTTTTGGGAAGCATAAAAATGGTAAAAAAACACGTGGGATCCATGATTTAGACCCCACATGACTGTTATTCTTCTTTTCATGTAGTATATCTGACAAGAAAATGCTTTTGCATGTTCTTTGACATATTTTAAGAATCATTTTTGGATCAATCCACCACCTTTTTTGGTTTTTCAACGTAGAATAATTGATTTTGCATGTTTTTGGAGAAAATTTGATTATTTGGAAGTAAAGTTTCATGTTTCATGTGTGATATTGTTTGAAAGCTAATTACCATTGATATATAGATTGAATTTGATGATATATGTTTTTTTTATTCCATAAATTTCACTAATCCTATTCTAGAGTTATATAGAATTCATAATCAAACTTGCGAAAAAGAAGAATTTGAGGATTTTGAGGCCAAAATTTGGAGAATTCCTCAACTCCAATATTGAATTCTAAGGTATGTTCTTTATGTCTATTTTAATTCACTTATATATATTCTTATGTTCTTTAATTCGTCAACTTATATTCTTATGTTCTTTATAAATATTCTTATATATATATATATTCGTCAACTTACAACAATTGTCCTATACATTTATGATTCCTAGAAAACCCCTCCATTACACCTTGACAAGATATATCAAATTATCTTCATACCTGGTTTGATCTGTTCCTATTGACTATTATGATAGTCCTATTTATGTTGATAGTCTAATTAAGGTGCTTGACAATTCTAATCTATATATAAGATCAGTCCTTTTCATCATGTTGTCATCTCTTACCTTGTGAATAGGGTAGTGTGAGCCTATTGCATATTTTGTTCATATCTGACCCTAATAATCCTTATGCATAATGTCACATAGCACATGGGTATCATTGTCATAATAGTTAAGAGATGTTTTAGGATTGATTATTCTTTTGTTGATAAGACCGCCCTTTAACTATCCAAACATTTAGTGCCTATAATAGTCCTAAGTGTTCTCAATAAATTATATCCTTGTTAGAGATCTCACATCAAGTTTTCCAAATTTGACAGTCATATTGCTCTTCATCTTTCTCTCCTAAGAGTAATCTCGTTTTTTTCCATTTTGTTCCTCATAAAACTATTACTGTAGATTCACATGCTACACTTTCTATCCAACAACCTCTCTATTGGAAGATTCCTCTACAAATTTCTACCCACAGTCACAAATGTGGAAAAATGACTTCTGAATTTGTAGATTAAACCCTATTATGTGAAAACAAATGAAGTAGTAATGGTTAGGGATCCTAATGAAGGGAATCATTATACCACACATTCATTAATGTTATATAGTAGAGTTAAACATAGATGAGGAAAACATAGAAATGACACAAAACGTAACTCAAGTATCATATCATTCAAATGGGAAGATTAAAAACAATCCATAGAGTGACAACTACAACTATAATAGATCTCTATACATATATCTTGATGACACAATATCAGTTTCTTAAGCTTAGCTCTACAACTATCTCCTAATAATTCCCTACTCTTTCTCATAACTAATTCTCTTTTATCTTAGACATATAACTCTATATTTTCTTATTTTTCCAACCACCACCAATCTCCATTGGTATCTTCATTCAATGTCATTAACTCTCCCTAATTTTGGTACAAGAAACTTAGTTTGATAAGTAAATACTAATTCACTACCCAAACATTTAGTGCTTATAATAGTCCTAAGTTTGTCCCAAACAACATTTCATCCTACACAACTCCCTTTATGACAATGCCTCCAATGATTATGACAATCACAGCTCATAATTGAGAACAAATCTCCTTCACCAACTTGGAATCCAAGGTTATAATGAGAGTCCAACATAATTAAGATGATCTCAACAAGATATATATGGTTATGCACTTAATATTCTTCTTGACATAACAACACCACATCATCTTATATCAATAATCAATGATAGATACATGCACGAGACAACACACCAATCCAAGTAAGTGTTTGATCCAACACTCCATCCATGTCCAGAATATGGGCCCTCAAATGACTCTCCAAAATATGTGATACCAACCCCTTATGTGGCAAGCAATGTGAACAAACAAAGATTTCTGAATCATACCTCATGCCATTGTTCCTTCATTACACAACTAATACAACACCTACATGTTCCTCCTACATCCACATTAGCAACCAACACTTCCACTACCACCTCTTCATTTTCATGACCCATTCTTCTTTGATTGCTTCTACTTTACTAGAAACAATATACTCTTGAAGCATAAAATACCAAACTCCTCATTGTCGATCTTGCAACCTATCTTTCTCCACATGAGAACTCTCATTATGCTACCTTTGTTGCATGTGTGTGTGCAACACCATCACTCCTATTCATGATCCCTTGGCCACCTTGTAGCATTTCCTCTTATGCTAGGTCCTCAAAATATTATAGTTTAGGACTTGACTTGTCATCATGAAACAAAACTTTACCCTAAATTTCTGTACCTTGTTATTCCTAGAAAACCCCTTCTTTACACCAAGTGACAAGATATCAAATTATCTTCATACCTTGTTTGATGTTCCTATTGACTTTCATGATAGTTTTAGTTGTGTTGATAGTCCATTTAAGCTGCTTAAAAATTCTAATCTGTATATATAATCGGTCCAATCATGGCCTCCACATAAGAACACCAAATCATGTTACTAAGAAGATTTTCCTTCAAGTCTTCCATATCAAAAATCAGTTACCATATGACTATTATGCCCAATAGTACAGTCATTAGTGACTATCCATATTATGCTAGGGTCATATTTTAGGTTGCTAGGCAAGTTTTGAAGGACTGCCTTGATGTTATTAAAGTTACAAAGTGTGGTCATCAGTGCAAATGTGGTTATAAGCCTTTGAAATTGTCATTTCTCAATGCTGATCAGTCATTTATGACTGTTATAAATAGCACAATCAAACAATGTCAACTCTTAATGCTCACACGAAGTAGGAACTAAGAGCTCTACATGACTCCAACATCCACTAAAAGTGACTTAAATTTGCCTATGGCATCATGATAAACATCTCCTAACTAAAGATCACCCATGGCATCATGATAAGCATCTCCTAATCGAAGATAAGCATCATTTTGTATTGGTCATCATGAGAGTTTATGCTTTGCATTTGTCTACTTAGATTTAATTGCAAGTGTATATATGACCTTCTTGATTGGTGGAAGGTCAAGAGACATGTGTTGTATTGATGTTATCCTAAGTTAGGTATAGTTTAGAAGGTTAAATGACATTTTGGAGGTAGTTCCTACATGCCTTAGATTATTAGGATTAGATTCATTAGTTAAAAGCCCTTACATTATGGTAGTCCCATTATTTTACTTTTGCATTAGCTCTTAGTCCCTTACATGACATGGATGACATCTAAATAGGCATTGGTGCCCCTTAAGATGGGTTTGAAAACATTTGGGGATTGTTCATACACCTAACTCATGGTCCTCTCATCACAAGAACAATCTTGATAGCTGAATTAGTATGCAAAATACCATGTAGACTGCCCTAGAAGACTGCCACAAATAAATCAACAATAGGACTATCACAAGTTTAGAGGCATCCATGGCATCATTTCCATCTTGGAATACTGCCATGCCCAACTAGTTATAAGGTATGTGAAGGTCGTTTAAAGCTTAAAAATAGTCATCACAACATCTACCATGGTCCAAGAAGGTAAACTCCATGCCCAATATGAAACTACTCACAAAGGGATTCATTCAAGTCATAATTTTTGTCTTCACATGTCTTCCTCTAGACTTTGGGACAACAGTTATAACTTTTTTCATGGGTCAAGAAAATGAACTATAGATTGATTTTTTAGAAGTTATGAACCTGATGCATGTCTAGCATTGACCTTATTTGGGGCTTTGAACCAATTTGTTTGAACAAATGCAGATGACATGGTAGACTTGCTTTGGGGCTCAAAAGATCTTGAACATGATCTTGGACACTTCTATGTGGTGATGACCCAACCATACAACAACTCATTGGCTCAAAACTTCTTGTATTACTGCTCCTAGTAGAGTCAACTTCATCGGATTAAGAATAAGAATCAACAAGAACAATGGTTTTTAACACTTAACACTGATGTGGGAACCCTTACACCTTGCATACAAGTGCTTTCAAGAGGTTTCAAGGTCTACACACACCAAAAAGGTAACACTAGACTGGTCACGGTTTGAGAGCTTCAATGTCTCATGCAATCTACTTGGGATAGTCTTGATATTTTGTCAAATAATTGCTAAGAAAGCCCAAAAAACTCCTTGAACAGGTTTATAAGAACTTCATACACATCCTCCACACCTTCTCCTATCACAAAACACTCTGATCTTGCTTTGATAACATTCAAACTACCTTCACAACCTTCACAGTCTAATACATTCAGACTATTAGACTTACTATCCATTAGAAGCACAACCTGGGCATCATAAAATGACTTTTATCAAACATACAATAGCCATGAACATGAAGAACAAGTTGCTGATTTGGTTGAGAAAATTGGTATAAATCAAGCTAGTCTTTCACCACAAGGGGAGGTGCATGATATTTGTGCATTTGGATGAGTTCAAAAGTATTTTAGAGACCTCCATGATACTATCCTAGCCCAGGAAATACTCACACATGAACATTTATGCAAGATTAGGGGAGTTTTAGATCATGATCTTGATGTTGTCAATTCAAGGAATTTAAGTATTTTTGGAACAATTTTTTGGTCTATCATATCTTTTAATGATTTTTGTCCTATTTATGATGAATTTGATCATGGTCTATCATATCTTAATAAACAAGGACATCGATGAATTTCATGAAATTGGAGCTCCTAAAGTGATGCAAATCATCAAACATGATAACTTATTAATGTATTTTTTCATTGTGACCATTATTCATTGTCATTATAAAGGTTCTAATTATCGTTGTCTTATTCATCATGCTTTGTAGAAATCATCATCATGCTGAGGAAACGAGCAAAGACTCTAACACTAGAAGAGCGTGAAGCTGAGAATGAGAGGAAAAGAGAAAGAATGAGGCAAATTCAGGAAAGTAGAAAATTGTCAACCATACAAGAAGACATTCCACCATTGCCAATTGAGGAGGAACATGACACATCTAATGAAGCTAAGAGAGAGATGGAATTGGTGGCACAAAGGGAATGCATGCAAACCTCCATGCAATGAGGAAAGTGAATCTCCAAGTTGGAGGCACTCCATCATCCACAGGTCAAGTTGAAGGTACATCATTTTCATCTTTTTCACCTCTAATCGAAGGTATGTCGTCTATCCCATCTCAAGTACATATTGAAGAAATTCCTAATGTTGAATCAACTTACCAATTAAAACACCTCCTAGAATTTTGCATAGGAAGCCTAAGTTTCTAATCGATATTGATGAGAATGTATTGAAGCCCATGTAGGATAGGATCCCATGTGCACTTGCCAAAGATATGTGAATAAGATATGGAAATTATTCTTTGAGAATTTAAATGAAACCAGAAGATGTCTACTATTTGTGGAATTGATGAGAAACCTAAAATTTAGGCCCACTATGAAGATTCTTGGCCTAAGAACATTGAATGCCACAAGTGAAAAATTAATTGTCAAGAATCTAATGAGTGCATATGAGAGTGTGGGTTCCTCCTCACGCACCAAGGATAGTAATGTCACACGACGTATTGTTACATCGACAATAGTAAGCCACAAACAAACAAAGCTCACCTCATTAGAAAGGCAAGTCAAGCATTGAAAATAAGTAGAAAAACTCTAATGAGAGCCATTAGAAGACATGAAAGAGTTGAGGACCCAAACACTAATGAATTGCGGGCATTCTTTGGGAGACTCCCACGGAAAGACAAAGTTGTTGTTGAAGCTTTGAGATCACTAATTGAAGACTTTTGGAAGAATTATAAAAGGGTATCTCCAAATCAAAGGGATGTGGTAAGAAGGAGAATCGGTAGTCGAAACTATGAGCCATATCCAAAGCATTTTTTTGATAAGACTCAAACACAATTTTTTGGTAAATTTCTAGAGATGTATCCTCAAATTAAAATTTCTCAAAGATATTTGAAATGCTAAAACCTTTCTATGTCAAAATAAATCACACATGCACTACTTGGTTGTTGTAGATTACATATTGAGTTTTCTAACTATTTTGATGCTTATTAGTCCTATCAGCGTTGAGGTGGCTTGCAACATATGCCAATATGTGAACATATGGAAAGCAAACATGCAGTTGGAAATGAACTAGTAGAGTTAGGCAAGTATAAAATAGTGGCCTACAATACAAAAGATGGTAAAGAAGCAAAGAGGTGTGAATTGGTTATTCTAAAGATTTGAGTGTATCAATTTATGTCTACATTTCATGACAGTATAGTGTATGAGTATGTAAGGCATACCCATAGAGCTCGATGGTTGGACTTGTAATTCAAGTTATGCAAAGACAACATTTCCACTTGGTAGCATTGTTTCAGTCGTCAAATTTGTAGAGAACTACAATCTACAGCCATAGCGTGAGGGTGCAATCCCAATATTACAACTCGACACAGGTTTCTATATTTGTGCACATTGCATTCATTTATGTGAATGATAGTACAGAGGATGATAGAAAGATCATAAGGAAGTATCATTTTTATATAAGTGATGATCACACACATTCCACGGAGTTCGTGCAAGGTTGCTTTCAGGTGTTCTACAATGATTTGGCTAGAAGGGGCATAACCATTCAGTCAACATATCAAATGGTCAGATAATTGTGCATCACAATTCAAGAACTTGGTAGAATTTCTATTGGCTGAGAAAGAGGCATAATATTACAGGTGTTCAACATATGTGGAACTTTTGTGAGGCCAGGCATGGAAAGGGGGAGCATGATGGTGTAGGAGCATGTATCAAAAGAGCCTTAGCATGAGAAGAGTTAAAGTATAAAGATAATGCAAAGTTGACAAATGCAAAATCAATCGTTGAGTGGTGTAATGCTTTGATGGGTACATATAATGAAGGTAAGTCTTCAGTTCATAGATTTTTTTGGTTGATAGATGATACTAACATTGCACCATATGAGGACTGTTGTACACTGACAGGATCAAGTGAGCTACACTCTTTTAGAAGCTCAATTGCAGGTTCATGGAGTATCCATATGCAGAAGATGGCATGCTTTTGTTCTTCATGTACAATTCAAGCCTGGAATGAGTGTAAGTCAAAGGAGTGGGTTGACGAATGACGATTAAGTTATCTTAGCCCACTTGATATGTACCGACCCCCGATGGTACTAGAATTGACAGAGATGGAATCATCAGTTGACTTTGACCACATATTAGATCTAGTTCAACCAGGTAATATATCTACTTGCACAGTTTTTAAAATTCCTAATGTTATCTTAATTTGTAGTATTTTGTAATGTTGACTAATTTCATCTAATTTGTGGCACATATCATTGCAGAGCATGTTTATGTAGTTATTGCAGATGAAGATAACGAAGAGGGAACATATTATTACTGTGTCGTTGTGTTGAGGCCAAAAACAAATTGGAGGCCCCAGTTACAGATGGAGAAAACATTGAATACCCTACAGGCTCAGTGGTTGTTACTGGAACATGGCTTAGAAGGTACCCACATAAGAGTGTTAATGTTTGGCTGTTTTAGGACTTTGACACACATCGGAAGATTCTTCATTACTCGAACCTTGTCATGGCAACAAATTTTCATTTGATACAATATCGAGGTAGACCTTTGAACAAGACCTTGTGGAAGTGTGTGAGTCTGACCATGAGGCAATACATGACACAATAATGAGTAGAGAAGACTCAGATGGTTCATTGGATTAATTTATAAGTATGCATAAAACTTTCCTAGATGGTTACTTGTACTTTTTTTTGTATATAAATAGTAGTATGAATCCATAAATGATATTATGTTTAGTCAATTTTGCTTCTTGATGCTTCTCACAGGAGGTCACAACTCCAGCCTGTCCAACTACAGACAAAGAAGTTTGAGACAAGATGATGGAGAGTGATTATTGGATGGTGATAAGTGATTGATTACATATGTGATGTTATATATTTCATGTACATTTTCTATAGTAATGTGCATATTGTTTGATTGTATTAATAGGTGGAGCTGCATGAACTTCTATCAAAGAGGTCTACTTGACGACAGAGAGAGGATGAGTCACGGATTGGCTCTCCATCTTCACGATCAAGCAAGGGCTGCTGATTATTTCATAAAGGTCCATAGGAAACTAGTTTTTGGGACATTTTTTGTATGCCTAGATGGCTTTTTATACATACTTTTGTATGTTACCGATGTATATTTTTCTATATATGCATGTATGACTTTGTTTGGACATGCCTATATGGCTTTATATGTAAACTAGATGTTATGTTCATGACATTATGTATATGACAGTTTATATTGAATATTTAATATGATGATCAATTATCATTACATGAATTTGGTTTTACACGCGCCAATTGCATTTGCTTGAAAGTAAGGAATGCATAATTATGCAGGTCTATTGGTTGTCTATTGTTTGATGATATCATTATGCTTTCATGATATGTTGTTGGGTTTTGTGATTTATGAACTATGAACTTGAGGAGTGAAGGCCTTATGATTGGTTTGATTTGTTTGCTATGGTATACATTTGATGTTTGCATCATCATCATCATGTTATGCTTCATGGGGTTAGATAGAAGTGATGGACGAAGTTGATCCTTATTGGTCTTAATCTTGTTCACTCATGTTTCACTCATGTCATATCACGATTGATGTCATAGGTTTGGATGTTAAAGTTCATAACATTCATGTTTATCATGTTATAATAGTAGGACATAGTTTCTTATGTAATTGGTTCATGCCATTAGATCATTGGATTTGGTTGTGGTTCATCACCATAGCATGTCATGCTTTCAAGAGTTGGATTGGGTTGTGGTTCTTCCTCATGACAAGAGTTTGTTCAAGTATTCATGCTTCTTTGTGCTCTATGTCTTCAGTGTTCTTAGTGTCTTCATGTGTCAAATATTTTTTTTAGTGTCCTTATGATGTTGATGTTGATCACAAAATATGATGTTAAGGTCATGTTGATGTTGATTGATGAATTGTGGTTGTTGTTGGAAGTTTTGGAAGTCTAAAGGATGTCGTGGGACCAAACCGACTATGCCAACACGTCGGGATGGGCGGGTAAATGTCAAGGGAGGCATAATTTCATGTGCCAAGCACCCTAATCATTCAGGGTAGTAGGCTACCGACAAAGTCCCTTAAGATCCTTAAGACACAAAAACTGCCAAACTTTGACGGAGCAGTTCTTAGAATTCATGGTAGCTGGGAACATTTTGTTTGGACCTACAGGTGCATGTGGGGTCCATCCACAATAAACTCTCTCAGTTTTGGTTCAACTCCAGTCCATTTGACCATGCCGCAATCAAATGCATTCTTTCAAAATGCTTTAGTTTCATGCAGTGGAAACGTGCTAGGGAGTGACATTTGCATTCCATAGGTCGTGGGACCGAATGGACTTTGCCAAAATGTTAGGGTGGGTGGGTAAATGCTAGGGGAGGTCTTGTTTCATGTGCCAAGCATCCCAATCATTTGGGGCAGCAGGCTACCGACAATGTCCCTTAAGATCCCTAAGACGAAAAATTACCAAATTTTGATGAAGTAGTTCTCAGAATTTATGGCAGCTGGGAATGTTTTGTTTGGACCTATAGGTGCATGTGGGATATTTCCACAATAACCTCTCTTGGTTTTGGTCAACTCTAGTTCCTTTGACTGTGCCGCAATCAAATGCATTCTTGCAAAATACTTTAGTTTCATGCAGTGGGAAGGTGTTAGGAGTGGAATTTGCATTCCATAGCTCATGGGGCCAACAAACTTTGCCAACACATTAGAATGGGCGGGTAAATGCCAGGAGAGGTCTCATTTCATGTGCCAAGCGCCCCAGTCGTTCGAGGTAGCAAGCTACCCAACAAAGTCCCTTAAGATCCCTAAGACAAAAAAACTTTCAAACTTTGACGGAGCAGTCCTTAGAATTTGTGGTACCTGGGAATGTTCCATTTGGACCTATAGCTACATGTGGAGTCTATCAACAATAACCTCTCTTAGTTTTGGTCAACTCCAGTCCGTTTGACCGTGCCACAATCAAATGCATTCTTGCAAAATGCTATAGTTTCATGTAGTGGAAAGGTGCTAGGAGTGAAAGTTTTCATTCCATAGGTCATGGGACTGAATGGACTTCACCAACGTATTGGGGTGGGTGGGTAAATGCCAAGGGAGGTCTCTTTTCATGTGCCAAGTTCCCCAATCATTCGGGGCAGCAGGGCTACCAGCAAAGTCCCTTAAGATCCCTAAGACGAAAAAGCCAAACTTTGACGAAGTAGTTCTTGGAATTTGTGGAAGTTGGAATGTTTTGTTTAGATCTACAGGTGCATGTTGGGTCTGACCATAATAACCTCTCTCAGTTTTGGTCAACTCCAGTCTGTTTGACCGTGTCAAAATCAAATGCATTCTTGCAAAATGCTTTAGTTTCATGCAGTACAAACTTGTCAGGTGCCTTATTTTTTGATATGCTTGTCATGAGGCCAAATGGATTGCACCAACGTGTCAGGGTGGGTGGGTAAATGTTAGGGAAGGTCTCATTCGTGTGCCAAGCGTCACAGTCGTTCTGGCTTGCAAGCTACTGACAAAGTGATTTCGTCAGTAGCTTACAGCCTGAAATGATTGGGACCCTTGGCACACAAAACAAGACCTCCCTTGGCATTTACCCACCCACACTGACGTGTTGGAAAAGTCTATTTGGCCCTACGAGCTATGGAATGCAAAATGTCACTCCTAGCACCTTTCAAGTTTGTCGGTAGCTTACAACCTGGAACAACTGGGACACTTGGCACATGAAACGAGACCTCCCCTGGCATTTACCCACCCATCCTGACACATTGGAAAAGTTCATTTGGCCCCATGACCTATCTAATGCAAAATGTCACTCCTAGCACCTTTCCACTACATGAAACTGAAGTATTTTCAAGAATGCATTTGATTTCGGCACGGTCAAACGAACTAGAGTTGACCAAAACTAAGAGAGGTTATTGTGGAAAGACCCCATGTGCACCCGTAGGTCCAAACAACACATTCCCAGCTGCCATGAATTCTGAGAACTACTATGTCAAAGTTTGGCAGTTTTTGCGTCTTAGGGATCTTAAGGGACTTTGTCGGTAGCCTACTGTCTTGAATGATTGGGGCGCTTGACACACAAAATGAGGCCTCCCATAGCATTTACCACCCACCCTAATGTGTTGGCACAGTCAGTTTGGCCCCACGATGAGCAGAACAAAAACTATGGCACCTGGCAACCTTTCCACAACATGAAACTGAAGCATTTAGCAAGAATGCATTTGATTTTGACACGGTCAAACGGACTAGAGTTGACTGAAACTGAGAGAGGTTGTTGTGGATGGACTCCACCTGCACCTATAGGTCCAAACGAAATGTTTCCAACTGTCACGAATTTGAGAATGGCTCCATCAAAGTTTAGTAGTTTTTTCATCTTAGGATCTTAAGGGACTTTGTCGGTAGCCTACTGCCATGAACGATTGGGGTGATTGGAACACAAAAAGAGACCTCCCCTGGCAATTACCCATCCACCTTGACGTGTTGGCGAAGTCGGTTCGGTCCCATGACCTATGGAATGCTAAATGTCACTCCTAGCACCTTTCCACTACATGAAACTAAAGCATTTTGCAAGAATGCATTTGATTGTGGCACGGTCAAACATAATGGAGTTGATCAAAACTGATAGAGGTTATTATGGATGGACCCCACATGTACTTGTAGGTCTAAACAGAACATTCCCAGCTACTACGAATTCTAAGGACTGCTTCATCAAAGTTTGGCAGTTTTTCGTCTTAGGGATCTTAAGGGACTTTGCCGGTAGCCTACTGCCCCAAATGACTGGGGCACTTGGCACATGAAATGAGACGTCTCTTAGCATTTACCAGACCACCCTGACATGTTGGAAAAGTCCGTTCGGCCCACGAGCTATGGAATGCAAAATGTCACTCCTAGCACCTTTCCACTGCATGAAACTAAAGCATTTTGCAAGAATGCATTTGATTGTGGCACAGTCAAATGGACTGGAGTTGACCAAAATTGAGAGAGGTTATTATGGACGGACCCCACATGCACTTGTAGGTCTAAACGGAACATTCCCAACTACCATGAATTCTAAGGACTGCTTCGTCAAAGTTTGGCAGTTTTTCATCTTAGGGATCTTAAGGGACTTTTCTGGTAGCCTATTGCCCCGAATGACTGGGGCACTTGGCACATGAAATGAGACCTCCCCTGGAATTTAGGCTCCCACCTCGATGTGTTGGCAAATTCCATTCGACCCCATGAGCTATGGAATGCAAAATGTCACTCCTAGCCCTGAGGATTCAATCAAGTAGTCCTTAGGTTGATATGACCATTCTAAGCTTGACATATGACTGCAACCATTTGCATATAACTATACATTTATAAAATGAGTGTTCTAAGATCTTTATAACAACCTTCTCTATTTTGTTGGGACAACACTATCCTAATATGTGTTGATAGTGCTAAAATGTGAATAATGGTATGATGATTAGTAAATACTCTTAGGACCTTGAAGGTTGTTCATGATTGTAACAGTCCTAAAAAAGATCATGGAAAAATCCCTTCTTTTAGTGTTTGATGTTCCTTGAAATCCATTTGATTACCCCTCACACCCTAAGAAAAATCCTCAACCTCATTTTCATGGTGATTTCTTGAGTCATAGGGTCTCTAAGATGGCATAATAATAGTATTTCATGACTGTGACAACAACATATACTCTTTTGAAACCTTCTTTGAAACTGACTTCTCACATTCACCCAGTAACTTCACCTTTTTGACACATCATGGCCTTGATAAGGAGAAATTTAGCATGGTCATACATCTTTCAAGGCAATCCCCCTATGAATAACAACCTTATGATTTCATGATAGTCCCTTGACCATCCATGCTTTTGATTGTTTTGTGCCTTCTTGACTGTGTATAATAGTAGGGTTTGGAAAGATGGAAATTTGTTGTTTAAATTCACAACATCTTGATGGTATTGTGACCATGATCTCCTCATATGACATGAGAAGAGTTATTCCATAACCTTGATGTCCCATAACCTTGATTATTATGATTAGAAGCATGGAAAAAAACTGTACAAGAAACAAAGCAATGATTAGATCTCAATATGATCATGAGATACCCAAGCATTTGTATTAGTCTAAATCATAAAATCTCTTCATTTATAAAGATTGATTCGAGGGTTTGGTGAGTTTCCATTGGCACCCAAACCCTAGGTCTTCATTACAAATCCTTGAATGCTAATTATTGCCATTATGCTTCTTTCTTATTAATTCTTACTAATTAGGGTAATCATATAGAAATATATATTATCTCATGTATTCTTACAAAATGCATATGGGAATTTTATCAAATATTGTAGTTGCATTGAATGATGCCTCAAAAAAATGTAGTCTATTGGAATTTTGAAAAATGTTGTAGTTGCAACTGCCCTAGAAGACATGTATGCAAAATCTAGAAGCATAGAGAAGGTGAGTGAACTATTTGACATGATGCCTCAAATAAATGTAGTCTCATGGAATGGTATGGTTGTAGGATATTCAAATAATGGATTTGTCGATAAGGATTTAGAAACTTTCAAGCAAAACCAATTGGTGGGTGTAAAGCTAAAATCCACAACCTTTGACTACAGCCTCTTTGCTAGTGCTAAACTAAGATCTTTGGAACACAGTACATGGTCATCCATCAAATCGTAATGGATATGGGAATTTTGTAAGATGTTGTAGTTGCAACTATCGTAGGAGATATGTATGCAAATTGTGGAAGCATAGAAAAGGCAAGTGGATTGTTTGACATAATGTCTTAAAAAAATGGAATCTCATGGATTGCCATGATTGTAGGATAAGCACAAAATGGTTTTGTTGATAAAGCTTTAAAGAAACTTTCAAGAAAAAGAAATCAGTGGGTGTAAAGCCAAATTCCACACTGCATCCTCTCTACCTATACCAAAGTGGGATCTTTGGAGTTCATGGTACATGGACATCCATCAAAGCATAAAGGATATGGGAATTTTGATAGTTGTTGTAGTTACAACTTCCCTAGAAGACATGTATGCAAAATGTGGAAGCACAGACAAGGCAAGTGAACTATTTGACATGATACAAAAAGAGTCTAGTACAACAACTATGTATACAAAATGTGGAAGCATATGGGAATTTTATCAAATATTGTACTTGCATGGAATGATGACTTAAAGAAATGTGGTCTCATGGAACGTGCCATTATTGTAGGATATGCACAAAATGGATTTGTTGATATGGCTTTAGAAACTTTCAAGCAAAAGCAATAGGCAGGTGTAAATCCAAATTACACAACCTTTGACTGCATCCTCTTTGCCTATGCCAAACTGAGATCTTTGGAACATGGTACATGGACATCCATCAAAGCATAAAGGATATGGGAATTTTGATAGATGTTGTAGTTGCAACTGCCCTAGAAGACATATATGTAAAATGTTGAAGCATAGATAAGACAAGTGAATTGTTTGACATGATGCCTCAAATAAATGTGGTCTCATGGAATGCCATGATTGTAGGATATGCATAAAATGGATTTTTTGATAAGGCTTTAGAAACATACAAGAAAAAGTAATTGACAGGTGTAAATGCCAAAATGGGATCTTTGGAATAGGGTATGGACATCCACCAAAATAGATTGTTTGGAACAACATATGGACAACCATCAAAGCATAAAGGATATAGGAAATTTATCACATGCTGTAATTGCAGTTACCCTTGTAGACATGTATGCAAAGTGTGGAAGCATAGACAAGACACGTGAACTGTTTGGCATGATGCCCCAAAGAAATATCGCCTCATTGAATGCAACGATTGCAAGATATGAACAAAATGGATTTTTTTGATAAGGTTTTAGAAAATTTCAAGAAAATGTGATTGGCGGGTGTAAAGAAAAATTCCACAACCTTAGCCAGTATCCTCATTGCCTATGCCAAAATGGACATCCATCAAAGGATAAAACATATGGGAATTTTGTTAGATGTTGTGGTTGCAACTGCCCTCAAAGACATGTATGCAAAGTGTGGAAGCATAGACAAGGCACGTGAACTATTTGGCATGATGCCTTGAAAAGAAATGTCACCTCATGGAATGCAATGATTGCAAGATATGAACATTTAATGGATTTTTTGATAAGCCTTTAGAAAGTTTCAAGAAAATGCAATTGGCGAGTGTAAAGATAAATTCCATAAACCTTAGAAGTGGTATCTTTGGAACATGGTATAGACATCCATCAAAGCATAAAGGATATATGAATTTTGTCAAATGTTGTAGTTGTAAGTACCCTGCAAGACATGTTTGCAAAGCATGGAAGCATATACAATGAATGTGAACTATTTGACACGATGCCTCAAAGAAATGTTGTCTCATGGAATGTAATGATTACAAGATATGTACGAAATAGATTTTTCATAAGGCTTTAAAAACTCTCAAGCAAATGCACAAAAGTAAATTTCAACCAAACATAAATTTTGGCACGTCTAAAACCAAATTGCACAACCTTATGGACAAATTCCTCCTTGCCTATATGCCAGAATGGGATCTGGGGAACATGGTGTGGACAACCATCAAAGCATAAATCATATAGGAATTTTGTCACATGTATTGTATTTACAACTACCCTTGTAGACATGTATGGAAAGCGTGGAAGCATAGACAAGGCGTGTGAACTATTTGAAATGATGCCTCAAAGAAATACACAGTCCCACAAAATGCAATAATTGCAAGATATGCACAAAATGGATTATTTGAAAATGATTTATAAACTTTCAAGCAAATGCAATTGGCACATGTAAAACTAAATTCCTGTAACAATAATTGATCATCATATTAAATATTTCTTATAAACTGTGATATACATAATGTCATGAACATAACATCTAGTTTACATACAAAGCCACATAGGCATGTCCAAAGAAAGCCATACAAGCATATATACAAAAATATGGATTGGTAACATACAAAAGTATGTATAGAAATCCATCTATGCATATAAAAATATCCCAAAAAATAGTTTCCTATGGACTTTTATGAAATAATCGGTGGCCCTTGCTTGACTGTGAATATGGAGAGTCAATCTGTGACTCATCCTCTCTCTGCCTCCATGTAGACCTCTTCTACAGAAGTTCATGCAGCTCCACCTGTTAATACAATCAAACAATATGCACGTTACTATAGAAAATGTACATGAAATATATAACATCACATATGTAATCGATCACTTACCGCCATCTGATGATCACTCTCCATCATCTTGTCTCTAGCTTCTTTTTTCATAGTTGGACAGGCTAGAGTTGTGACCTCCTGTGAGAAGCATCAAGAAGCAAAATTGACTAAACATAAATATCATTTATGTACATCAAATGACATGAGATAAAACAAGAAATATAAAATTATGACATTTTCATGTTATTGGCTCATACCTCGGTCAAAGGATTTGAAGACATCATGGCTGTAACAATGCCTATCTATGCTGACTCACGAAGATGGGGAGGAGTCTCCACATTCAACATCTGAAAATGTAGTTCAAGATTATTCGACCAAAATAAATACATAACATTATTTTAAAAATGCATAAAGATTAGAAATGGTTAAATTTGCCTCCGTAAAAGTGGTGGATTTGTGTCTAGGGGACCGAGGAAACCATGGAGGTGTTGGTGACTATTGAAATAATCAAATTGTCACAAAATAATATTACCATTGACATATCTACAATAATTACGATCATGTGATAAATTACATACCTGCTGACTTGACCTCCTCTCATGATCCACCAATGGACGGCTAACGGAAGCAGGATGAAGAATCTGTCCCTAGAATTTCATTGCACAGACAATTACATACATTTGACATATAATATAGATAATCATATAAAATAAATTACAAATTTCAAATAACACTATATTAAATCAAGATGAAACTTGTAACAAATTACCTAAGAGTCAATACCAAATGTACGTTGTAAGAGATCGTCACTGATAACAAGATCATCCAATATGGATGCCTCCATCAATGGATCCTGCCCTTGCATCGCAACATCCTACCGAGAGTCCTGCCGTGCATCCTGCGTCCCATAATCACATAGGTTCCCACATGAACTGCACAAATGTGGGGACACATGATGCCTACTGCTCTCACCCTCATCGGCATGGGTAAGATCATCGGCATGCTATGATAGAGTTCGTGTGAGAGTAGTCAATGAATGTAATGTCTCCACCTCAACACTCTCCTTCAAAGTTGAAGAGAGTGACCTATGTTCTGGCCTCAACAAGGGTACAGGCACACAGTTTTCATCTCACTGAGCCTTGGTTCTATCTTGGGCAGAGCCACCACCTCTACCCTACAACTCATGAATGTCAAAATAATTGGGAATCTTCTTGAGGATGAACTCACAATGGAGTTTCCTCAAGAAATATTATGTTACCTCATCATTGTTGCATGGGCGCTCATCAAAGACCATGTACCATTTATCCCAAAAGTTTTGGGATATTTCTTCATTCCTACACCAATGCATATTAAATCGTTTGCAAGTTTCTTCTAATCTTTGACCAGCTTTGGGATTAATAAGATGTGCACATAGTTGAGATTTTGTAATTTTTTCACTTTTCACTTGTTCATATGACAATTTGTCGGCATAGTATTGCCGACACCTCTCCCTATAGTCTTGGAATTGGGTGTTTTGTTTTATCACCAAATCGGTGTGGGAAATAATCTCCTCTAGTGACTTCACAAGCACCCTCCTATGATCGATGCTTGCACTTGGATTGTTTAGTGTTTGAACAAGGGTTTGAAGATGTTTCTTATTTTCTTCTATTATCCGTAGGTAGTTTTCTTGAGTATCCCTTACATTGTGAGGAAGTGAAGGTGGGTTTTGAGGGTTTTGAGGGTTTTGGGGGTTGTTTTCACCCTCATCAGCTGGATTTGGGTTTTCTCTTGCCTCAATAACTGTAAATGCAATATAAAAACTAATTAAACATTGTAAAATTCAAAAATTCTTCTCAAACTAACAAAAATTGATCAAACCCTACCTTCTTTTGCTGGTAGACCCTCCAAATTTACTGCACGTCTTTTCCAGTGAGGTGATATCGTGAAAATGACATTTTCTCTCTTGCACATACTTGTAGAGGATTTCCTTGAACGTGCTTGCAGTTTCCTCTCAGTTTTTTTTGCAGAAAAACTCCTTTGGTCGTAGTGAAATGGAAGAATAAAAGTTTTTTTACACTTTTATGTCATAGAAAAATGCGAGCACGTTATAGCGCGCTCGCGTTTTTTCTTATTTTGGACCAAAAAGTCCCATGGTGGCAACTTTTTGGTCCCCCATCTTTGTGCATACACCCACAACTAACATTTCCTTTTCTATCACAATATAGTTCAGCTCATCTCCCTGTAGGTTTTTGCTTACATAGTATATTGCATACTCTTTATTTCCTTCTTGTTGGCCTAGGACTGCTCCAATGGCAAAGTCTGATGCATTTGTGTGGATATGAAAAGGCTATGTCCAATTTGGACCTCTGAGAACTAGAGCTTGTGTTAATGATGCTTTTAGCTTGTCAAATGAATTCTGATAGTCTGGGTCCATTCAAATTCAATGTCTTTTGTCAATAGAGTAAACAGAGGTGCAACAATTTTATGAAAATCTTGAAGAAACCACCTGTAATAACATGCATGGCTAAGGAAGTTCCTTACATCCTTCTATCTCTATGGAATAGGCAGGGTAGATATGATTTCAATCTTCTTTGGGTCAACTTGTATTCCTGCACTTGAGATAAAATGTCCTAAGACTATTCCCTGTGTCATCATTATAAAACATTTTTCATAGCTCAAAGATAGATTTTGCTATGTGCATCTCTTTAAAACTTTCTCCAAGTTGTGTAAAGCTTCATCATATGTTTCACCATATGTGGTGAAATCATCCATTTAAATTTCCATGTTGTCATGGGCAAAATCAGAGAAAATACTGAGGACTGCTCTTTGAAATGTGGCTGGAGCATTGCATAAACCAAAAGGCAAGACAAAATATGCATAGGTCCCCCAAGGGCAGGTGAATGTTGTCTTATCTTGATCCTCTGGTGTAATCCTGATTTGGTTATAGCCACTGAAACCATCAAGAAATGAGAAATATTTCTTCCTTGCCAAAGAGTCAAGAACTTGATCAATGAAGGGCAATGAGAAGCGATCCTTCTTGGTGGCAACATTTAATTCTCTATAACAACACAAACTCTCCATTTGCCACCTTTCTTGGGAACTATGACCAATGGTGAAACCCATTCACTATCTGAAATGGGGTATATAAATCATGCATCTAAAATCTTTTGAAGTTCTGATTTCACTATCTCTCTGAGAGTAGGGTTCATGCATCGCAGCTGCTGTCTTATAGGTCTGTAGTCATCATCAATGTAAATTTTATGCATACACAAAGTAGGATTTATGCCTTTCATATCACTGTAATCCCATGCAAACGTTGTTGAGTGGGTTTGTAATATTGCATGTAGGGATTGTTGCTGCTCATCAATCAATTCATTAATGGCTTAGACATTTCTTGCACAGAGGACAAATCAAGGCTAGGTATTACTGGAAAGCATTACTGGGGTAAGAAAGTATGAAATATTTGAGATACCTCCTCTAAGGAGCTGGTGGGTATTATGCTTCTTAAGGGATCTTGCAAGCAAGATAAATAGTCTTGCTGCTGCAGGTGCCTCCCGCAGTCATTTTGTATAATGTGAGTGATCAACTCATCTTAATCCTAAATATCCAGTAAGGGGCTACGTTCAATGGTCATCAAGGTTTGTAGGGAATATGTATCCTCATCTTCCAAGGTAGGCCAAATGGTCTGCTCAAGTTCATGGTATGGTTGAGCTGGTGGATATAAAACCAATTTCTTGGCCATAGTCCCATTAGATATGATCATGTTACCTGACCTGCAACCTATAAATGCATTTGTTGTGGCAAACCATGGTCGGCCTAGTATAAGAGGATAACCAGTGAGATTAACCTTGGGCTATAAGACTATGAAATCAACAGGGTATTCCCAAGAATCTAATGCAGTTACTAGATCCTCAATGACTCCTTCAGGTTTAACTGTAGAACTATCAGCTAATTGCAAGACTGTTTGAGTAGGCCTAAGGTTGGTCAACTAAAGTGTTTGCATTGTCTCCTTAGTCATTACATTAATTGCAGCACCCAAATCTATCAGAGTATTTTTAATCAGAGTCCCATTGATTTTGACATCCACTACTGGACTAGCTGGATCTGTTTATTTGGGAACAGTTATATTTCCCAACATTATGTCAGCAAGGTTACCCAAAACGTGGATTGTCTTTGGGTCTATCCTCTTCCTTCCTGGTTTCTTTATGTAGAGATCTCTAATAGTCTTAGTGTAGATATGAATATCTTTGATGGCTTGGATTAAGGGAATCTTTATGCTTATATCTTGTAATTGGCCTATGAGGTCAGTTTCAGACTGTGCTGGTTATTTCTAGATAGCCAAACATTCAGGGAAAGGAGTCTTAGGATGTGAAATGATCTGAGGTCCCTGCTTTGATTCAGGTTCCAAAGGTGGCTTATATGAGGCTTCCCCTGTGGGTTCTTGATCTTCAAGTTTTGTAATTTGAGGAGATAAAGGGCTTGCAAGTTGCTTCTCTGATTTGAGATTAAAATTACTCACTTATAGCCCATAGGTGGGGTATTACATCACCTCGTTAGTGTAAGCATGTTGAATAGATTTGTTATTAGGATTAGGTGTAGGTTGGGCAGGGATTTGGGTAGGTCTATGAGGTTGATTTTAAGGAGGAGATGGAGGCATTATGGCTAGCTGTTGTAGCTGAGAGGGGAGCATAGGTTGCTGGTAATTTGTATTTTGGTGCCATTGTTGGTTTTTGTTCCATTGAGGTTGCTATGTAGGCCATTGGGGATTATAGTTGGAACCTTGAAAACTTTGTTGGGGACATGGGTTTGGCTACTGTTGGTTCCAATTAGGTTGTGGAGTAGGCCATTGTGGGTTTTACCAGAGATTTTGATTACTAGGCCATGGCTGAGTATTTCAAGCAGAGAAATTTTGGTTTGCAACAGGAAATGGTGAATTGACACTTAGTGGATCAGAGGGCATACCTTGTCTTTGCTGCCAAGGTCTCCTTTGAGCTATATATAAAAATTGTCCATCCTCTCCTTCAAATGGCTAAAATTTTGGCCTTTCAACCTTCTCTTGCTGGATGCTTGCCACCCTTTTGCATCTACAATTGGCCTTCCTTTGCCTACAATTGGGACAATACTTAGTAAGCATTGCATCATCTTCTTCTTGTTTCTTCTTGATGTGAAGAGTGTCCAGCTATGTAGCCATATGGTTGATTATATCCTCCTTCATGTTGGATAGCAAGTTACTGATTTCCACCCTTGAAACTCCATTGGTTGCCTTGTTTGTAATTGATGTCCTTTCTCCCCTTAGTTGTCTAGTGAAAGTTCTTGAATAATTTTAGCAAACTTTACAAATTGAATCAAAAGGTAGTTGAGAAATATCACCTTGCCCAATGAGATTCAAAGCATCCATGAAATCATCCTTAACCCCTATCAAGAAGACCAGTTTTAATGATTCTTCAGATAATCTATTTTGGGGGTTCTTCTTTAGAGCAAACTGGAATCTTTCAACATAATCTTCTAGTGGCTCCTCCTCCTTTTGTGACATCCTGAAGATGTCATCTCTCCTTCTGTCGTGTCCTCGATAGTAATCTTGGTACTTCTCCAAGAATTTCTCCTTCATTGTATCCCAGTATGGAATGACATCTTTTCCCAGCCCTATGAACCATCTCAAGGCTACATCCTTGAGGGTGGTAGGAAAAAGATTCAGCCTATGAGCATCTGAAGTGTAGTCATAGCTCCTACATAGGATATAAAACTCAAACAAAAATGTATCTGGGTCCTCTATCACTAGGCCATAAAAGACTGGTAATGTTGATGGTGGAATATTTTTCAGCACTGTAGCCCTCTCCTAATCAGTGATAGGAAACTTGAACATTTTTGCTTTGGTGGATCTTCCACTGCAGCATTTGCCATGGTTCTGAAGGTCCCTTCTGTAGTTGTGGAATAAGCTAAGGATGTAGAAGGTGTTGATGAAGATGTAAAAACAAGTTCTTCTCCTTCAACAACTCCTACTATATAGTTGATAAAGTTAGTTGTGTCTTCTCTTTCCTGATAATTTGAAGGGAGGAATCTACCTTGGTTGTCTCTCTACCGCCACATATAGTGAATTTAGCTTTATATTTCAGCAGTCATGCACAATGTTAGTATAATTTCTTGGTGTTTCCTAAAGAGTGAATTTAATAACCCTAATGCTGGAATCAAAATTTAAGCTATGAAAACATGTAAAATGAGCCTATGAAGGTAGTACCATCCCTGGAAATGACACCAAAAATGTAGAGGAAAACTAATGCTTTGTAGACTTCACATAATTCAGGGGTAAACCTATCTGAACAGTCCACTTATCATTGTAATCCTACATTAAATTATGAACCAAGGAGCATAACCTAATGATGGCACTACATTGTATGTGCCTTTAGGGCTCATATTCTTTTAAACTATCTTATCTAAACCTACTCAAATTATTTTACTTTGCTAGAATTCATAGAAATGTAAGAACAATAAAAACAGTTACATAATTTAGTGGCTATGGGTACCTTCAACATAAGTTGTAGATAACTGCTAACAATAGGAAATTACAAAACTAATCCAAAACATTCAAAATGATAAGAGAACTAATGCTAACCTTTGGAGGACTTAAAGTAGACAAAGCATGCATTTGTTCATGAACCATACCACTATAATTTAACAATCAAAATATTCTAATCGACTTGTAATGTATTTATAAACTAACGGAAAATAGATTTAACAAAAATGCATAAAGGAATAAGAAAGTAAATGAAGTGAAGATTAGTACCTTAAGTGGCTAGCTCAGGGGACTGACTCACTTATCTGGAAATCAAATATAATTTAGATACTTGTTATCACTCGGAATTGCACCCGTATGCAAGGTTGGTTAAAGCAATGCAATTCCGTGTAACATGGGACTAATCTCAGGTTGTGGGTTCCCTATGATGAGATTAGACCTCCAGATTATGGGCTAGTTCCCTTCAAATGTTCTATTGAGATGTATATTTTTACTTTTTGGGAAAAGGGAAGAAAGAAACTAAATGAATATTAAAGGTAAAATGGTGATGCACCTGATATGGATAAAAATAATGCAATCTGATTCATGATGTTTACCTAGAAATCTGACTTCTACACAATCCAGACTTGGCATAAATATCACAAAAATGATTCTAAGGTTTGAAAACATGTTTTTATAAAGGAAATGGTTTTTTCACAGCATAAAAAGACTATTTCTGTTTAACACAACCTAAGACCCATGATGAATATATGCTTTAATGCTACAAATAAGGAGGTGAGACAATAATTTTGAAGGTTTAATAATAAAATACAACAAAATTTCATCAAAATCACTTCAACATTCAGCACAAAAGGGAAAGGTAATTCATCTGATTTGAAATAAACAAAGGAAAGCTTTGTAAAAAGACAAAAGATAACCTGTAACCTGTCGATCTCTCAATAAAACTGTAAAAGTGAGCTACAAGAATTCTCCAATCTGTTTGAATCAGAATGAGAATCAAGAACTAGCAAAAACAAACTTTTGCTTTACAATATATAGGTCTTCTCTCTCCAAGAGGCATACAAAAAATATGTACTTGTAGATAACTGCTTCTAAAAATACTCATTCCTGAGCAACCTCAAAAATCCTCAAAATTAGGGCCTAAAACTACCACAAATTGACCAAAAATAGCTTCAATTTGGGCATGTCCATATGTTTGACCAAAATTTTGACCAAGGGCCCTAAAAATACTCTTAAAAATCATGCAAAACCTCCTAGGTGGCCTAGTTAACTCCACTAATCAATTTGCATGAGCAAAATTGATTGTGAGTAAATAATAAAGTAATAGAATATTACTCTATTATTGGTTACAATTTGATCTATTTTCGATCTTACAATTTGTGAAAAATAATAAAGTAATTTATAGAGTATTACTTTATTATTTATTTACAATTAATTCATATGTAAAATTGTGCATGATTAGAGGAAAAATATGACTCCTTATCACTCCAATTACATTTGCCTATTTTGCATGATATGAGCAAAAAATAGGACTTAGGGATAAATACAAAACTCCTTATCACTCCATGATCAATGAGAAAATATTATCTCCCTCTGCAAGGAAAATAAAAAGAAACTAAGTCACTCCACATGATATTCCATGCACAAAACAAATATGCATAAATATCCTTATGACTCCCCTTTGTTGCCTTAGTGCACATACATTACATTTTCTAAATCTCCTTATATCCCCAAATGAAATTTGAGATCAAGAAAGAAAAAACAACTCTATTATGCATAAAAAATGCTTCATTATATCTGCACCATCATATACTGCCACCATGCAACCTCCTATTGCAATTGCCTTTATGCAATAATCAAATCAATACAAGACAATACCTTATCACCCCATTCAAATCATACCTCCACCATGCATGAATGCTTACCTTTGAAAAATCCATATATAGCCCTATGCATATGCCTATGTCAAAAAATACACCCTCTTAGCTATTAGCCACCATGCATAATGAGGAGATATCCCTATCTTTGGATGTTTTGAATAAGGGCAAGGAACCTGAGCATGTGTATTGTTGTCTATGCAACAGCTGATCACCAAGGAATCTTCAAAAGGTTTATAAGGCTTGAATCCCTTCCCTTACATCACATCGGCTCTCTTGACTTAATAAAAATCAATTCTAAAACACTGCTATCGACCACTCCATGTTATGATGGCTAGGAAAAAGTCTTGACCACGACATTGTTTTTGGATAATGTAATTATTGATTTTTTGTAAGTCAAAAATACACTTGAGAAGAAGAAACCTTCGAACAAAAGAAGGAAAACAACCCTAATTTCTATTCATTCTTCATTTTGACTTCTTTATTCGAAGCTTTGCAACTTTTATGCCAGCCTAGGGTTTCAACCATCTCCATCATGGATTTGGTCTTCTCTCTTCAATGGATCCTCTTTGTTGTTTCCATGGAGCTCTGCATGATAAGGAAGAAGGTAACACCTGTATGAGTTTTATATTAGGCATTTTATGGATTTGTATTTCTATCCTTTCATGGCTGCGGCCTTCTTCTTCAATTATGGATATATATTTGCTGTGCAATCTTTAATACCTTCTTTTTTGTTTCTGTGTGCTTCTTCCTTCATGGTCTTCATCTGCTCTTCAAAAGTTTAAGGCCACTGTGAGGCCGTGGAAAATTTTTTCCTCCTGCCAACAAAAAAGGGTAAGCACTTGTCATTTTCACTATGTAGCTTCAATTTGTCTTTGGTTTGACTCTTTATAGCATGACAAGTCTATTGGTAGACATGGGTATTGCATTTTCTAGCAAAAAATGCTGTCACTGTCGGCCATGACTATATATTTCTTCTTTTTGCCTTGATCTATTTTTATCATGCAGAAACTTTGAGGGTTTAAAGTTTTGAAATGAGGGTTTTGACATCTTTTTTTCCATTTTTAAAAGCCTCTACATTCTATGGCTATGCTCCTCCTAAAAATATGCATCAAATGTTGTAGATTGTCGAGGGTTTGTGAGCCTTGAAGGTAGGGTTTCAACCCTTCTTGCACAAAAACCTTCAAAATGCCACGGCCATACTCTTTCACTTAATCTATTTCTCTTTTGACTGTAAAGAAACAAAGGTTCGATACATCTTTGAAAAGATCTTGTTTAGTTTGTAGATGGGTATACCTTCTTTCACGTTTCTTGCTCCTCTGGCATGGTTATGACTGTATCATGGCATCTATTTGAAGTTTCTTAACTGTGTTTGCAAAAAATACCATTAAGGTTTGATATCTTGACATGGGTATACAGTTTTTTCATAAACAGTCTCTCCTTCTGTGTAGCACCACCTTGATTGTGGTTTTTCTCCATATGTTGGCAAAAGAGTTTGAAGTATTAGCAAGTGGGGTTTCTTTCTTTACTTCACATAACACTTTCTCCTCCTTGTGACTGGCATGGATGATGATGATACGCTTCCCTTATCTATCCCACTGTAGCTACTAGGTAGAAGCAAATTTTTTGATATTCTGTATGACAACAAATCTTGTGATATTTTGTATGATGATTGTTATCATCTGCTTCCTTTGTATCTGTAGCATAAATGCTTCTTATGCATATCTCTTCAGGTTGCATGAGTATCACCATTTGCATGAGTATCATACATTTACATTTCTGTGAGGTTCTTCTGTAGTATAGATAGCTTCTTTAACTTATTTGCATATGATAACTGGTACTCTTCAACTTGCAAACTGTAGCATAATGGACCCTTGTCATGTAGCATCATCTTTGACTGTGTGTTGTTTTTTGTTGCATTTGGATTCTACCATGACATAAGATTATGCTATCTTCTCATTAACTATTTGTATGTTCTCAAAATGTACCTGTAGCTTAAATTTCCTGATCTTATCTCTCTTGCTTATTTCATCACTTGAATGTCTATTGCATGATATGTATCATGCATGATATGAGCACCTGTAGTTGTCCTTGTGCATTTCAAGGCATATCTATAGCATAGACAGATGTTCTTTGTCCATCCTAGCACTTGTAGTTATTCTTATGCACACTGACTACCTATCTTATCATTTGGCTCTCACAGTAACATATATATCAAGCATTTTTCCCTCATTTTTTACCATGGTAATTGACTACTATGATTGCATCACGATGACATAATGGCATAGAATAAAGAGGACTGTTTACCTTATAAATTTCATGCTCTTTTGTCAATCATTACTGTAGCATCTGGCATGTATCATGTCTCTTTCCACAGTTCCTCTTTCATCATTTATGCACTTCTGTAGATGGATATGGCCATTATGATATATCTTGATTGTATCTTGCTTGATAAACTACTTCATTGGTCACTGTCCCTGACTGTCCATGGTGATGGTGACTGTATCTCTCCTTGATCTTGCACTGTATCTCTCTTTAAGGCATGGCATCTTCTTGACTGCACCATGGTATCACTGTAGCTTTAGGCATGATGAATAAAGTTTGTCAAAACACAACAATGTTGAAATGCATGGAATCCACCTTATTTATCCTTGGACTGTTGTATCCTTTATACTCCACTGTACTCTATGTATACTATATTTGCAACTTTCCACTTTAGTTATGACTGTCTCTTGATTTAGGATTTATTCTTGATTGTCATGACAGTGATGATAAATGAATGTTGCTCCTGTTTTGTTCTTCTTCTAAGATCCTTGATACTCAGTGACAATCTTTATCATTTGATGAATTGTGAGCATGTTGTATGTATCTATTATTTGCATCTTTGCCTCTAGCATGTGACTGTTACACTTATCTCATACATCTTTCATTAAATATGTGTCCTAAGATTGAAGATGATTTATAGGATATGTCTAATGTGCCATATGCTAGTGTTGTAGGAAGTCTAATGTATGCAATGATGTACACTAGACAAAATATTGCCCAAGCAGTGGGAGTTTTGAGTAGGTTTATGTATAACCCTAATAGAGAGCATTGGAATTGTGCAAAAGGGGTGTTTAGATATTTGCATGATACTTATAATTTTTTGGTTTATTCTTGTACTACAATGTGGATAAGACATTGGACATACAAGGTTTTGTTGATGCAGATTGGGCAGGTGACTTGGATAGTCAAAGGTCCACTAGTGGGTATGTGTTTACTTTGTTTGGAGGAGCAATGAGTTGGATGAGTAAGAGGTAACCTACAATTGCTTTATCCACCAATGAAGTAGAGTATATGGCTGCTACCCATGTATCTAAGGAGGTAGTTTGGTTACAAAGGTTGTGTACAGGTATTGGTTTTGATAGAAAAATAATTCAGATTGGCTGTGATAGCTAGAGTACAATATGTTTGGCCAAAAATTCTATGTATCATGCACAAACTAAGCGTGTGGATGTTCAATACTATTTTTTTTCATGAAATGATTGCTAATGGATAGATAGAGCTGAAGAAGATTGACACTCAGGTGAATGTTGTAGATTCACTTACTAAACCTGTGAGCACAGAGAAGTTTACATGGTGTAGGGAGGCCATGGGCCTTGTTCCTAGTGCTTAGTTGTTTTATGTTTTCTTATGGATGTATTTATAATGCATGATGTCAAGTGGGAGAATGTTAGGATTAAGCTGCTATCAACCTTGTAAATCCTATGTAATTAATTACTCATAATATTGTTTATAAATCATCCGTAATGGAAGATGTATTCACCAAGCAACAATCTTATTTCAGCCACATTTTAGATCCTTATACCCAATGGGGGCCATGGGGTGTGAATATTTTTTTATTTTAGAAAATTTCCTTGTGAAATATTGTAATTTCATAGTCAATCTAGATCATTCATCATTAGGTCGTAGATCTGACAGTAGAAGTTATTTTAGGGTTTTTTGTCCTAGAAAGAAACATTTTTTAATGAGGGCATTGTATTATGGCTATAAAGTAGTAGAGAGTTGAGATTGAAAAACAAGTGTTGCTGGATTGAAGATTGAAGAGGAGATTGATAGTGTTGTATTGTAAACTCTATTGAAGTTAATAAAGACTGGTGCATCTCTTCTTGTGTGGAGTTTTTTCCTGACAGGGTTTCTCCACGTAAACACTGTGTTATGTGTTTGACCCTTTGTTATGTTATTTCTTTGTGTTGATTTCATACTATCTCCATTTTTTGTTTTGCATAGTTAAATATCTATATTATAGTTGTAATCAGATTTCATTGATAGTTGATCAGCTCCATTTCTAACATTTTGTATAGTCAACCCTAAGGTATATGGCATTACAACCTGTGCTTAGTCTGTAAGGAGGTGTACTTTTGTAGTTATCCATGTCTATTGTATGTTTCAATTTGGATTTTAAGTTGTATATATACTTACCATCATGCATGGAAGGATCTCTAATGTAATCATCTTGCAATCTGCAACCCTCTTCTTGTAGCTACCCCCTTATTAATAAAATTATGTGTAGCTCCAAAATCAATGAGATAGTGATTCTTTGGCCACAAAGAACTCCATAGATCTTGAAGGGATTAAACTTGCAACCTCTTGAAATTTGTGCAAGAGTATTCTTTGAAGCTTTCTTCTCATCTTTTCCTTCTACCATGTTTTCTTCTTCATTTTATTAAATTTCAACTTGCTATCCCAAACTTTCAACCTCTAATTCTTCATTAGAAACAACCTCAATGTAGTGAACTTGCCCCTTTTTGAAGTGTCTATGATTAGGAGCCCAAGGATCCTTGCAAGTAAAATAAATATTCTTCCTTCTCAACTCATTTTTCACCTCATCATCCATTTTTGGAGGCAAACTCTTATGCTGATTAAAATTTTTCTGAAATGGCTTCTTTGAGGGAAAAGTCTTGTTTTTAAATTTATGTTTTGGAAGAGTTGACTCAAGAGCCAAGGCTCTTTTGATAGCCTCTTGTAGAGATGAAGGATCAAAAGAGTTCACTAAGCCCCTAAAATATTCTATCAAACCTTCTAAAAACAACATAACCAATCTTTTTTCAGTAATATTAGGAATCATAACAACAAGTTTTTGGAAATTAGCAATATAACTCTCCACATTTCCATATAGTTTGAGCTAGCTCATGAAAGTACACCTTAGGGTCCTTCCTATCAAAAGACTCAATTAATCTTCTACTGAACTCACCATATGAATTTATGAGGCTATGAACCTTGAGTGATCGGCCCATGATACCACCATTCATGAGCGGTTCCTTTAAGATGAAGTGTTACAAACTTAATGGCTTCATCTTTAACCATTGGTCTAAATGATAAATAAGTGTCCAAAATTTGAATCCAGGCACAAGATGTACACTTATTGCTTCCATCAAAAGGGGAAAGTGTCAACTTTCCCAAGGCATGTTGGTAATCCCTTTGGTGTGTATGTGGCCTATGCTCATATCTAGGCTAACTCCTTGACTTCTTTTGTTTCATGAATTGATTGAGGGATAGCTCGTTCATAATCTCCTCAGGAAGGGCTCAGTATTTAGCATAAAAATTAGTAATCTCATCAACCATAGGGACTTCAACTTCTGGTCTAAGTACTTCCTCTTTGTGAAAGAAAGTTGACTGGAAGGGTCTTGTAGTAGAACCAACAATAGTTCTAGTGGAGTGATTTATGTTTTGTGGTAGATTATTAATCCTTGAGGTGATTTCTTCACCATTCTGATTTTGAGGCATGCATTCATATTTTGGTCCATATTATGGAGTAACTGTGCCATCATGTATAACATCACATCAAACTTACATTAGTCCTATCATGAGTACTATCACCCACATTTATTTCTTTACCCTTATTTGCCACATTTTATGAGACAACTTATGGAACAACTTCTTCCCTTGGTTAATTTATACCCTTCTTTTTCTCTCTCTAATAATATTTGTATTCTTTGTCATTGTCGTGCATGGGGAAGGAACTATGTGAAAGGATTAGATTCTAAACAATAGGCTAGAAAGAATACCAATTTTGATACCATTGTAAAGACCCACACCAATTTTAATTTTTTTTTGCAATATAGAAAATGCAAATGCAAGTTGAGGCACTTTCTGATCACCAAGCTCCTAGTGTGGGCAAAGTGAGAGCATAAGGTGTTTGGACAACACATAATCTATCTAGATGAATGCACCGTTAAAATGAAAGGCAGCAAGCCAACTAGAGCATGTAGGTGACATAGCCGACCCAAATCAACACCTCTTAGAGAATGCAAAGCCATTGGTATATTACAATAGAATCTGATCAAGCCAAAATGGCTGATTGCATGTGGATCCAATCAATACCAAAATGGGCTTGAAATGTAAATGGGTCTAGCGATAAACTGACCAAGACCTTCAATTTTGAAATACACATAATCAACTATATACCATCTAATTTTACAATATTATGAGTATGAAATGCATGAATTTTGGTGATACTACTATCTGGAATTACAATAAATACAATATGCACTACTAGATATGACTTGATACAAATACTAATCTGTAACACTTTGAAATATTATTCAAATCAACTGATATACTACTGCACAACACACATGTTAGTGCATTAAAATTAGAAATCATGATGTGACATGCTCACAAACTAGACAACTAAAGCAACTAGATTACCATACTAACATCAAACTGAACTTAGACTACTACTAATTGATCCCAATTGAGAAATATCAAAAAACTTTGGAATTTTGCTAATAATAAGGACTAAATAGTGTAGTAGGTACAATTGTATGACCCATATTTTTCCCCCAAATTAATAGAAAACCATCACTAAACTATCCAAACAGTAGGGATCTAAAGGTGCGGCTGGCAATTTGCTTAAGGAAAGAAGCTAGAAAAGGTACTGATTCAAAATTTTACTTCACACACCCCCTCTACAGGTATGCAATATGACCTATAAGTACAATACAAATGGTAAGTTAATGTCGGTCATTCAAAATTTGCTGCAAAACATCTCTAACTCTAGGTGCCTCCAAAAAAAGGTGGTACAACTCTACGACTCCATTAGAAGGTATAAAGACTTCAAAAAGGCATCTTAGAACCTGCAACAATGTGGCCCAACATACCCTAGAATGGTATGACTGCAACACTTAGAACACTTCAAAATCTCCATTAGTAATATACTGGAATCTCAATCTCAGAGCTGGGAAATTAATCAAACTCAAACAATCACTCAAAACACATCAAAAATCTCCATTCTCAATAACAAACTTGAAAAAATTTGACCTTTAGCACAATGGCGATTTCTAGGTGAAATCACACGACCATCTAGGAGGATTTTCATCTTCGAAACTAGATTCACCAAAGGGTTTTCATCCTTAGGCAAATGGAAGAACACACATTCATTCTTAGAGAAAGAAGAAAATTTGTAGTAACCCTTCTTTTGAAGACCAAACTTCCTTTTATAGCTTTTTCGAGCTATTTTGGGAAAAAGTGCTTTTTACTTTTTCACTACTTTTTTGAAAAATAGATTTTTGCCTTTTTGTTGCTTTTTCGAAAAAACACTTCTATCCTTAATAAAATAACATAAAGTGTCCTTATGACCACTTTTCAGCACCTTGAGCCTAGTGTCACTTTATCTACACACTTAAAACATCCTTTTAAATAACTAAATTTAATTATTTAACTTATTTTCCCTTTACTAACATCCAATAGCCTACAAAAAACTTAGGAAAATAGGCTAATGGTTACCAACTGCTTACGCTCAAGAAAGAGACATTAAACAACACATTTGGTACATCTATAGCCCTTGGAATGTTTAAGATCTGGTCCAAATTTTTCAAATAAGGTGAAAGGCCTATAAGGAATTGCATGTAGAAGATATCAATTAAATGCAAATAAAGATTAAACAGAGGAATGAAAATACACATAAATAATAACAGCGAGAGACAATTTTTAATGTGGTTCACCCAAAATCAGGCTACATCCACCAACAGAAAGCCCAATATTATTATCTAGCAAATCAAACTGATTACAACCAGCAATCCCTTACAACTCAATACCACTGCAAATGCTACAATATAATATCAATGGAAAACCCTAACCCTTAGCCATTTTATCAAGACTTATGTCAGTTATAAAAATAGGGTTTTTATGTCGGCCAATAGAAAAATAACTCTTGATGCCTTTATACAATAATAGGCAATTTTTACTGCAGCCCCCGCCGGGGGCATTGCCCCCAGACCCCCACCATGGGCTCTGCTCCCGGGCCCGCGCTAGGGGAGGTCAACCCCCAGGCCCCGCAAGAGGGGCTCCACCCCCCTTTCGATTCCCCCATTAAATGATTTGGGGGGAAACCACACTAATAAAATTGGGAAAAATTTAACCTGTGAGTCTGATTAGGCTCCATATAACAACAAGGCCCCCTTGCATAATAGAATCTTATTATAATCAATAATTGTAGTAATAGGAAAACAATTGAAATAATCTGTAAAAATCTTCCACAAGCAAATGTATGCTTTAAAGGATGTCCATTGAAGATAAATTCCCACCACCTAGGACAACTAGCTACACAATATGTGTCCTGCATGCAACAAATGGTGATGCACCAAGTTTGCAATATCAATAGAAGTTGAGCTGAGGTTGCGGGATTAAGCCCTCTCCATTGCTAGAGATTCTACCCTCGTCACCTTTTTACAAAAGGCCATAGGCTAAACTTTAAACCTTCCGCAACCACAGCCACAAGCGCCTCAACAAATTAATTGCAATAATCAACTTGCGAGCCTTTGGACCCTGGATGTAAGTAGTGGCCTAAGCATTAGTCTACAATTTTAAAGCACAGTATTGGATTGACATTTTATATAGAGACCCTTCTAATTTAGTATATAGACTATATTCTTGAGTAAATCATTTCCTAGTGTATACATATAGAAATATTATGTCTGCAAATTATTAAAAAAGATTAGATTATTATTTTTTAAATAAGAGATCTAGGCAATTGGTCAAATCTTTTGGAAAAGGGGTTTGGGGTTAATTACAAGTTGAAATCTATATTATTTTTCTATCTGGCTCTTTGTGGAGGACCTATTCTCAGAGATTGTTCAATGAATGATTTGGATCAATTAAAAAAGTCTAGTTCTCAATGATCTATTTTCTTTGGAGGACAAGTCAAAAAGCTACTTTTCATGAAAATATGGTGTAGAGGCACCATGACAAATTTTAGTTTTTTGTTCTTAATAAGAGCCTAGGTGGAGTTTGGATTCATAACTGATGTAATAAGGTCTATTTAAGACCATTTTAGATGCATTTGTGGTCACCTAGGGGTAGAGTTTTAATTATTGCATAATATTAGACAATCTATCTTTAGCATTGTAGTGGAATCTCAATGACCATGGGAGTCATGTAACGATGGAATATAAGGGAAAATATTTTATTTAGGCCTCAAACACCTCAAAGCAGAAGGGGGAGAAGTTTTGGAGAGAAAAATGAATAAAGATTTCCAGTTTTATGCACTTTTTCTGTATTTTTGTGTTTCAGAGATTGGTATAGATCTGTACATAATTTGTATGACCTACATGTGGTATGGTTGGAAATATAATGGAATATACTTTCTAATTATTTTTGTTGCACTCAATTTTGTTGTGTTTTGTGAAAGTTATGGTTAAATTAGTGATTGTCATTTCTAGATTTTAGGCTTAACTAGCTGAAGGACAATCCATTTTTTAGGGTCTCTGTACAAAATAACCTACCTTGATTTTGAGATATGTTAAATAAGGGCTAAATAGGTATTTAAATCAAGTTTGTTTTCTTAAAGATCAGTTCTGGTTTGAAAGTTATGGCCGAAAAACCTTATTTGCTGTTCCACTTCAAATCTAGTCAAGAGTAGGACAAATCAAGATTTGACCTCTATGTTCCAAAACAACCCCACCTACACTTGAAGTATGTTGTGTAAGAGGATAATGGGTATCCAAAATAGTTTTTAGATCTTGGGTTTGAGTTTTATTTTGAAAATTATGTCAAAAAAACCTTATTTGTTGCTCTCATCAAAGCATAGTGGAAGTTTTTGAGAAAAGTCAATTGTTTGTATTGTGTTTGTTTGGGTGAATCCTCCATGCTCTACATCAAATTGGTATTAAAGCTCAGAAGGTCTAGGAGAGAGAGTTTGGTTTTATGTTTGTGTGTTTGTGTAGGTTGAAGAAAGGACTTGGATGCCAAGAGACTAGGTGGTGAAGAAGAGAGGAAACCTAGGTGAGGTGTCACAAAGACAAGAGGAAGCAAGGTTAAAGGGACTTGCTTGAAGAGAAGATGGATTTGTTGAAAAAGTACCTGCAGGCTGAGGGTTCACAAAAGAATAAGCAAGAAGAAAAAGAGAGAAAGAGAAAAGAGGAAAAGATGAGGCAAATAGAGGTTGCAAAAAAGATAAGAGAACTGAGGCAAGCTGTGGAAGAGATGGAAAAAGATATGGAAATAATATTTCAGGAGTTGCAAAGTTGGCACTTATCAGTGAAAAGGAAGGTTACATGGCCCATCAAGAAAATTGTCCAAAGAAGAAGAAGACAAGCAAGGACATCAGCAATAGAGGAAGAACAAAAGCAATCTTAGACAAAAGAAGAGGTAATCAATGAAATGGTGAGTACATCTTTGACATCAAGCACTGAAGAAGACAAAGTAGACATGGTGGTGGATGAGCCTTCATTTCATTTTCAGTTGTTTGAGTCTTAAGAGCAAGTTGAACAAGTAGAAGAGCATATTACTGTTAATGTTGCTGAAAAAGTTGATATTGATAATGAAGTTGCTGGTAGGGTTGTTGTTATAGAGTTACAGACCAAGTTCTTGTAGCTGGATGTTGTTATATTGCAGGGATCACCAAAGGTGTGTGAGAAGCAAAGTAAAGAATGCATTATTGGTAGTGGTACTAACCAAGTTGTTTTGGGGTATAAAGTTGTTATTGCTATTATTCTAGTGTAGGTATCTAGAGATGTAGATAGGAAGAAGCTTATGCCATTTGACAGGCCTAAACATCTTAGCAAACAGTTGGGGAAGCCTGAAGTGAAGATGAAGATTACATGGAGCTACTTTAAGGAAGACCTAGGGCAGATCACATAAGGCATCAAGAAGGAACATTCGAAGTGGGTATCTCTTGTTACCCTCAATCCAAGAGGGCTTGGAATTTCTTTTGGTCATGTGTATGGTGCAGGGGCACCATGGCAAATTTTGATTTTTTGTTCTTAACAAGAGCCTAGGTGGAGTTTGGATATATAACTGATGTAATAAGCTCTATTTAAGACCATTTTAGATGCATTTGTGGTCACTTAGGGGTAGAGTTTTAATTATTGTATAATATTAGATAATCTATTTTTAGCATTGTAGTGGACATACTATTTTTAGCCTATTTTTGGCATTTTGAGGAATCTCAATGAGCATGGGAGTCATGTAATGATGGAATATGAGGAAAAATATGTTATTTAGGCCTCACACACCTCGAGGTAGAAGGGGGAGAAGTTTTGGAGAGAAAAATAAATAAAGATTTCTAGTTTTCTGCACTTTTTTCTGTATTTTTGCTATTTCAGATATTGGTACGGATCTATATGGAATTGTTATGACCTACATGTGGTATGGTTGGAAATATAATAAAATCTACTTTCTTATTCTTTTTGTTTCACTCAATTTTGTCATGTTTTGTGAAAGTTATGGTTAAATTAATGATTGTTATTTCTAGATTTTAAGCTTAATTGATAGAAGGATAGTCCATTTTTGAGGGTTTCTGTACAAAATAACCTACCTTGATTTTAAAATATGTTAAATAAGGGCCAAATGGGTATTTAAATCAAGTTTTTTTTCTTAGAGATCAATTCTGGTTTGAAAGTTATGGCCAAAAAACCCTATTTGCTGCTCCACTTCAAATCTGGTCAAGAGTAGGACAAATCAAGATTTGACCTCTATGTTCCAAAACAACCCCACCTGCACTTAAATTATGTTGTGTAAGAGGATAATGGGTATCCAAAATATTTTTAGATCACAGGTTTGAGTTGTATTTTGAAAATTATGTCAAAAAAACTCTATTTGCTGCTCTCATCAAAGCATAGTGGAAGTTTTTGAGAAAAGTCAATTGCTTGCATTGTGTTTGTTTAGGTGAATCCTCCATGCTCTGCATCAAAATATCACCTAACTCACATTTGGGAAGTTTTGAACATTTAGACAAAAAATTAGCTTTGGTTGTGCAATCTAAACTTGGGGGTTTCCACTAAAAATTGGAATGTAGATCCAAGTGTTTGGTTTCCTTCCTTGAATAAGGAGGAATTTTTCTTATAATTATGATGCTCATGTGATGCAAATAAGATGAATTAAATATAGAAATTAAAAGGGCAAAAAGAAAAGTAGAGAGAGACGTTATGACTGAGTCCATAGATTGGAACAATAAATAGGAAATGGTTAGAGAAGAACCTTACCATTGAATCCAAACATGACAGAGGAACCCACATCAAATTTGTATCCATCTCTTTCATAGAAGCTCAAGTTGCCACCAGAAATTACATATTCTTCAACCACCAAAACTTTGGCTCCTTTTATTTCCAATTGTGTTGCAGTCACCTTACCTCGAACGCCTAACCCAATCACAATGGCATCACACTCCACATTAGTATCATCTAAACCTTTAGAAACACCCTCACTTTCTCTTGTGGGCGCTTCTACCGTGATTGCCCTCACATTGCTATACAAACGACTTCTCCACCCTCAATGTCTGGCATGATTATTCTGGGGCTTTTTTCTTGTATATTATTGTCTCAAGTGGGTGTTATGAAAAGTGAATGAAGGAGAGAGTGTAAACAAATTGTGTGTGCATGACTCAAGCCTTGGGGTCTTTTGAATTCTTGAAAAAGAATTAAGATCCATCATAATCTAGAGGACATTTGAAATTAAACCCAGTGATATGGGTTATAGTTCTTGATAACTAGGTTTGTCATGGCAGTGTTTCACATGATTGATAAGGATAAGATAATCGAGATATTCTGAGGGACATGGAAACGAACACGCCATGGTAGGTTTCACAAGACTGAACCTAAAACAACATTATGGGATGCAAAATGTGGAAGCATAGACAAGGGACACAAATCACTTTTCAAATTGCCATGCAGCTGATGTAGCCCACACACCCTCCTTGCAAAAACAGGCAGAAAACATTAGAAGAGGTTTAATTTTTGAGTTGCCCTATTTTTTATTGGAGAAAATTTATTGGATTTATACATATTTAAAAAATTGCATACCATTGGACTTAAAAAAGTCGAGGACCATAACAAATTGAAGATCCATGAATTTTGTCTTCACAAAATTGAATTAAAAATCAAAACCTTCATGCAGATGTAGATTTTTTCCATCTACAAAAACTACAAAAAGAGACATACTTTTAATGAAAACAATAGAATCTCTTCCTACAACAAGGACTAAAAAAACTAGAATTCACTTTAGTCAATTCATATTTGTCCCTTGAAATATGCACCACATTATGCAATTCTCTATTGGTGAAAAACTTATCCTCTTGAAAGAGAGGTCACAAGTTTAAATCCTATAGGGGATAGGGTATGTACTTCTCATATTAGAAGCACAATTAGGTGCCTTGAGTATGAGGTAGTCTTATATGTTATAAGCAACCTATAAAGGATCAGTAATTTTGTTTTGGCTAATAATAGACTTTTCTATTCATCACATTCATGAATAATCTAGATGCCCTACTGTCTCTGTTTTGACTGTGAAAAATAATCAAATGCTTGCATCATTCCCCAAGCCTTCATCATCTATAAGTGCTTCCCCTTCCCTCATCTGCTCTCAACAAGTATAGTGAAGAAAGGAAAAGGTGAGTAAAATGGCAACACGGAAAGCTTGGTTTTACAAGTATGGGCTCGTCAACACCCTGGAATTCAGAGAGTTTCCACTTCCAAAGGCCGAGCCTAGTCATCTTCTCATTAAACTTCGTGCAACTGCCTGTTAAACAATAAATGGCAGAAAACAAAATAAAAACAGAGATTCAGAAAACACAACACAATGCAAATTTACAGTGGTTCACCATAAAGGCTATGTCCACTTTCAAGCAGGGCAATATTATTATTCACTATCTCCCAAATGATACATTACAGTACACAACAACATGCTTTATATAAGCAAACATTACAGAATGTGAAGAGCCAAGAGTCATTGGAAGGAAAAATCAAGTGATTGTTGGGTTTCACATTCAACAATCTCCTACTTGAAACCCAACAGCTACTGCTACGAACAATGATATCCCCTGCATTTCCATTCCTATCATCACTTTGGAAATTCTACAAGCCTATCCCATGGCCCGCCTTTCTCAGTAGTACCAACAAATCATTTATCAAGACACTATACAAACATGGTCTATGACCCTTCATCTTCATTATTCGATGAAAGATTCTTCTGCCACGCCCCGATCAAGTCCTCCAGCCGTGGGCTAGAACAAGTGCCCACCAAACCGTTCAACAAAGAAGAAAAATCAACCCCAGCATCAGACAATGCCTTCATCTCCTTAAACTCGATGTAATTACCCATCCCATTGCCGTCCATATAAACCTGGTGAATCATATTTAGACAATCTACAATTCCAACTGCAACAACTCTTCCAAGTACAAAACACTGTAAAAATATATAGTAGATAAACAAAAATAAAATCAGCAACTCAAATAACACAACAATTCTAGCAATTCCACCAAATTCACTGCCAACTTTGACAACAGTTTTCTTAGATTTAGCTTCTCCATCTTTCATATTGGTCGACCTATTTCCAAATGTACAAGTTTCTCTACCAGCACCATTACAAATTGATTCCAAACTGTCACTCTGATCACCATTACAAATGGTCTCATCTTCATTCACCTTCAAATTTTCACTTTCATCACCATTAATTTCATCTGCCCTAGGTTCTTTGGCACCAACTTGCTCACTATCATCTAACTGATTCCTAAAACTTTCACTATCAAACATACTAAGAAAATCATTAATAACAAAATCAGTTTCAATATCTAATTGATCTAAAAACCTTTGCTGGGTAGTCCAAATTTCACACAATGACGAATCTAAAGTAGGATGAACAAATCCCACTTCAACATGACTTTCTATTACATACAGGGTGCCTAATTTTCTTCCCCTTGCAATTACCAAGGCATCCTTTTTAACTTTGCATCTATTTGATTCAAAACTAATCTCACAACCTTGAGAACTCAATTGTCCAGTCGAGATTACATTTTGTTTGAGCTGGGGAACATATCTAACATCACATAACAACCAACTAAATCCATTTTTTAGTTTTAATGAAATATCCCCTTTGCCAACAACATCACAAGATTCATTGTTACCAAGAAAAACCTTACCGAAGTCACCAATTTGTAGATTTTTAAAATACTCCTTGCACAGAGTGAGATGAAATGATGAACCTCAATCAAGTACCCAAACATTGATTGGAATTTCTTCTTCGGTTAAAATAAAAACACCTACATCTTCTTGGTATGCTACATTGGCTTCAACTTCCTTTGGTTGTTCTATTGTTTTCTTGTAAGACTAGTAATTCCTTTTTATGTGAGCTTGCTTGCCACAAAACCAACAAACACCATCTCTACCTTTAGATTTCGATCTTCCTTGTGACTTTCCAAGATCTGTTGGATTCTTCTCTTTTTCTCTTGATCTTCTTCTGTCTTCTACATTCAAAACGCTACCCGATGTTGAAGTCTCACCCATGCTCTTCCTACACATTTCTTCACTCAAAATTATACCAACATCATCAAATTTTAACATATTTGAACCAGAAATAGAATTACTAACAGCCATAACCAAGCTATCCCAACTTTCTGGCAAAGAGGACAAAAGTAAAAGAGCCTGAACTTCTTCATCAAAACTTGTTTTTGCAGAAGCTAACTGACTGGTAACTATATTAAAATTATTTAAATGTTCAGCTACAACACTACCTTCAGCCATTTTCATATTAAACAACAGCCTTATTAAAAATACCTTATTCGATGCTAAGGTCTTCTCATACAACTTGTCCAAATTTCTAATTAACTCCACAAATGTAGTTGCTTTAGATATGTTAAATGCTACAAATGGAGATAAGCACAATCGAATCACTCCCAATGCTTTTCTATCCAAAATATCCAAATCTTCATCTGGCATATTAGTTGGTTTCTTTGCCTTACCATGTAATGGTCTCCACAGATCTTTCTGGTATAGAAAATCCTCCATCTACAACTTCCACAAAGGATAATTATGGCCATTGAACCTTTCGATCCTTCCTTCTTCAATCGACATTGCTCCCACTCAAACTCGAACCTCTCCTGCCAAACGATCGAGCACAACTAGCTCTAATACTAATTGTTAAACAATAAATGGCAGAAAACAAAATAAAAATAGAGAATCAGAAAACACAACACAATGCAAATTTACAGTGGTTCACCATAAAGGCTACGTCCACTCTCAAGCAGGGCAATATTATTATTCACTATCTCTCAAATGATACATTACAATACACAGAAACATGCTTTATATAAGCAAACATTACAGAATGTGTTCAGAGCCAAGAGTCATTGGAGGGAAAAACCAAGTGATTGTTGGGTTTCACATTCAACACTGCCATCACTCCATTTGATTACAAACACTGAGAAGGAGTATTCCAGCAAAATGATTATGATTTTCCAATAATTGCTCGAAATTGTCTTAATTTTTAGCGTTATTATTTTGTTTGTGAACTTTACGATTTATTTCAATAGAATGTTTTATTCGTCTCCCATGGCGGCCCTAAGATCTGGGAGGACAAAGTAGATTAAACTAGAATTCATGGAAGTTTTTTAATAGGTATTAGAATAAATCATAAAAAAACAAGGTTTTGAAGATTACCTTAAAAATTGATTTCAGACCATGCCATGTGGCAATATGAGTGGAGTAGTTGTGAATGTGGGTGAGGGAGTGACAAACTTCAAGAAAGGCGATGAAGTGTATGACTACATTTTGGAATTCATGACGGGCAAGCCCAAGCAATGTGGGACACTAGCAGAGTATACAATGGCAACAGAGCACTTGGTAGCCACCAAGCCTAAGAATTTGTCATACGAGGAGGCCGCCAGTTTGGCCAGCGTTGCCATGAGCACCCAGCAGGCCTTTGAGATGGCCAAGTTTGCAAAGGGGCAGACCGTCTTCATTTTGGGTGGCATAGGCAGCGTGGGCAGTGTGGCCATTCAGTTGACCAAGCATGTCTATGGAGCTTCTAAAGTAGCAGCCTCCGCCAACACCTCTAAATTAGACTTTGTCAAAACCCTCGGCGCTGATCTAGTCGTTGATTACACCAAGCAATCCTACGAGCAAGTCTCAGAGAAATTCGACTTTGTTTTCGACACCGTCGGTACGTGACTGTCATCATTTTTTCTGTATCTAACATAAATATCTTAAATCCATGTCTAAATTTGGATTGTTTTTTTTAAATGTAGGGTAATCGACGAAATCTAACGTGGTGGCAAAAGAAGGAGCCCCCATAATAGACATCACCACATTTCCACCTTATCCCAAAACCTAGAATATGTTTGCCTTGCCCAGGGCTACTAAGCTGGAAAAGCTGAAGGAATACTTTGAGAGTAGAAAGGTGAAAGCCATTTTGGATCCCAAGAGCCCCTTCCCATTTTCTAAGGTTGTGGAGGCTTTCAAACACCAAGAAACAGGCCGAGCACAGGGAAAGATCGTCATTTCGCCTATCCCATAGAGATATATAAGAATAGTAGACGTTATAGAAATAATGTGCGTAGGTTCTCAATTTACTTATGTATCTCTCATCTATAATGAAATAAAATTTAGATTTCTTTGAGATTATTCTTTTGTCTTATAGATTTTTTAATATCATGTTATAATTTTTAATATAAAAATAAAAAATTTCTATATTTATATATAACGTAATTATTGTGGGAAAAAATAAAATTGAAATATCTCCGAGTAATCTCAAAATGTATATTTACCTTCTTCCTTTTTATTTGCAGTCAAATCTTATGAGTGGGATGTCTTTTTCAATGTATAATTTTTTTAATTTTTAATTTTATTTATTTATTTTTAATTTATTATGGAGATCATCCACAAGATCATTTTTGGCTTGGGGCATGATCTCCACTTCATCCCTTATGGTTGGGTTGATTCAGAGCCTTTCAACTTCACCAACAGACCAAGAGCAAGAGCAAGAGCCCTTTGATGCAATTTATAATTTTAAATATAATTAGTTTTTTTATTTGTAATTGCAGCTTACAAAATGTGTTGTTCATTCCTAATAGCCATAATTTAATTTTTGGTTTAATTATAATAATTAATTTATTTAAAGTCATATTTAAAAAAAATTGATAGATCCATATTTAATTTTAATTATAATTCTAATCTCTTAGATGGACCAACTTTATAGTTTTGGGTGAATAATTAATGATGACATTCTCAAAAACACAAATAGTTTAAATGTAGATTTCAATGCATTAGGTTCCTTTTAAGCTCCAAATAAAAATTTTCTTAGAACGATTTTTCCTTGATTGACCATATGATTAAAGTGCACAAGGATTGCTTTTAAATACCAAGACAAAATAGTAAGTCACACAAACATGGAGTTGGCTTGCAATGGCTAGTGAAAAGGGTGGGAATCCGGGAATCTAAAGTTTAAATATTTTAATTTTGGGGTCAATCTTGACCCTTCAAGATCAAACCCGAGTACTATAGGATTAATCTAGGATATGAAAGTGTAGACCTTTAGGAGGGGATCAAATGTAGGATATGGATATGGGTGCAATTAATGGCCAATAATGACCTGAATGTATGGGAGTGTGCAAATAGGGATGGGATATGATCAAATGTATGGAAATAGGTGCAAATAAATGTGGAATAATGATGCATAAGGATTGGGGAATGATCTAAACTTAACGTGTAATAGTGTGTCACTTGCCAATATGTAATTGTATTATGTCATTCCATCATAATGGGCCCAAAACTAAATGGGAATAGGCATGGGTATGAAAATTTCATACTTACCTTTTGCTCCCACTTTGAGGTGCATCTAAATCTAGCATGAATACTTATTTCAAAGCATATGGACAATGTCAACGAATCACGAAAAGTAAGTATTTAGACAGAAAATGATATGGGGTCCATGTAAAGTAGTGGACCGATCTTAGATTCTTTTTGTGTTCCTCTCTTGGTGTAAGTGCTCCATAGGGACCTACAAAATAAAGAAAATATATGCTTCTACATCACATAAGTAAAAATAAGCACAATTTTAAGTTAATTAACTATCTACAAAAAATGAGAGAGAAAGAGAGTTTGCATGTACAAAAATGATATTGTTTACTCCACTTGGTGTGATGACATGATGTGGTTCCTCTCATAGGTGAGAAATGTGGTTTGCTCAACTGTAGTGATATAGTTTACTCAATAACAGTGATGTGGTTTGCTTAATGAAGGTGATGTGGTCTAGCTGATGACAATCATGTGCAATATAATATTGCTAATGTGTGGGTGTGTAAGTACAACCAAGATCCATCTAGGTAAAATGATGAATCTTTTTATAGACATATGTCTCTATTTGAAATCTCAACATAAGAGTGTTAGTGACAATATATGCTCCCTTCAATTGGTTGCATCAAATGAATGCAAGATGACACATATGACCCTATCTGTAGTTGCTTGTTTTAATCCTTATAGTGTTTCTTTTAGAAGTCTTTTGTTCATAGTATAGAATAAGTATATATGTTTGTGGTCGAGGCATTTTGTGTTAGGATTAAGGTGCCATCAACCTTGTTTAAATCCTATGTAATTAATTTTTCCTAATATTGTTTGTAAATAATCTATAAGGGAATATGTATCCACCAAGAAATGATCTTGTTTCAGCTGCATTTTGGATCCTTGTACTCGACGGGGGGTGTGGGGTGTGGAGATTTTTTTTAATCTAGAAATTTACCTTGTAAAATATTGTAATTTTGTAGTCAATCTAGACCATTCATCATTAGATCACAGATCTGATGGTAGAAGTTATGTCAAGGTTTTTTTCCCTTGAAGGTAACACTCTTTTAATGAGGGCATTGTATTACGACTGTAAAGTAATAGAGAGTTGAGATTGAAAAATAGGTGTTGCCGGAGTGAAGATTGATAGTGTTGTATTGTAAACTCTATTGAAGTTCATACGGATTGGTGCATCTATTCTTGTGTGGAGTTTTTTCCTGAAAGGGTTCCTCCACATAATTATTGTAATCAAATTTTCATTGATAGTTTTTCACCTTCATTATAACATTTGGTATTAGAGCTTGGCTAGTTCTGTGTCTTAGGTGGAAGTGTGAGGATTTTTTGAGCTGTAGTAAGAGTTCTAGTTAAACTTATTTTGCAGATTTTGTACATAAGCCATGGCTGCAACCTCATATTGTTTAGACATCAAAATGTTCAATGGAATGGGGTATGAGTTTTGGAAGCTAAAAATGGAGGACCTTTTGGAATAGAGAAATCAGTGGCATGTTGTTTGTAATAAAACTTCCCCATAAGGAGCTAGTTAGGTCATCTGGTATAAACTTGATAAGAAAGCTCATCGGACCATCTGCCTTTATCTTTCAGATTCTATTTTGTTGAATGCAGTTAAAGAACCTATGACATATTCATTATGGAAGCGATTAGGTGAGATATACCAAGTAAAGAGTCTGGTAAAAAAGCTTTATTTGAAAATAAAATTATTTTCTCTTAAAATGAAGGAGGGCGATTTGATAGATGAGCATTTGAATGCTTTCAATTTGATTTTGAGTCAATTAGCTTATGTTGATGTTAAGATAGATGAATAAGATAAATGTATAATGCTTCTATGTTCTTTGCATGAGTCATGAGAGTACACATGATTCTTGCTTTCAATGCTAACCCTTTAGATGCTCCAAAGATGGCCAATGTTGTTGCTACTTTGTTATCAGAGGAGATGAGAAAGAAAGCCACTGTAGGAAGTTCAAAGGATGCTCTTCATGTTAGGGGAAGGTCCAAGGAAAGAGGATCTAAGGGAGACTAGAAGGGACCCAAGGACAATTCTAAGGGTAGATCTAAGACTCATGGGAAAAAGAACGGAGCGAAGTGTTGGAACTGCAAAAATAGGGGACATGTGAAGAAGGAATGCTGAAATTAGAAGAAGCCATTTGATTTCTCCATAGATAAGTCCTTAGATTCAAGTGATGATGTTTTGATTTCTTCTTACAATGTTATGTCTAACGAACAGTGGTTGAATAACTTAGGTTGCTTAGGACTATCATATGACTCCTCATAGAGAATGGTTTTCCACATACAAGAAGTATGATGGAGGTGAAGTATACCTTGGTGACAATAGTTCATATTCTATCATTAGTCAGGGAAAGGTATAATTGTGTTTTAGTGATGGGAGGATGAAGACCCTCGCCGGTGTTTTGCATATTCCAAGATTAACTAGGAATTTGATTTTGGTTTCTAAGTTGAATGATTCTAGAATGCATGTAACATTTAATAATGATGGTTGTAGATTGGTAAGAGGGAGTTTGGTGATAGCGAGAGGGACAAGGAAGGGGACTCTATTTAAGCTAGAAGCCACTACTATTTATAACTCTACCAATGTAACTAAGAAATCTGAGATTGGGCCACATAAGTGAAACTAGTTTTAAAACCATTTTGAATAAAAAATTGTTAGATGGTTTATCTTATTCTGATCAGAGTTTTGATTTCTGTGAACATTGTGTGTTTGGAAAATAGAATAGAAATCTATTTCCTTTAGGCAGTTATAAATCTAAGAATAAATTGAAACTTATTCATTTCAATGTATTTGGCCATGTGGATATTGAATCAATTGGAAAATCTAGATATTTTGTTTCCTTCATTGATGATCTCTCAAGATTTACCTGGATTTATTTTATGCAACATAAATTTGAAGTATTCATTAAGTTTAAGAAATTTCAAGCCTTAGATGAAAAGTATCAGATTGTAAAATAAAGGTTTTAATAAGATATGATAATGGAGGGGAATATTGTTCTGGGGACATTGGTGAATTTTATAAGCAATGCAGGAATTGTCACACAAAAGACTACTCCATATACTCCACAATAGAATGGAGTGGCATAAAGGATGAATTGAACAATCATGGAAAGAGCCAAAAGTATGCTAAGTGGTTCATAGTTGGATAGATGCTTTGGGGAAAAAAGCTATGAGTATTGCTTGTTACTTATTGAACAAATCTCATTGCAAGGATTTTGAATCAACTCATTATGAAGTGTGGATAGGTAAGAAACCTTCTGTTTCACATTTAAGGCTATTTGTTTGTGAGGCTTATGTTCATTTGCTTAAAGAAAAATGATCTTTAGAAGATGGACCCAAAAGATGAAAAGTGCATTTTCATTGGATATGGTGGTAATGTTAAAGGTTATAAGCTCTAGAATCCACTAACCCATAAGATTATCTATTCTAGAGATGTCATTTTCAGGGAACTTAGAGTTATTTCAGAATTTGAATAGACAAAATAAAAAGATAAGGAAAGGAGAGTGCACTTTGAGATTAAGTAGGAAGATGCACCTCTAGAAGAACAGAGAGATGGATTTGAGGATGAGGAGGATGAAGAAGAAGAAAAAGAGGGTTCATGTGAGTTTGTTGAGAAAACTGAAGAGGTTGGAGAAGATAACCAAGAAGAAGTTGACCAAGCTCAAGAACAGGAAGAGCCCCTTACTCCTACTCTCATAAGAGCCACAAGACAATGGAATCTAATTTATAGGTATATCCCACTAGATTTGTACATCAAGTATATTTGCTTTATTAAGTACTGATGATGAACCTAGATCCTATAGGTAAGCTATCTTTGGAGATGATAGCGAGTCTTGTCAACAAGCCATGTTCGAGGAGATGATGACCTTACACTCATGTGACACCTAGAGGATCTTGTTCATTTTCCCAAAGGAAGAAAAGCCATTGGATGCAAGTGGGTCTACAAGAAGAAGTTTGGAGCATCTATGGTTCATTAGAGAAGTACAAGGCTAGATTGGTGTCCAAGGGCTACTCCTAGAGAGAGGGAGTTTATTTTAGTGAAATATTCTCTCTTGTTGCAAACTTATCCTCAATTAGATTTCTATTATCTATTGTTGCTACTAATGATTTTGAAATTGAGCAAATGGATCTGTTAAAACTACATTTTTACATGGAGACTTAGAAGAGGAAATTTAGATGCAACAACCTAAAGGTTTTGAGGTAAAAGGAAAAGAACACTTGGCTTACAAGTTGAAATGGTCTCTTTATGGTTTGAAACAATCACCTTGGATGTGGTATCAAAAGTTTGACTCATTTGTTTTACAATTAGGTTTTGTAAGAAGCGAAGAAGATCATTGTGTATATATTAAATGTATTGATGATCATATACTAATTTTTGCCTTGTATATGGATGATATGTTGTTTTTCAGTAACACCAAGGGTACGATTAGTGAGTTGAAAGCTCAGCTTTCAGATGCATTTGAGATGAAGGATCTAGGGGCAACAAGGTGCATTTTGGGTATGGAGATCAAAAGAGATTGGGTAAACAAAAAGCTTTGGTTATCTTAGAGTAAGTATATTGATACTATTCTAAATAGATTTAGTGTGTAGGATTGCAAACTGGTTAGAATTCCTTTACAAGTTGGCATGAATATTTCATTAGATATGTGTCCTAAGACTAAAGATGATTTAGAGGATATGTATAATGTGCCATATGCTAGTGTTGTAGGATGTCTAATGTATGCAATGATGTGCACTAGACCAGATATTGCCCAAGTAGTGGGAGTTTTGAGTAGGTTTATGTTTAACCCTGGTAGAGAGCATTAGAATTGTGCAAAAAGGGTGTTTTGATATTTGCATGATACTTTTGATTATTGTTTGATTTTATTTTGGTTCTGTTGTCATATTTTAGCCCAGGCCAAAATAGCCAGATTCCCCAAAATCTTGCACTTCTTCCATAAAAAATATTCGATCTAAGAAAGCCTAAATGGAAGGAAGTCCCCCTTAGAAAAAATCGTAAATCTTCTAACTATTTTTCCTTAGCCTATTTTACAATTTTTGGCAAACTTGAGGGTTCATGAACCTCTTAGTTCATTGACCAAGGAGTTCATTGACAGGCTTGTTTGTCGATAAAGCAAGTGGATTTTTCTTCAAGGGAAAGAACAAAGATAGAAAAATTTCTTCTAAGGTAAAAGGATGCAAAGCAATCCTTTATCAACAAATTGTTTAGTTTGCGAACTTGATGGTTCATCAACCAGTGAGTTCACTGATGGAAGAGATCACCTACAAAAAAGGAAGTTTCAAGGAAAAGGCAAGGCAAAAAGTGGCAAGGGTTGCCTTTATCGGCAAAATTTGAGTTGGTGAATCCAAAGTTTGCCAATCGACACAATCACCGACTAAGAAAAGAAGGCGAGGGATAAGGGAAGAAAAAAAGGGATAAGTTATCAACGGAAGGAGGAGTTGGCGAACCTAATGGTTTGCTGATCGACAAGTTCATTGATAGGGAAACTCGTTGATAAAGACAAAGGGAAGCCAAGTTTGCAAAGAGGAGACTTTACTAATAAGAAAGAAAAGAAAAGAACACAAGGGGGATAGTTTGTGAAAGTTATATTTCACCGACAAAGGAAAGTTGCTGAAGATAGATGGTTCATGAACCCAATGATTCATTGACTGGGAAGTTCGCTAAAAGGTGAATTCGCCGATCAGGGGAAATACAAAGGGTGCCAAAGTAAAGTGAAATGAACAAAAATAAAAAAGGTTCCAATGGGAGAATTAAAATAAACACTTTTAAAGTGTTGTAAAAGCCTTTAAAAGGCACAATTTTCTAGGTGCCTAAAATTACACTTCCACATGATGCCATTATTGTAGGTTGATGTTACACGAGTAGCTAGAATAGTGCAATCCTTCAATATGCAAGTACCTAAAATGAATGAATCAGATGAAATACCCCTGCAACCCATGCTTCTATAAGTCCTTTCAAGGATGAAATCAACACATAGGTTGTGGGTGGTTCTTCTTCTACAAATTTTGTAGACTTCTCAGGACATAATCAACACTTAAAATCTGAAGGTTCTAATGAGGCCTTTGGGCCAAATTTTTCATGCAGCATGGACAAAACATGTTGACTAAGTTTTAGCACTCAAAATTGCATAGTGAGTAGAAAAATCTCATCTCCTTTCACTTCTCCACCAAGACCTCTTATGTCATTAACTACTTCATCCACCTAGAGCATATAACTAGCAATGTCTTCATCCTTTGTCATCCTCAAGGTCTCAAATATGCTCTTGAAGATTTGCATCTTGGCTTGCTTTATTCTATTATCTCCTTCATAAATGCTGCTAAGTTTTTCCCAGACATACTTAGCAGAACTACAATTCATTATCTTTAGAAGTTTTGAATCAACTAGCTCGCTCATGATACATTCTTTGTCTTGGCATCATTATCGTACAACTTAATCTCAATTGGATCTGTAGGAATATCAGCAGGAGCAATGTAACCATCCTTAGCAGATTGCCAAACACTAAGCCCTAGAGAGGATAGATAGCCTTCCATCCTTAGCTTCCAAAAGGTGTACAATTTGTTCCATCAAACTTAGGTGCCTTGTAAGATCCATCATGAGCCATCCCGAACCTTCCTCAAGCGGTTAAGATCCTACTGAGGAACTTAGCTCTGATACCAATTGTTGAACACACCTGGATACTGAGAGAGGGGTGAATCAGTATTCAAACAAATCTCAAACCCTCTCGATCAAACTAAAACTTAATCTTTACAGCATTAACAGAAACATAAAAGATCAATACAATGCACAACACCACATAACACCAGATATACATGGAAAACCCCAAAGGGGAAAACCATGGTGAGAAAAGATGCTAGGAGCTACTGTCCTAATCTAGCCTCACAAAATAATCACAGTTACAACTTTGTTTTAGGGCTACAACCCAAGGAAGCTACTACTCCTTGTAGAAAGGTTTTATGGTCACTCTCAAGGAAGCTACAACTCCTTGCAGAATTTGTTTTAGGGCTTCATCCCAAGGAAGCAACTACTCCCTGAACTAAGAACAAACTCAGAAAATATTACATCATGACAATCCTTCTACTGTCTATATATAACAATGAAACTCAATCCTTTTGATGATTGCAATTCTTCTTTTTCACTTCTCTTTTGATGATTGCACTTTTGCTTTGACAACTTCTACAACTTCTTCAAATGTCTTCTTTGTAGCTTATTGACTCACTAGTTTAAGCCTTCAAGAAGTTTTGCCTTTGGCTCACTACCTCCAGAAATCATTTAGGCACACTCTTCACTTCCCTTCTATCTCAAAAATATCTTCAAGATGAATCCAGATAGGATCTATCGCTTCTTCTCTTTCTCTTTCAGTCTCACATTATAATGCATTACATATCCACATTTGACTTCTTACTCTCACACTTGCAATCACACATCACCTAGATCAACTAGGTTTACAATATATACATGATATTACATTGATTACATTACATGTCAGCCAAAGACACCAAGAATATCACAATTACAAGTCAGCCAAAGATTAAACCACATGAAACGTGTAGAGGGCAAGCCTTAAAATGAACGACATACAACACCAAGAAGAGGAACACGCCTTGTTGGTTAAATTAGTTAAGAAGTTCAATGGGTGCTTTGTTTGGTCATATGATGGGCTTAAATCATATAGGGAGGATTTGTTACAACACACCATACCTCTAAAGCTTGATACAAATCCTTTCTAGTAAAAGAAAAGACCTATCAATCTAACATTAGTCCCTTAAGTATAAAAGGAATTGATAAAATTGAAAGAATATGATATTACCAACTCTATTAGGCACTCCTCATGGTTGTCTAATCTCATGCCAGTAAGAAAAAAGAATGGAGACATTAGGTTGTGCATGGATTTTATAAATTTGAACATTATGTCTCTTAAGGATAATTATCCTTTGCCTAGCATAGACTATTTATTATAAAGGATTACCAGGTCTAAGCTGATGTCAATGATGGATGGATTCTCTAGTTAAAATTATATGTGGCAACCTTCACTACTCCTTGGGGTACCTATGTGTGCATGAGAATGCCATTTGGATTGAAGAATGTGGCACAACCTTCCAAAGAGAAATGGACGTTTCTTTTGTAGGTCTAATTGATAAAATCTTTTTAGTTTAGTAAGGTTAACTCACCACATATTATAAGAATAGGGTTTATCATTGCAAAAATTTAGATTAGATCTTTAAAATTTGCCTTTAATATGGGATTCATTAAATCCTAAGAAGTGTGTATTTGGTGTTAATGACAACAAGTGTTTGGGGAACATCATGTCAAAAGGAGTTATAATAGACCTAGAAAGAGTGAAATCCATTGACCTCATTCCTCAACCTAAAACTATCAAGGGTGTGTAGTCTTTCTTCGAGCAGATTTAAACTTTATAAAGAATTTCACCCCAACTTTTTAGAGAAGACCAAGGTTATTTCAAGGATATTTAAGAAGGGACAATTAGTCATATGGACCAAAGATCTAGTTGATGCATTTGGAGAAATCAAGGAAGCTCTTAAACACACATTGATCTTAGCAAGTCTAAATTATTCTAGACCTTTTCAACTTTTCTCCTTCACTTCATTCTACACCATTACTATTGTGTTGCTTTAAGCCCATAGCTTTTTTTAAAAAGTCCTTGAAAGGTGCAAAACTAACACATACAACTATAGAAAAGCATGCATATGCACTTGTCAAGGCAGTCAAAATTTTCAGGTCATATCTTATAGGTGCAAAAAATGCTACTTGTGTGCCACACACTACTGTAAAGAACATCTTCACCCAATAGGAAGGATCTAGAAAAAGGTGTCGGTGGAGCAATAAGATCTAGGAGTACAATTTGGATGTGCAAACAACAAAATTTTGAGGTTATTCTTGTTTCATTGAATTTTAATGTATAGCCTAGTGCTTGTGTGGCTGCCCATTAATTCCCTTCCATTCTTGTGGATGCACTCCTCTTAAAATTTCTTTTTTGGGATGGTGAGTCTCAAGGATCCAATCCATGCTAGAATACCTAGAGCATGCTCTCTAGGAAGAAAACTCAACATTTTAAATACAACAATGCACAAATTGATATGTACAGTGGACCTAGTCTCTATTATTTATAGCTAGAATTACTGGCTCGTCAAGTTCATCTCACTGCAAGTGTTGGCCAACAAAAGTGACTTCATCATTTGTATCATTAATTAACTCATACATTTATCGTTGAAGCAATTTAATCTTAAGTGAAATAAGGCCTTGTCCACCAGAATTGGTGGCACTATGAGATGCTTTAATTTCCATAGAGGTTGATGGCATGTAGTTGACAAAGTATATGTGTCATGTCTGTAACAAGGATCAATAAGTTCTCAAAAAATTAACCATTCCAACCAATTTTCCATATACCTATAACACATGATGTATCTTCTCATCCCTTGTTTCTTATGGTGGATACTATGTGGCATTGTCTATAAGGGCTCACATTCATGCTAGATGTCTTCTATAAGGTTGTGATCGTATAGAAGTTGCTGGCATTTTTTAGGTTAGACCTCACCATATATTGTATATAAGATGGAACTCATAAAAAAACTAGTCAATCAGTTGAGAACAAAGGGTGTAGAGTGTTTTCCCTTGAATGATTCTTTAAAATGTATCTTTGATGACAAATGGTTATTTTTTCTTATGTTGTTTTATTATTAAAATCTATTATCACCCATTACCTCTGTTTCTAAGTCCTCAGTAAAATATATTAAGATGTTAATCTTTTTTGTTATTTTGAGAAATACTACTAATAGAGTGAAGAGTGATTCTATGATTCCATAAAAAGGTAATTGTGAGTACCTTGGTGAAGCATACCTTCATTGACTGTATGGAATTTAAAATTGTGCATCAGAAGTCTGAACCTTCTAAGGGTTAAGAGAGCCTTTAATTGGAGTATGGTCTTCCTATCTAAATGGCTATCATTAATGGAAGAGACCATAAAACTTAGATGAGCATTGTGGAAGGGTATTATAATAGAAAACCCTTTCAGAAACCCCCATGTGTCTATCTTGGATTTTGAATCATCGCTTCAATGTAGGAAAAATAATGTATTTGTCTTTTCTTTTAAAAATAAGAGAGACTGAATTGATTATATTATGGTGCTAAAAGTTAGCTTTGGAGTCATATGAAGTAACGTGAAATGGACCCTTTCTGGCACTTTAGTCTCTATGATAGTGTAACACAACTGATGTAGAGTCCAATGGTGTTCAATGTGATTCAATGAGTTTGTCAAGACACCATTCAAACCTAGAGCATGGTTCTCTTGTGAAATGATTTAGACCAACAAAACTTTCTTTAAGATAGACATGGAGGGGTCCTCTTTCAAGGTTTGACAAGACATCCAAGACTTGGCATGGGTTTCTTTTGAGCATGTGGACTATTTCCCCTGACAGACCTATAACATTGCCTCAATTAAGCCTCCAAAATGGAACTGTTTGATATAACTTCTACTAGTGGCTTGCAAAATTTAATCTTAGACAAGCCTAAGATACCCTTTTTGATGCCCTCTAACATATCACAAACTTGGGGTACTTTGTTTTGGACAATATACCCTAACCTATAACTGTCCTCTAATAGCCCTTGGCCAATTAGGCCTATTTTGTAAAGCAATTGCCCTTGCAAAGACTCACAGATCCCTCTGCACACCTTAGACACATTAGACACATGCTAAAATGGGAAATTACACAAGTTTTGTGACTCCACAGTCGACTGTGATGAATTTGGCCTATGCTGTTCCCCTTTACACATGCCTAGCACATGGTATTGCTAGGCCATTTCAAGAAATCTCAACCAAGAACAGTCTCCTGCCAAAAACACCTTCAAAGAACATTGAAACAAACATCAATCTATCCATTCCACTGATCAAGGAAGGTTTGATTCAGTGGAATGGTGAGAAACTCATGGTTTTTTGTCAGAAACCCTTGATGAGGTTTTATCATACCAAACTTATAAGAATACAGATATCTACATTATGCAGATGTTTCAAGAACCCAAACAAGGTTTAAAACATTCCCAACTCACTCCTTTATTGATCTTGTACCACAATATCACTTGGCAGAGTCGTACCTGTACGGAATCTAAGCAAAAACAACAAAAGAAATAGTAAAAATGTAGAAAACTATATATTTCTTATTGATTTCTTCTTTCCAACTTCATCTTCCACGAAAAATGAACATGTTCAAGGTTTATGTAGGCCTTCAACGACCTTGAGGATATTTTTGAGGTTAATTTGGATCGGTGGGAGACTGGTAAACTACCTGCAAGCATCAATCTGCCCCTGTTTTGGATTTAACTACACCTAATTACATATCTTAACATAGGCATCAGTTGTTTTCAGACTTGGTAATGCCTTCAAACATCTTTACAATACAACTAAGCCTTTGACAAGGCCTGACACTCCTTGACACATGCCAAAAAGGCTTACAATGTATGATTGCCCCATTACAATGCATGACTCTTATGACCGTCCCAACCACAAACATGACATTATTGGACATGATCCTTATTACAAAGCATATGAATGGTCCTCAAGACCTTATTACACCATGATCAACCATGAAACAAAACAAAACAACCATGGATCTTCATGATCCTCTTGGTGCTCCTACACCAACAACCCTTAATGAATCTCCTTGAGAAATTGAAGGAGCCATAATTTGGGCCATTCCACATGATATTTATATGGGGTCATTGATAGAAGTTAGGTTTAATCTTAGATGAGAATTGTACAATTAAATTATAACAAAAAGGCACATCAAAAAGAGTTTGATTTATTGTTTCAAAAAAATCATAAACATAGGTTGGTTTTGTTTTCAACAATAAAGAGACAGTTGATAGCTATTGCACAAAAAGGGCATTAAGGATTAGAAGGACTAGTTTTAAAGCATATCCTGATTGGATTTATAGACTTTAGGGATGCAACTCAATTGTATTCGATCTTCTAGAAAAAACAATCCTAAGCAATAACCTGGAATATGTTGTTTTAAAGTTATGTAGCTTAAGGAAGTGGGTGACATATCTAAAACTAGTAATTTAGGATAATCTCATCTTTATAAGATCACCATTTATATTAATTGGTTCATATTTAAGGCTACATAGGTTCCTATTTGTTTATGGGTACATTATGACACATTTGTTGTAGTTTAGTGCCATGGATAGCCACTGCAATCACAATTGCATCATAAACAATATAGTATAAAAAAAATATAGTCTAGGATAAATTAACAAAATCTAGGTTAGGGAAAATTAAGAAAATAACAAGTTATAAAAAAAGAGGCTCCTAAGGGACTTTCCTTTCCTCTGGTGAAATTGAGGATTTTAGAGGGAATTCAAAGTACATCAACAATGCTACTTACCTCCTACTTGCATCTCACTAGGATGGTTCTTTACTTCACTTGATGTTGAGCATCCCTCCTAGTGTGAAGAGACACTATAGAGCAGAATTATAATAGCAATGGGTCTAACCTACCCAAACATATCTTGTGCACACTAGAATCTAAGTTGGGATCATCCTTTTGCTCACACTATTTAACTGACACTAGGCACCCACACTAAATTGGTTAAGGTTTTCTTTGAAGTGCATCATGAACCTCCAATAGTTTCTTATATAGGAGAATGTATGAAATTTTTGATTGAATTCCATCATTTGCAGACCCAATATGAATGATGGCTCGCCTAGAAATACCTTTTGAGATTGGATGTTTGAAATATATATCATGTTTTGATTCTATCCTTTGTATTATAGTTCATATATACTTAAATTTAAATTTGGATTTGATTTGATTTGAAATTGTGATCACATTGGCTATCCATGACACTAAACTGCAACAAATATGCCATAATGTACCCATAAACAAATAGGAACCTATGTAGCCTTAAAATGAACCAATTAATATAAATGGTGATCTTATAAAGATGAGCTTATACTGTTACTAGTTTTAGATATGCCTCCCACTTCCTCAAGTTGCAAAACCCCCAAAAAACATACAAAATGTTAGGAGTTGAGAGGCCTTTCATAGAGATAAGATGTGGCATAGTCTAGGTTATTGCTCCTATTTTTCCTAGAAGGTTAAATACAATTGAGTTGTAGCCCTAAAGCCTATAAAGCCAATTAGGCTATTCTTTACAACTAGTCCTTGTAATCCTTAATGCCCTTTTTGTGCAATAGCTGAATACAAAAATAGCCTGTGTTTATGCTTTTTTTAAAACAATCATTCAAACTCTTTTTGATGGGCCTTTTTGCTATAATTTAATTGTACAATTCTCATCTAAGATTAAAACACTCTACACCCTTTATTTTGCTTGGAGAGTGCTCTAGGAATTTTGGCATGCATTGGAGCCTTAAGACTCACTAGCTCAAACAAGAAATTTTGAGAGGAGTGCATTCGCAAGAATGGAAGGGAATTAATGGGCAGCCACACAAGCACTAGGGTATACATTAAAATTCAATGAAATAAGAATAACCTCACAAGGTTTTATTCTATAATTAAGAAAACTTGGCATTCGCTGACACCTTGCTCAATAGTAGTAATAGTAGGAAGCCTATTGCACTCAATGCAAGACCATAAAAATGCCATTTGCAACTTGGCATCTCAAACATACAAAATGACAAAGGAAACAATTAAACTATAATAAAAATTAAATGCTAGCACAACCGATTTCAACTCATTTTGCCACTCGCAACCAACCAAAAGCAACGCTTGGATGAGATTTTTCACACTTCCAAACATTAAACTAGAAGAATATTCTAAAAAAAATAGGCCCACAACAAAACTGCAAAACATATTAAAAAATACAAACACTTACGCAGAAAGCGCTTTGCCCAATAGCCAGCCATGCAAAATATGTCCATTGATTCATGCTAGAAATGAATATATTGCCGTCACATCTCGGGAATCACACAACACAATAGGCTGGGACATGTTCTGGATGAATCCTAGGCACAGACAAGTGTATCCACACCTATCCTACAACAAACCCTTGACCATCAACACCCGCCCTTCAATAAACCCTCCAACCCACAGACGTGACACATCCACAACCATGCAGAACATTAGAAATGGCATGGAATTTTTCCGTGGCCGATTTCTTATTAGATAGAATACCTTCGCATGGCGACCAATCATAAAACGTAAAAATGCCTACAAGACAAAAAATACATCAAACCATTGCACAACACCTAAATTCATGCAATGCTGTTTTTGAGAATGTTTAATGCAAATTTAACAATCTAAGAACAATAGTCTTCCAACTTATATGCAAGGACTCATAATTAGAATTCACTTTAGACAATAGTCTTTTGTCTCATAGGCTATTCTTAGCCTCGGGGACGTTAAAAGCTATTCTATTTGTCACCTAAAATACGCGCCACTTTAGGCAATTCTGTATCGAAAATTGTCAAACACGCGTAAAGGATCCGCAATTTTGTTTGGGCTAAACGAAAGTTCTGTGGGCCCCACGTGATCATAGAATTCCGCTTTCTTGGACTGGAAATTCAGAGAATACCTAATGGACTTTCCTATTCACCGCATTCAGGAATAATCTAGACGCCCCGCTGTCTCCGTTTGACTGGTTAAACTAATCAAACGCGTGCTGTCAATCCCCAATAATACGTTGCCTTCGTCATCTATATAAGTGCTTCCCCTTCCATCATCTGCTCACAACAAGTATCGTGAAGAAAGTAGTGAAGAAAGTAAGAAGAAAGAAAAAGGTGAATAAAATGGCAACACAGAAAGCTTGGTTTCACAACAAGTATGGGTCCGTCGACGTCTTGGAACTCGGAGAGTTTCCGGTTCCAAAGGCCGAGCCTGGTCATCTTCTCATTAAAGTTCGTGCAGCTGCCATCAATCCAGTTGATTGCAAACGACGAGAAGGAGTATTCCAGCAAAACGATTCTGATTTTCCGGTAATTGCTCGAAATTGTCTTAATTTTATATCTGTTCGTGAGCTTTAGGATTTATTTCAATAGAATGTTTTATTCGTATCCCAGGATCTGGGAGGACAGAGTAGATTAAACTAGAATTCTTGTATAGGTATAAGAATAAATCATTAAAAACATTGCCTTAAAAATTGATTTCAGACCGTGCCATGCGGCGATATGAGTGGAGTGGTCGTGGAAGTGGGCGAGGGAGTGACAAAGTTCAAGAAAGGCGACGAAGTGTACGGCAACATTCTGGAATTCATGACGGGCAAGCCCAAGCAATGCGGGACACTGGCGGAGTATACAGCGGCGCCAGAGCACTTGGTGGCCGCCAAGCCCAATAATTTGTCATACGAGGAGGCCGCCAGTTTGGCGAGCGTCGCTGTGACCGCCCAGCAGGCCTTCGAAACAGCCAAGTTTGCAAAGGGGCAGACCGTCTTCATTGTGGGCGGCGCAGGCGGCGTGGGCAGCGTGGGCATTCAGTTGGCCAAGCACGTCTATGGAGCTTCCAAAGTAGCCGCCTCCGCCAGCACCTCTAAATTGGAATTTCTCAAAACCCTCGGAGCCGATCTCGTCGTTGATTACACCAACCAATCCTACGACCAAGTCTCTGAGAAATTCGACTTTGTTTTCGACACCGTGGGTAAGTGACTGTCATCATTTTTTCTGTCTAAATATCTAACATAAATATCTTAAATCCATGTCTAAATCTGGATTGTTTTTCAAAAATGCAGGGCAATCGGCGAAATCTCACGTGGTGGCAAAAGAAGGAGCCCCCATAATAGACATCGCCGCATTTCCACCTCATCCCAAAGCCCAGAATATGTTTGCCTTGCCCGGGGCTGAGAAGCTGGAAAAGCTGAAGGAATACTTTGAGAGTAGAAAGGTGAAAGCCGTTTTGGATCCCAAGAGCCCCTTCCCATTTTCTAAGGTTGTGGAGGCTTTCAAACACCAAGAAACAGGCCGAGCACAGGGAAAGATCGTCATTTCGCCTATCCCATAGAGATATATAAGAATATTATTCTCGACGTTGTAGAAATAATGTGCGCAGGTTCCCAGTTTACTTCTGTATCTCTTATCGATAATGAAATAAAATTGAGATTTCTCTCAGATTATTCTTCTGTCTTTCATAATCTCATTTATCATTTGAGCACAAAACAAAAAACACTGTACGTGAAAACAAATAGTTTGTGCATGTTATTTTCCATAACTCTCATGGATTGCCTATTTTGCTATGGCATGTCCAGCTTCCACAATGTTTCTAATGTTTTATGTGCTAGGACTTTTCGGTGTAATCGAGAATCCAGAATCTCTCCACAAACTATTTAGTTTCATTTATAGCTCTACTTTAGCCTTTTCAATCACAAGCAACAAGCAAAGTGAGTGAATGAGAGAGAAATTAGTATCACTTAGATTTGTAGCCATAGTTGTTTAAGTTTTGTTTAAAAATGTAACTGAAATATTTTGGTGATATAGAGTTGTTAGGAGGAAAGAGTTTAAAGAGCTTTGACTAGTCAAACAATCAACTCAAAGACCACAATGCATCATCTATTTATAGTTTAAAAAATAACACTAACAGGGCACCTTGACCTCATGTGGTGGTGTTTCCTTATCGAATAAAAGGGCCATATCAATCCATTAATGGATTTCACCAAGAGGTTTCTCTTCCACAATAGCCTTATGACTTTTGTCACATAGAGAGATTCAAAGAGCACATGATCCAAGCTCAAGATGATGTTGCTTATGTGACCTTAGCTTTGTAGGATATCGAGGTCGAAATAATTTTAGACGGGCTTCCTCATGATTATCAAAGAAGGAAATTGAATTGATTTTATTCATACCAATGATACATATATACTACATTATTTTCCTAATGATTCATATATACTACATTATTTTCCTAATGATACATATATACTACACTATTTTCCTAGCTACTTGCCTAATTTCACAACCACTAAAATTAACTATCCTAGATTACATATCTAGTGCATTAAATTATAGGGGTTACATAAGATGACTTAAAACACAAAACACTCACTCACACATGCAATGGTGGAGATTCACAAAAACTCCTCTTGAGTGACAACCAGCAAATATTCATGTGACTTTTCTCAATCCTAAAATAATTCTAAGATAGAAAAACTTAGTCTCACATAAGACCTTGGTGAAAATATTACTTATTTGGTCCTCTATCTAGTAATACTGAAGATGGATCACCTTTTTCTAGATGGGATGCTTGATGTAATGGTGATAGATCTCAATATACTTCATTTTGGCACAAAACACTAGATTTTTAGACAATTGGATGACTCTTTGATTGTCATAGTAGAGTAAATCTAAGGCCCTCCTTGGTGCTACTAAAGTACTAAAAGTATATCCTATAACCAAGTTATTTCTTTAGTTTCTTCATTTGATGTTGCATATTCCACCTCTATAGTGGATAAGGCAATAATAGACTTCTTTTTACTACACCATGAAATTGGGATAGAAGCAAGAGAGAAAATGTGGTCTATGGTAGTTTTTTTGTCATCTACACAGCTTGCCTAATTTGAATTACAATATCCCAAGTAGGTAAATCCATGGAAATAAGGGTCAAAGTGGCTACATTCTTCCTAAAATCAACAAAAACTGGTCTTTGACTAGTAATTCAAGATTCCCAAGATCAAAATTTCAAGATGTGATAAGAACAAACTTAGTAGTGCTTAGAATCTAGTTTCTAAACTAATAATTTTTTTTAATGGTGGAGATTGTTGGGACCTAATCTAAAAATTATAAATTGTGTCTAAGTCTTTGCCTATTTTGTTGACTTTTCCTAAATTTTGCCTTTTTCCACCCCTCACGACCCTTTAATGTGTTATAAGTTGCAAAAGCCAAAAAATATTATAAGTTTGGCGGTCCTTGGTCTTTTTCTTGGGTTTCTAGATGTTTGCGGGTTTTCCCCCTCTTATCGAATGTGTTAAATTCTCTCCACATCTAGCATATTGTTCCCATTCTACATTGAATCTCTACAAATCCTTTTTCATACCTTTGTCTTCCTTTCGTCCCTTTTACCCCAATTTATGGGTTCCTTGTAATGCCCACTCAAGAAATCAACAATAAATAACAAAAATAAAATAAAATAAATTAGTAAAGAAAAAATGGAAGAAATGCGACTAAAGGACAAATTTTACTAGTTCTATCTTAATAAAATATAAAATTTGATTAAACATGAAAATTATATCATGCATCGAATATAGTAATTTTTATATAGATATAATCATCCCTCTTGTAATTACAAACAATTTACAATAAGAAATATATGATCATCCTTAAGCACAGTGGGAACTATATTCTTTGCTCCAGTAAACTGCTCAGTTATCCAACCCATATCTGCGTCACTGAATGTAAACATTAGTTTCATAAGATCAATAATAACACATTAAATATCATTGTACAAAATAATGAGACTAAGGCCCTAAGGGGCTGACCTAATGTCTCAGGAGCTCATGACAGCCTTGCCTATGTATGCATAGCGCAAAGACTTTGTAGTTCAAATCATGCAAACACAAGACAATATCATACACATCTAATTGAATGAAAGAGAAAAGTTAATGTTGGTGTCATCCACCTCCTAGGAGCACCATCTGCAACAAAATACCTTCACAAGAAGCAAGTGAAGCAAAAGCTATTTCACCAAAAGAGAAAAATGTAATGAGATGCTATGAAATACATAATGTACAGAGTGCCTTATAAAGGCATGAAAAAAGGTGATGGGTGGGAAAACTACCCACACGGGAAAAAACCACCCAACTAAATAAATGCAAAACTAATGCCTAAGTAAACTTAAGCGTAAATGCAATTTACTCTAACACCCCCCCTTAAGTGCAACTTAGGGAGAATGAAGATGCAATATGGGTCCTAGCTACACAACCATTTTAGGTACCCATTTACAATGCATAAAGAAAAAAACTCTCACAAGCAGAGAAAAGGAGAAAAACCCCATGGGAAAAAACCCCTCTCCAAAAGAGAGAAAAGAAAAAAAGACAAGATGCATGGATGGAGGACTCAATCACACCCCCCAAGGATTATATACATCATGTATATACAATTAATGATCCCCCATAGGAAGGAAAAAAGTAGATATTATATCCCCCCATAATGAAGAAGCTCCGATGCCAATGAAATATGCCTAAAAACAAAAGATGATCCAATGCCTAAAAGCAACTCCTCTCCCCTTAGGAAGAAACAAGTCCATTAGTTGATAAAGAAGCCACTCCATATCCAACTGAAAAAAGGAAGGAAATCTCCAAATAGAATAATCCACCACATAATCATGATAAAAAAAAACCAAGAAATGTAACGAATCAAGTGAAAGTGAAGGCTCAACAATGTCAACCTCCAAAGACAATCTAGATGTATCATTTTCCATGCTGAAACTATCATCAAAGAGGAGAGAAATCCCCTCAAGTATATCTCCCAAATCTGCAAGATGAGACTCCACAAACAAATTTGAGATGTTTGCCAAATACTCATCCAATAAAACAAGATTTGAGGGATCAAAAATATCCTACTGTACTGAAGGAGCAACCTCTGAAACAATAGGAGATGTATCGACATGAGTCTGAAGAACTCCAAAGTGCAGATGACCAATCTCCCTTGAGGAATTGCTGTCAACACTAGAAAGAGGAGTGCGAGGAACATAGGACCATCATCAACAACAAAGTGAGAGAAGGTATACAGATGAGACTCAGGATCAACATTACCAACTGTAATGATTTTTCTAGAAACGGCCTCTCTAATGAAAAAAAAATCTGTTGTGAACTCTATAGTCTTCGTGACCTCACCATGTGTAATATGATAGATGGATAGAAGATTTGTGTGCAACTCAAGTATACACAATACATCCCTGAAACAACCATCACCTATCTCAACATTTCCTACCCCCGCAACATCCAAAAGCTTATTATCTCCCAACAAAATCTTGGAGGTGTCAGTAGGTTGAAGACCCAAAAAAGGATAGGGAGAAGATCCCATGTGGTGAGATGCTCCTGAGTCTAAGAACCATCTATCATGTCTAGAATGTGCTGCAGAAGTCACCAAAGCATGTCCTTTACCCATATAGGGTTTATCTCCTTTACTACTTGCAAGTCCTTCATTCTCAGACTAAGTAGGCTTGGATGATGATGGAGATGCAGATGTAGTTGAAGATGTAGAGGCTGTAGAAGGAGTCACAGATGAGGGTAGTGGGATATTATTTTTTCTGAAGGTGTGAGAGCTCATCGACCTTCTTCATATAACAATGATGTTCATCATGCCCTTTCTTTTTGCAATATACACAACTAAATTTCTCCTTCTTAGGCTTGTCCTCTTTTGAAGAGGTGGAAGTCGCATTTGACTCTATTTTAGGTTTTGGCTTCTTGTTCCCTTTACTCTGAGAGTTTTGTGCAACCAATGCATAATTTATAGGGACTCCCTCCAACTGGACAAGTTTGGCATGCTCCCTTGTCAACCAGTCATAGTAAGTCTCAAAAGTAGGCATTTGGAATGCATTGCCCAAAGCATCCATTGTGGAGTAGAAGGTAGAAGAAAACACAACAAATGGGCCTCTCAACTTAGACAGTATAAAAAAGATGGACTCCTTATCCATTTTTCTCTTCCCACATCCCGCTAATTGTGACCTTCAGGATTTGAATTTCACTAGAAAGTCATCAATAGAAGGAAATACTTCAGGGGTAAGAGCAGTTAATTCATCCTCTAGTTGCAAGACACGAAACTCACTGACCTAACCAAACATGTTATGTAACTTATCCCATATCTCCTTGGGTGTATCCAATTCATCAATATGAAAGAGGAGACTATCAGAAACATTCAATTTCATCAAACCCATAGCTTGGTCACACTTATTTCTATAGGAAAATATTTCAAGTTCCTTGGTAAGAGTGGGTTGGTTATTACTTAGTGTGGACCATAGACCTTGAGACTGAAGCAACCTATGCATTTTCATCTTCCACGTATGGTAATTATGGGGAGTTAACAAATCAATAGATTCAGGAGTAGCCATGACCAGAGTTTACACCAAAAGGCAAAATTACACGAAACTAAAAAAAAAACCTCCAATAAAGTAGCATCTAGAAATTAAATTTCACCACCTTTTCCAAAAATACTTCAAGAAAAAAAAGCTGATTATTTGAATTTGAAAAAAAAATTCAGCAAAAAATTAATGCACCTTGTTGTTGCAGATCGTTGCATCAAAGCACACAATCACAAGCCTCTTCACAACTTAGCAACTTCTCCTCAATTTGTGAGAGTTGCTCACACAACCTATGCACACTGCAATTCTATTTAAAGAGCAAAAAACTTCCCCTCGCAGCCAATGTGGGATTAAAATCCCAAATCAACTTCAAAAGGCTTCAAAACTGGGGCCCACTCCATTCATCTGTGCACTTTTGGAACCCTAAATTTTTAGGGGAAACTTTATAAAATATAAAGTTTAAAAAAAATGTATACAACCAGTGAAGAAACGAGCCTCCAAATCTTTGTATCTCACTCAAAAAAAATGATGCTCTCTGCAGCCAAAGAAAATTCAATCGGTCCTCTAATTAATCAAATTCATGTCTTGCATTGCCACAGATCCAAATCATGGCCTTCTTCATCAAACGCCACCTTTGCTTCACATGGCCTTTGGCAATTTGTGGGCTCCAAAGAGGAAATTTGTGTCATTTCAATAGAAAAATCACGGCCACTAGAATGAGAATCGCGGCCTCTACACAAGGGTTATCACACCCAAATTCAGAGTATTCAATGAATGGATAAACGTGACCTCCAATTTTGAATCGCTGCCTCCAATGTGTGAACGCCTCCTCACAAAAAAGCAAATCACAACCAAACAGAACAACACAAATGATATTCAATTGCATTCGCCAGTAACAGGTGAATGAAGAATAATTGGTAATACGACAACTTTGAAATTTAATAAATTTCAAATGCTGAAACAACCGTAGAAAATAATTGATCTCGAAACTCTCCGATGAAAACTCTCAAGGAAGGATATGCACAATGCTTTGCTTCGATACCATGTTGGTGTCATCCACCTCCCAGGAGCACCATCTGCAACAAAACACCTTCATGAGAAGCAAGATAAGCAAAAGCTATTTCACCAGAAGAGAAAAATGTATTGAGATGCTATGAAATACATAATGTATAGAGTGCCTTATAAATGCACGAAAAAAGGTGACGGGTGGGAAAACTACCCACACGGGAAAAAACCACCCGACTAAATAAATGTAAAACTAATGCCTAAGTAAACTTAAGCGTAAATGTAATTTACTCTAATAGTTAACATAGATAACGAAAGCATTTGCCTATTTATCATATGATTACATTCATTAGGAATACTAAACATCAATAGACTAATATAAAAATCTTCAATCTACAATCAGAATCTCAAGATGAGGTCGTCGATGATGAACAACTACCTTAAGCACATCAATTCATATGAAAAGTCTCAAGTAGACAAAACAATAGTCCACATTCAGCTAATCCTTGATCTAATTAATAATCTAAAAGTAACTTCAAAAGTCGAAAAGGCAAACACATGTTATCCATCAAATATAAAATAAAAGTTAGTCATTGCTCAAATAATATTGAATATACCATTTAGTCATATCTAGCATTTCATTCTCCACGGCGTTATTACTATTCAATAAAATCCATCAGCTTATTATTTAAATGTCTCAACAAGAGTGGACCACCCATTTTTTATAAACATATGCATTACCTGTTATAATTCTCTAAATAGTTATCTTTAAGTTCCTATTGAACCTTTCAAGAATGAAGGGTATTAAATTAATATTCTACTCTTTCTATTCATCAAGATTTTCTCAATTTAGATTTCTAATTACAACCTAAACTAAATGTGAAACCATCAGGCAGACTATAATTGTACGAAAATGCCAGTGACAGCGAAAGATAAAACATATTCAAACCCTTAATCTTCACCTGTAATGAATGGCTCTGCCAAAAACATTTGTTCATAGTCAGTTACCTGCGATCAAATTACAAGATGAGCTGATGCAAGTTTCTAACTATCATGAACTCACCTACCAAGAGAGCCAAGGCATAAACAATTGAATTGAAAACTCATTGTTCATAGTCCCTAAAACATTGAGCTCATAGTAAACACTTCTAAAGTTCAGAACACATAATCCTTGAAGCATCCATTCCTACATATGCATTAGTCATATATACCGTATGTACACATAACAGAAATATCTTCTCATGTGACTCCTCAGCATGTGCAGGAGTGGATACTTAGATACAAAGTATCGTCATTTATTGAAAGTTATAAGATTGAATATTTTATCAGTTGCTGCATTCACATGTATCAAAAATTGTGGAAGTATGGTATAGGTCTAGGATTTATTTGTCAAAATACCCAAAAGCATTGTTCACAAGAAAAGCACAATCGGAGAAGGCTATATAAACTAACATGCAAATTCCATCAGTAAGAGAAAACCTAGACCTGAAACCTTACAAGCATCCACCTATGCTCGAATAAGAGATTTATAAGACATGTATGCAAAAGTGGATTCAAGACAAAGCGTACAATCTGTTCGACAGATACCTTTGAAAAGAGTTGTCATCATACAATTCTAATATTGCAAGATACAACATAAATTCTAAAAGCTATATGATAAATGAAAATCACTGACACCAAGTTGGAGAACTTCAAGATTAACACAGAAATGTTCAACTTAATTACATAAAACACGCCTCTTCCAAAACTTATAGCATGTATTAGTTAACTAAAAATATTCCACACATTAAAACAAAGATTTCAAACTTGATTTCATACAAGCCTCTTGCAAAAACATCAATTAGCAGTTGCTTTGAATCTTGTTACTTATAGACAGCCGTCGAACAGCTCCAGAACTATGTGACTGTTGATACTTTAAAATGGTCCAATCTAACACATAATCAAACCAAAAACTTGATGAGCAGCAAGAAAAAAGCTAACGCCTGGTGGCCTGAATAGTCACATTTTGGACACGGGCAATGCAATGATTGTAGGTTATGCACAAAATGGAAATTGTTGAGAAGGCGTGCAGACAAGGTGCATGGTTCATTAAATTCCTAGATCACACAATAACAACAGAGTATGCACACAATGGTCCCGTTGAAAAGGATTAAGAGACTTTCAAACAAAAGCACCATTTTAACATGCTATCTGAAAAGAGTATTTTGAATTTCTATGCTATTTTCCCAATCATCTGTGGCATATATTACTGGGAATTGTGTTACAAGAAAATAACCTAAATTTCAAAAGCAACCAAAACAACAAGTTCTTTAGTATTTGATTAACAAACCAATTTTTGTACTGATTAACCTGGAATAACAATATCACCAAGCCCAAGCATAGAATATGGCCGTTCTGAATCTGTCGTGGAAACAGAAGCTTTATCCGAGCATCAAAAGACTTTGCGACACAAGAGGATTATCCATGGGGATACCTTAACTCTAGTACTGGTTTCATCCACTTGGTCTTGAAATTGGAATGCTTCTTTGTGAGCATAAAACCTATATCTAACATGCAATAGATCCTTTTGTCTTCTTTCTGAAAATTGCACCAAGTGAACCAAATGTTCCTTTTTTCTTTTCTCTGCCCCTCTATGGGGTCGAACAGCTTGAGCTTATCCTTTATTCTATACCAAAAAAATTTCATTCCCTTTCCATCCCACAGCACAGCCTCCAACTTTATCTTCCATTCTTTCAATCATATTAAAGTCCCCCAATAATCCAGGGGACTTCCCGCAACTTACTCAACCAATCCCAAAGCTCACATCTTAGCCATTAATCATTTGGGGCATAGATGGAGCAGATTCCAAATCTCAAATTATCCTTCTCAATTATAATCTAGACAGCTCTGTTGCATGGCGAGGCACCCTGGCATTTAACGCATTTTACCGAGTTGTTGGAGATCAAAATTGCAGCACCTCCCTTTCCCTTTTCATGTTTTGTTACAAAATGGGTGGAGTCCCTCCATATGAAGTTTAGGTTTGTTTCAAGCTAAAAGTTAACCGCTTTGAGTTCTTGTAGTAGTACTACATCCTTCTGTTTGACTTGATGCATAAACCTTCTTATATTATATTTCCTATCTAGGGATTCAAGTCCCCTAATGTTCCAGGAGATACAATTAAGAGTCATTAGAATCCATTGATTGAGGGATTTCTTCTGAGCTCCTAAAGGCATCAAAGCATTTCAGAAGGATAGCTTTTTTAGTTTTACTTTTCTAGTAAGGAATACACTCCTTTATTTTCTTTCTTCTGCCCCTCCTTTTCGGTTTGAGCATTTTATTAGCTAGAGAACCACCATCTTCTCCCTCTTGGTCTTTTTCATCTTGATGGGGAACTTGGGTGGACTTTTCTTGGGTTACAAGTCTCTCTGTGACTTCACCTTTGGATAGGTCTTCATTATCCCCTACTGGCTTCAAGCTATTTAAATAGTTTTGGAAAAATTCCAAGGCATCCTACCCTAAGGGAATAAAGCCTTGGTTTATTGGAATCTAAATTTTACACTTGCCTTTCTCAGCCTTTTCAAAAGATCTCCCATTGTTCTCTCCTGGGAATTGATCACCCATTTGGGAGTCCAGGCTATTAAATGAATATGTGATGCTTTTGATAGGGGCATCCTTAGTGTCCATGGCCACACTTGGGGAGGCTATGTCCTCTCCCAATCCAGTCATTGATAGGAGAGGGCTCCCACCCTTGATTTTAGAGGCTTTCGAGGCTTCCTCCTTTTTTAAGGAGTCACAATCTTTTTTATCATTCTCTTTAGTATTTCCCTGCTCTTGAGCACTTGGATCTAGGCCCTGAACATCAGGGATTAAACTATCTTTTTTATTTTTCATTTGGTCCTCATTTGGGTAGGAAATTCCTTCCATCGCAGAATGAGGTTTTTCCTTGATTTGCGACGCAATTGCCTTGTTATTAATAGGTTTTTCCCCACTCAATTTGAAGTTGTTTAGAATCTTTTTATTTTTAGCAATTTGATCCCTCGTGTGTTAACATAACCATTTCTTGTGCACTCAATTTATTCCCGATGGAAAGATGCCCACCTTTTTTTTGGTGGTCAATAATGGGTTGCACACATACTGGGAGGTCCTATTTAGGTTTCATCCTAGAAGTCACATCCCCTCGTAGACATGGGATATTATTGTTTGTTTCCTCATGGAGAGTAGATGTTCCAGCAAGGATACCTTGCTCCTCTGTGGAGAGGTCTAGTTCCAGATTATCCTCAAACATCAGAGCCTGCAAAGAAACTAGACTGTCTTTTCTTGGATTCTTCCCGACCGATGGTTTGGCCCCATGGCCCGCTAAGATTGGGGTGGGCTCATCCACCTTCGCGGATCCTAGGATCTCCCCACCTTTGTTCGGGTTAGGGTTATGAGCCTTTTTAGGGTTAGGATCTTCTTTTCATTTCCTACCTAAGAAATCCTTATTTTTTAAAATAGGCAGTTTTTCCTTCTATGCCCTTCTTTTTTGCACAAAAAACATGCATTCACGCCACCCAGAATTTCAATTTTATAGTTTAGAATTGCAAGTTATTCATTTTTAACTCTATTTCATCTAGAATTTCTATCCCAGGCACAATAGAAAGCAAGACGCGGGTGTCCATATGAAGGAGGGTGTTCCTGGTTTCCTCCACTCTTAAATCCCTCCCATACTTCTAGAGTAACTGAGGAAACATTGCCCATAACACTGGCAGGATGTTTTTAATATTAATGCATCTTGAGTAAGAGAGAGCAAGGATTTCCTCACTTATCATGTTTGGAGACTAGACAATGTACCTAAAGATCGCGTTGCCTACCCTCCAGAACTCTTTTTCTGTTGTTTTTCTTTGCATTTCGCTACATTTAAAGAATATTAAGAATAAACCTCTTTGAATTAGTCTACAAAAGGAATGGTGAATCTCTAACTTTATGTTCCAAAAATTCAAAATCCAATCATCTAGGAACTTCCAAGAAGGAATTTTATTGCAATCAAGGGCAGCAAAGAAAATAGCAACATGTTTTAACCTTTTTTCCTCATTGTCTAGCACATTCGTCATAGCCTCATTAGGAATAAAGTAATCTGTCCTAGGGTTAGCAGTAGGGAACTTACCTCTTCCTCCTTCTACATTTTGGTCACACTCTGGGCTTCCATCACCAACTTCAATAAACTTGGTCATTGCAAGAACCAAGCCCCTTCCACTTTTCGTTACAATATCTTTGAAGGATTTCATGGTATTGTTAGCCACCTTTCCTGCAACACCATTTAAAACACTTTGCAAGCCATCTAGGGGTTTACTTGGGATCGGGCCACGATCTTCCATCAATTGCCTCTGTTAGGGTAAATAGATTTTACCTTGCTTAAGTTTTACTTAGGCTTAAATAATTAGTTTGGGAAGGTATTCCCGTTAGGGTAGTTTTATCCGTTAAAAGATTACCTGTCATATATTTTCTTGCCTTTAAAAGGCTGTACAATATGTAAATTATTCATCTCAATTTTATTCATTCTTGTTTGGTGAAAGAGCTTGTGTGCTTCTCTCTATTTTGTGAAGGTTATTTTTTGTAGATGGTGCTCTTGGGAGGTGGATGACACCAACATTGTATCAGAGCCAACCATTTTGCAATCCTTCCTCTGAGAATTTTCATCAGAATTTTGAGATCGTTTATTTTCTTGGCATTTGAAATTTATAAAATTTCAAAATTGCCTTTCGATTATTCTACATATTTTGTTGTTGTTGGGAACAATTTTCACTATTATGTTGGCGTGATTTTCTCCCTGTAGAAGGTGCCACTTTCAGTTCTGAGAGGGCAAATTTTGCTCTTTGCTGTGGCGTGAGTTTTTTGCTATGGCGTGACATTTTTTATCCTTACTGTGGCGTGAGAAGATGTGGATTCATTTCAGAGAACTTGGAGTGCACTTTTGAAGGCATGCTTTTTCCTTACTCCCATGCAGCTGCGTATCCCATCCTAGAGGCTCATGATTGTGCTGTGATTTTTGCTGAGAGGAGGCATTTTCATTACTGAGAGGAGGCATTTCATTGCAGATTGGAGAGGTGCAGATTCATACTTCATTTCAAGCACTGCATTCCTTATGTGAGGTGCGTAGATCTTAGAGTGCTTGGAGTGTGCGTAGGCTGCTCCCCATTCCCGTCCAGGCAGAGGGATGTTTTCCTTGAAGGAGATTTGGGCTCTATTGAGCCATGATTTTTTTGAAGAGGTGTTTATCTTGGCAGAGGCATTTATCCTGGCAAAGGCGTTTGTCTTGGCCTAAGCACATTCTTTGGCCACAGATTGCACTACAACAGCGATACAGTGATTGTTCTTTGGCTAATATTTGGTGAGAAAAACTTTCTTATTTATGAATTTCTCAACCAAATATTAATTTAGGGTTGCGTGAGTGGGACCTTGCGGCTTCTTTTGGGCGTAGCAGGAGCTCGTAAAAATATATTTTGATGCTTATACTTTATCTATCATGAAGTTTGCAATGAAATATTTTCTATTATGGTTTGTGTGGTGGACCCCCTTTTTGTTTCATTGCTGAGCATTTCACTAGATCATTTGTCCCACATTGCTCCCGCAGAAGCCTTATTTGCCCTTCTAATATGGTAGCACTCGCAAATTATTGTTAAGTAATTATGGAAAGCTTGTGGAGTCTATGCTTGGTAAATCGGTGCTTGCTGACTCAGAGATTGATTGGCAGGATTGCCATCATATTTTGCAACAAATCTATTGCATATTTTTCACTCACTCGTAGAAGGTGGTCACATGGATGACCTAGAGCTTAATCCAGCTCGCTCATTTCTGCATTAAGCCCCCGTAGGTGACTTTTCTTCCTTAGAGCATATCTTGGGCATCTGGAGTCTGTTTTTAGCATTCCGCATATCATCGGAAAGCGGACTTTGCCAAGCTTGCAGTGGTATAGGTAAATCCGCCTAATTTTGCTGATTTGAAGGCTTCATTTGCAGTATTTGGGAGTTTCAAATTTTATTGTTGAAGGTTAATATCTTTGTATTCTTAGAGATTTGTCATAGTTCATTATGGGGTTTTCAATTCATCCTATTGTAATTATGTTGAAAAGGAGAAATTATAAAGAATGGAGAGATGGTATCATAAAACATCTTAGATGGCTTCATTTGTTGCCACATTTGTATGATTTAGTTCCCCTTCCTAGTACTGATAGTAAGAAATTTGCCTGGAATTGCAAAAGGGATCATGTCCTAGGAGTTATTGCAATGCATATTGATGATGCCACTTTGAATGCTATTGATCATTTTGAGTGTCCTCATATTCTTTGGACTAAAATTTGGGAAATACATGGAGATCTTGGTACTCAGTTATTCTCAGATGATCCTGTTTCAGATTGTCTTGTACCTCTTCATTTTTCAGACAGGATACCCTATGATCACGCTACTATGCAGGAGTTTAAAGTTTTGAAAAACTTTGAATCTTCAGATGAGGATGATGAGGGTTCTTCATATGCTCCTTCTTCTCCATCAGGGATAGTTGATGTACCTTCACCTTCAGTAATTCATTCTGTAGAATCATTGATTGAGGTTCCTATCATTCATGTTTAGCTGGACCATTCATTTTGTGGTGGTGATTCATTGAGCACATACAGTGATTCATCACAACCAGTATGACATTGTCTTCATAATTGGGATTCATATTTGTTGGACATTAGTTCTTTGTTCGTAGAATCTCATATTTCTGACTTGGAAGACACATTTGAGGGTATATCCCTCTTATTTGATGATAGCTGTGGTACAACTGTTGTCACTCCATCTTTGTCTTTGGAGAATGTTCAAGATCAGTTTCCAGTAGTACCTTGTTTGTCACCTTCTATTGTGATTGGGCATTTTCCTAATTGGTTTGTGGCATCATTTCCCAAGGTCTTGCTGACACATGAGCAGATCTTAGAGACATCTTCATTCTTCATGCTTCTTTCTTTCAATTCCTATCTAGAGTGGAAAGCATACTTGCATTTGTACTTGGTTTTGTTTCTTCCAAAAGGGAGACAAGTTGTTTGTCGACATTGGATCATGTTCTGTCTTCAGGCACTTACCATTTTTGCAGGTGATTACACATTTTGGGGGGGCTATATAGTCTCTCTCTTTCCCTCTTATGGGGGGCCATTGATTATATATACATGATGTATGTAGTCCTTGGGGGGTGGCATTGAGTCCTCCATCCACCATGCATCAATTTTTGTTTTTTCTTTCTCTCTTTTGGGGAGGGGTTTATTTCCCATAGGGTTTTTCTCCTTTTCTCTAGTTGTGAGAGATTTCTTTTTTACATTGTAAATGGGTACCTAACATGGTTGTGTAGCCGGGACCCATATTGCATCATCATTTTTTTTTTTTGCATAATAATTCTCCCTAAGTTGCACTTAAGGGGGGGTGTTAGGGTAAATAGATTTTACCTTGCTTAAGTTTTACTTAGGCTTAAATAATTAGTTTGGGAAGGTATTCCTGTTAGGGTAGTTTTATCCATTAAAAGATTACCTGTCATATATTTTCTTGCCTTTAAAAGGCTGTACAATATGTAAATTATTCATCTCAATTTTATTCACTCTTGTTTGGTGAAGGAGCTTGTGTGCTTCTCTCTATTTTGTGAAGGTTATTTTCTGTAGATGGTGCTCCTAAGAGGTGGATGACACCAACATGGTATCAGAGCCAACCATTTTGCAATCCTTCCTTTGAGAGTTTTCATCAGAGTTTTGAAATCATTTATTTTCTCAGCATTTGAAATTTATAAAATTTCAAAATTGCCTTTCGATTATTCTACATATTCTGTTGTTGCTGGGAGCAATTTTTGCTATTGTGTTGGCGTGATTTTCTCCCTGCAGAAGGCGCCACTTTCAGTTTTGAGAGGGCAAATTTTCCTCTTTGCTGTGGCATGAGGTTTTTGCTATGGCGTGACATTTTTTATCCTTACAGTGGCGTGAGAAGATGCAGATTCATTTCAGAGAACTTGGAGTGCACTTTTGAAGGCATGTTTTTTCCTTACTCCCAGGTAGGCGCGTATCCCATCCTAGAGGCTCATGATTGTGCCATGATTTTTGCTGAAAGGAGGCATTTTCATTGCTGAGAGGAGACGCTTCATTGCAGATTGGAGAGGTGCAGATTCATACTTCATTTCAAGCGCTGCATTCCTTATGTGAGGTGCGCAAATCTCAGAGTGCTTGGAGTGTGCGTAGCCTGCTCCCCATTCCCGTCCAGGCAGAGGGATGTTTTCCTTGAAGCAGATTTGGGCTCTATTGAGCCGTGATTTTTTTGAAGAGGCGTTTATCTTGGTAGAGGCATTTATCCTGGCAAAGGCGTTTGTCTTGGCCTGAGCACATTCTTTGGCCACAGATTGCACTACAACAACGGTACATTGATTGTTCTTTGGCCAATATTTGGTGAGAAAAACCTTCTTATTTATGAATTTCTCAACCAAATATTAATTTAGGGTTGTGTGAGTGGGACCTCGCGGCTTCTTTTGGGCATAGCAGGAGCCCGTAAAAATATATTTTGATGCTTATACTTTATCTCTCATGAAGTTTGAAATGAAATATTTTCTATTAGGGTTTGCATGGTGGACCCCCTTTTTGTTCCGTTGCTGAGCATTTCACTAGATCATTTGTCCCACATTGCTCCCGCAGAGGCCTTATTTGCCCTTCTATTATGTTAGCACTCGCAAATTATTGTTAAGTGATTGTGGAAAGCTTGTGGAGTCTATGCTTGGTAAATCGGTGCTTGCTGACTCGGAGATTGATTGGCAGGATTGCCATCGTATTTTGCAACAAATTTGTTGCATATTTTTCGCTCACTCGCAGAAGGTGGTCACATGGATGACCTAGAGCTTAATCCAGCTCCCTCATTTTTGCATTGAGCCCCCATAGGCGACTTTTCTTCCATGGAGCATATCTTGGGCATCCAGAGTCTGTTTTTAGCATTTCGCATATCAAACCATTGCACAACACCTAAATATTTCATGCAATGCTATTTTTGAGAATGTTTAATGCAAATTTAACAATCTAAAAACAATAGTCTTCCAACTTATATGCAAGGACTAATAACTAGAATTCACTTTAGACAATAGTCTTTTGTCTCATAAGCTATTCTTAGCCTCGTGGACGTTAAAAGCTATTCTATTCTATTAAAAACTTAGCATTCGTTGACATGTTGCTCAATAGTAGTAATAGTAGGAAGCCTATTGCGCTCAATGCAGGACCATAAAAATGCCATTTGCAACTTGGCATCTTAAACATACAAAATGACAAGGGAAACAATTAAACTATAATAAAAATTAAATACCAGCACAACTGATTTCAACTCATTTTGCCACTCGCAACCAACCAAAAGCAGAGCTTGGACAAGATTTTTCACACTTCCAAACATTAAACTGCAAGAATATTCTAATAAAAATAGGCCCACAACAAAATTGCAAAACATATTAAAAAATACAAACGCTTACCCAAAAAGCGCTTTGCCCAATAGCCAGTCATGCAAAATACGTCCATTGATTCATGCTAGAAATGAATATATTGCTGCCACATCTCAGGAATCACACAACACAATAGGCTGGGACATGTTCTGGATGAATCCTAGGCACAGGCAGGTGTATCCACACCTATCCTACAACAAACCCTCGACCATCATTACTCGCCCTTCAATAAACCCTCCAACCCACAAACGTGACACATCCACAACCATGCAGAACATTAGAAATGGCATGGAATTTTTTTGTGGCCGATTTCTCATTGGATAGAATACCTTGGCATGGCGACCAATCATAAAATGCAAAAATGCCTACAAGACAAAAAATACATCAAACCATTGCACAACACCTAAATATTTCATGCAATGCTGTTTTTGAGAATGTTTAATTCAAATTTAACAATCTAAAAACAATAGTCTTCCAACTTATATGCAAGGACTAATAACTAGATGTCTTCTATAAGGTTGTGATGGTATAGAAGTTGCAGGCATTTTTTAGGTCAGACCTCACCATATATTGTATATAAGATGGAACTCATAAAAAAATTAGTCAATCGGTTGAGAACAGAGGGTGTAGAGTGTTTTCCCTTGAATGATTCTTTAAAATGTATCTTTGATGACAAATGGTTATTTTTTCTTATGTTGCTTTATTATTAAAATCTATTATCACCCATTACCTGTGTTTCTAAGTCCTAAGTAAAATATATTAAGATGTTAATCATTTTTGTTATTTTGAGAAATACTAATGATAGAGTGAAGAGTGATTCTATGATGCCATAAAAAGGTAATTGTGAGTACCTTGGTGAAGCATACCTTCATTGACTGTATGGAATTTAAAATTGTGCATCAGAAGTCTGAACCTTCTAAGGGTTAAGAGAGCCTATAATTGGAGTATGGTCTTCATATCTAAATGGCTGGCATTAATGGAAGAGACCATAAAACTTAGATGAGTATTGTGGAAGAGTATTATAACAGAAAACCCTTTCAGAAACCCCCATGTGTCTACCTTGGATTTTGAATCATCGCTTCAATGTAGGAAAAATAATGTATTTGTCTTTTCTTTTAAAAATAAAAGAGATTGAATTGATTATATTATGGTGCTAAAAGTTAGCTTTGGAGTCATATGAAGTAACGTGAAATGGACCCTTTCTAGCACTTTAGTCTCTAGGATAGTGTAAAACAACCCTTAATGAATCTCCTAGAGAAACTGAAGGAGCCATAATTTGGGCCATCCCACATGATATCTATATGGGGTCATTGATAGAAGTTAGGTCTAATCTTAGATGAGAATTGTACAATTAAATTATAACAAAAAGGCACATCAAAAAGAGTTTGATTTATTGTTTCAAAAAAAGCATAAACACAGGTTGGTTTTGTTTTCAACAACAAAGAGACAGTTGATAGTTATTGCACAAAAAGGGCATTAAGTATTACAAGGACTAGTTGTAAAGCATATCCTGATTGGATTTATAGACTTTAGGGATGCAACTTAATTGTATTCGATCTTCTAGGAAAAACAATCCTAAGCAATAACCTGGAATATGTTGTTTTAAAGTTATGCATCTTGAGGAAGTGGGTGGCATATCTAAAACTAGTAATTTAGTATAAGCCCATCTTTATAAGATCACCATTTATATTAATTGGTTCATAGTTAAGGCTACATAGGTTCCTATTTGTTTATGGGTACATTATGGCACATTTGTTGTAGTTTAGTGCCATGGATAGCCACTGCAATCATAATTCTATCATAAACAATATAGTATACAAACAATATAGTCTAGGATAAATTAACAAAATCTAGGTTAAGGAAAATTAAGAAAATAACAAGTTATAAAAAAGAGGCTCCTAAGGGACTTTCCTTTCCTCTGGTGAAACTGAGGATTTTAGAGGGAAAACAAAGTACATCAACAATGCTACTTACCTCCTACTTGCATCTCACTAGGATGGTTCTTTACTTCACTTGATGTTGAGCATCCCTCCTAGTGTGAAGAGACACTATAGAGCAGAATTATAATAGCAATGGGTCTAACCTGCCCAGACATATCTTGTGCACGCTAGAATCTAAGTTGGGATCTCCCTTTTGCTCACACTATTTAACTGACACTAGGCACCCACACTAAATTGGTTGAGGTTTTCTTTGAAGTGCATCTTGAACCTCCAATTGTTTCTTATATAGGAGAACGTATGAAATTTTTGATTGAATTCCAACATTTGCAGACCCAATATGAATGATGGCTTGCCTAGAAATACCTTTTGAGATTGGATGTTTGAAATATATATCATGTTTTGATTCTATCCTTCGTATTATAGTTCACATATACTTAAATTTAAATTTGGATTTGATTTGATTTGAAATTGTGATTACATTGGCTATCCATTACACTAAACTGCAACAAATATGCCATAATGTACCCATAAACAAATAGGAACCTATGTAGCCTTAAAATGAACCAATTAATATAAATGGTGATCTTATAAAAATGAGCTTATACTGTTACTAGTTTTAGATATGCCACCCACTTCCTCAAGTTGCAAAACCCAAAAAAACATACAAAATGTTAGGAATTGAGAGGCCTTTCATAGAGATAAGATGTGGCATAGTCTAGGTTATTGCTCCTATTTTTCCTAGAAGGTCAAATACAATTGAGTTGTAGCCCTAAAGTCTATAAAGCTAATTAGGCTATTCTTTACAACTAGTCCTTGTAATCCTTAATGCCCTTTTTGTGCAATAGATGAATACAAAAATAGCCCGTGTTTATGCTTTTTTTAAAACAATCAATCAAACTCTTTTTGATGGGCCTTTTTGCTATAATTTAATTGTACAATTCTCATCTAAGATTAAAACACTCTACACCCTTTATTTTGCTTGGAGTGTGGTCTACGAATTTTGGCATGCATTGGAGCCTTGAGACTCACTAGCGCAAAAAAGAAATTTTGAGAGGAGTGCATTCGCAAGAATGGAAGTGAATTAATGGGCAGCCACACAAGCACTAGGGTATACATTAAAATTCAATGAAATAAGAATAACCTCACAAGGTTTTATTCTATAATTAAGAAAACTTGGCATTCGTTGACACCTTGTTCAATAGTAGTAATAGTAGGAAGCCTATTGCGCTTAATGCAGGACCATAAAAATGCCATTTGCAACTTGGCATCTCAAACATACAAAACGACAAGGGAAACAATTAAACTATAATAAAAATTAAATGCCAACGCAACCGATTTCAACTCATTTTGCCACTCGCAACCAACCAAAAGCGGTGCTTGGACAAGATTTTTCACACTTCCAAACATTAAACTGCAAGAATATTCTAATAAAAATAGGCCCACAACAAAACTGCAAAACATATTAAAAAATACAAACACTTACCTAGAAAGCGCTTTGCCCAATAACCAGTCATGCAAAATACGTCCATTGATTCATGCTAGAAATGAATATATTGCCGCCACATCTTGGGAATCACACAACACAATAGGCTGGGACATGTTCTGAATGAATCCTAGGCACAGGCAGGTGTATCCACACCTATCCTACAACAAACCCTCGACCATCAACACCCGCCCTTCAATAAACCCTCCAACCCACAAACGTGACACATCCACAACCATGCAGAACATTAGAAATGGCATGGAATTTTTTCGTGGCCGATTTCTCATTGGATAGAATACCTTGGCATGGCGACCAATCATAAAACGCAAAAATGCCTACAAGACAAAAAGTACATCAAACCATTGCACAACACTTAAATATTTCATGCAATGCTGTTTTTGAGAATGTTTAATGCAAATTTAACAATCTAAAAACAATAGTCTTCCAACTTATATGCAAGGACTAATAACTAGAATTCACTTTAGACAATAATCTTTTGTCTCATAAGCTATTCTTAGCCTCGTGGACGTTAAAAGCTATTCTATTCTATTCTATTTGTCACCTAAAATATGCGCCACTTTAGGCAATTTTGTATCGAAAATTGTCAAACACGCGGAAAGGATCCGCAATTTTGTTTTGGGCTAAACGAAAGTTCTGTGCACCCCACGTGATCATAGAATTCAACTTTCTTGGACTGGAAATTCAGATAATACCTAATGGACTTTTCTATTCACCGCATTCAGGAATGATCTAGATGCCCCGCTGTCTTCGTTTGACTGGTTAAAATAATCAAACCCCTGCGTCATTCCCAATAATACATTGCCTTCATCATCTATATAAGTGCTTCCCCTTCCCTCATCTGCTCACAACAAGAAAGTAGTGAAGAAAGGTGAGTAAAATGGCAACACAGAAAGCATGGTTTCACAACAAGTATGGGTCTGTCGACGTCCTGGAATTGGGAGAGTTTCCGGTTCCAAAGGCCGAGCCTGGTCATCTTCTCATTAAAGTTCGTGCAGCTGCCATCAATCCAGTTGATTGCAAACGACGAGAAGGAATATTCCAGCAAAACGATTCTGATTTTCCGGTAATTGCTCGAAATTGTCTTAATTTTTTATTGTTATTATTTTGTTCGTAAGCTTTAGGATTTATTTATTCGTATCCCAGGATCTGGGAGGACAGAGTAGATTAAACTAGAATTGTTGTATAGGTATAAGAATAAATCATTAAAAACATTGCCTTAAAAATTGATTTCAGACCGTGCCATGTGGCGATATGAGTGGAGTGGTTGTGGAAGTGGGCGAGGGAGTGACAAAGTTCAAGAAAGGCGACGAAGTGTACGGCAACATTCTGGAATTCATGACGGGCAAGCCCAAGCAATGCGGGACACTGGCGGAGTACACAGCGGCAGCAGAGCACTTGGTGGCCGCCAAGCCCAACAATTTGTCATACGAGGAGGCCGCCAGTTTGGCGAGCGTCGCCGTGACCGCCCAGCAGGCCTTCGAAACAGCCAAATTTGCAAAGGGGCAGACCGTCTTCATTGTGGGCGGCGCAGGCGGCGTGGGCAGCGTGGGCATTCAGTTGGCCAAGCACGTCTATGGAGCTTCCACAGTAGCCGCCTCCGCCAGCACCTCTAAATTGGAATTTCTCAAAACCCTCGGAGCCGATCTCGTCGTTGATTACACCAACCAATCCTACGACCAAGTCTCTGAGAAATTCGACTTTGTTTTCGACACCGTGGGTAAGTGACTGTCATCATTTTTTCTGTATCTAACATAAATATCTTAAATCCATGTCTAAATCTGGATTTTTTTAAAAAAATGCAGGGCAATCGGCGAAATCTCACGTGGTGGCAAAAGAAGGAGCCCCCATAATAGACATCGCCGCATTTCCACCTCATCCCAAAGCCCAGAATATGTTTGCCTTGCCCGGGGCTGAGAAGCTGGAAAAGCTGAAGGAATACTTTGAGAGTAAAAAGGTGAAAGCCGTTTTGGATCCCAAGAGCCCCTTCCCATTTTCTAAGGTTGTGGAGGCTTTCAAACACCAAGAAACAGGACGAGCACAGGGAAAGATCGTCATTTCCCCTATCCCATAGAGATGTATAAGAATAGTAGATGTTAAAGAAATAATGTGCGCAGGTTCTCAGTTTAATTATGTATCTCTCATCTATAACGAAATAAAATTGAGATTTCTCTAAGATCATTCCTTTGTCTTACGGATTTTTACATTTACTCATGTTATAATTTATTTAATATAAAAATAAAAAATTGCTATATTTATATATAATGTAATTATTTTTGGAAAAGAATAAAATTGAAATATCGCTGAGTAATCTCAAAATACATTTACCTTCCTTTTTATTTGCAGTCAAATCTTAAGAGTGGGATGTCTTTTCCAATGTATAATTTTAAATATAATTAGTCTATTTTTTATTTGCAATAGTAGCTTTTAAAAATGCGCTGTCCTTTCCTAATAGCTATAATTTATTTTTTGTTTTAATTACAATAATCTATTTATTTAAAGTCATATCTTAAAAAATTTGATATCCATTTTCAATTTTACTTATAATTTTTAATCTTTTAGATGGGCCAATTTTATAGCTTTGGGTGAGTAATTAATGACAATATTAATTTTAATTATAATTTTTAATTTTTTAGATGAGTCAATTTTATAGTTTTGGGTGAATAATTAATAACAATATTATGCAAATAGTCTAAATGTAGATTTCAATGCATTAGTTTCTTTTTAAGCTCCAAATCAATATTTTCTTAAAATTAAAAAAAAATTCAAAATAATCTTATAATTAAAGATAAATTTTTAAATTGATATATTTAAGATTTAAAAAATATTCAAAATAGTCTTATATTTTTTAAGTTTAAAATATTCTAAAAAGAAAAAATAATTTATAATCTATAATATTATATTTTAAGAGTGAAAAACATTTTAAAAGGAAAAAATCATAAAAATACTCAAGATTTATATTTTAAAAGTCAAAAACATTAAAAAAGAAAATTATTTATATTTTATAATCTTATATTTTAAGAGCTAAAAATATTCTTAAAAAATATTTATATTCTAACTTTGGAAACATTTTAAACTAATATATTTTTTATAAAAAAATATTATAAAATAAAAGATATTTTTAAAATTATTTTTCTTTAAAATAATATATTAATTTTGTTAGGGTTAAAATTAGGGTTATGGTTAGGGTTAGTATTGGGATGATGGTTAGGGTTAAAATTAGGCTTATTATTAGGGTTAGAATTACAATTAAGGTTAGGATTAGTGTTACAATTAATGTCAGGGTTACAAACTTCTCAAGATTAGAATTATAATTGGATTTAGGGTTCGAGTTACAATTAGAATTAGGGTTAGGGTTAGGGTTTAGGTTAGAAGGGTTACAATTAGAATTAGGGTTAGGGTTAGGGTTTAGGTTAGAATTAGGGTTAAAACTATGATTACAATCAGAGTTAGGGTTGGGGTTATAATTAATATTAGCTTAAATGTTACAGTTAGGGTTATAGTTACAAGAAAGGTTATATATATATATACACTATGGTTAAAGTTAAGGTTAGGATCACAGTTGGAATTAGTAAGAGTAAGGGTTAGGGATATAATTAGTTTATCGTCAGGGTTAGAATTAGAGTTAGGGGTAGCATTACTATCAAGATTAAGGTTAGAGTTATAGTAATAATTTGGGTTTGAATTAGTAATAAAATTAGTATTGGGGTAAGAATTAGAGTTAGGATTAAAATAGAGATTAGAATTATAATTGTATTTAGGTTACGGTTCAAATTAGGGTTACAATTGGGGTTAGGATTACAGTTATAATTAGTGTTAGAATTAGGGTTAGGGTTAGGATTTAGGTTAGAATTAGGGTTAAAACTATGATTAGAATCAGGGTTAGGGTTGGGGTTAGAATTAGGGTTGGTTTTAATAACTTCTTATCGTAGTAATTATTATAACCCTATTTATTTTTACTTTAATTATTTGTACCCTAAAAAATATATCTCGAGTTGTCTTTTAATCAATTTATTTTAAACTATGATTGTAATTATTGTATACTTTAATAATTTTAAATCATAATTATAAACTATTTGGGCATAAAATAATAAACATTTATAATAAAATAATAATAATATAAATATATTTTATAATGTTTACTAACAATCATTACAATTATAGTTTAAAATAAATTGATTAAAAGGTGCCTCGAGATGGATACTTCTGGCGTACTTTAGATATACTTTTTAAATATAGCTATACTAGTTATATATTTAATGTAATTATTTTTGGAAAAGAATAAAATTGAAATATCTCTGAGTAATCTTAAAATACATTTACCTTCTTCCTTTTTATTTGCAGTCAAATCTTAAGAGTGGGATGTCTTTTCCAATGTATAATTTTAAATATAATTAGTCTTTTATTTGCAATAGTAGCTTTTAAAAATGAGTTCACACTTATCTAGTTATTAATCTATTGAGGGGAGCACATGGCAAGTAAACAAATTATGAACACAAATTTTGTCTCCCACTAGTTAAGTCATGCCTAAATGGATTTAATTTTAATTTAGTTTTTAGGGTTCTACACATTTTATTTTATGTAATTAGATTATTTTAGGGATTTCAATTTTATTTACTCAAGTGTTAAAAATCTTGGATTTCAATTTTATTTAGTCGTATCATAAAATTTATTACATTTTTTATTTTATTCTTCAAACTTACAATATTTTAATGCATTTTAAATTATAAAAGTATTAGTATTATTATATTAATTAATTCTTTAATCATTATAATCATTATTATATTATTTTAAATATTTAATATTTAATATTGAAAATTTTTAAGTGAAAATATGAACATTGAATATTTAATACATAGGAAACAACTTCCTATTATATTAAATATACACCCTAATAATTTTTTTATAAAACAATAGTAACAAGAGTTTAAAGACTATTTTGTTACTTTGCTTGTATTTAATTGTTTTATTATTGTTTAGAGAATTTTTATTTGCCTCTTAATATGGTTAGCCATGTTAAGTTTGAAGACCATTTGACCTCACATTATATGAATTTTTAAGTATTTAATATATATTTATATTAATTCCTTAAACCCCACATAATGCCTTATATGAATGATTATTGATTATTGATTCCCTTTGGATTGACTAATGCACCAAGTACTTTCATAAGGTTGATGAATGAGGTTTTGAAGAAATTCTTGGGTAAGTTTGTTATTGTATAATTGGATGATATTTTAATTTTTAGTAAGACAAAAGAAGAATATTTGTGGCATATTAGACAAGTATTGCAGAGGTTGAGGGAAGAGAAATTGTTGATAAACATCAAGAAGTGTAGTTTCATGAAGGAAGAGTTGGTATATTTGGGATTTGTGATTTCTACGAAGGGATTCAAGATGGACATTGAGAAGGTTAGAACAATTGTTGAGTGGCCAATACCTGTGAACATTGGAGAGGTAAGATCATTTCATGGATTAGCAAGTTTTTACCAGAAGTTCATCAGAAATATTAGTTCAGTATGCACACCAATGACAGAGACAATGAGAGGTGATAGGAAGGACTTTAAGTGGACATCCAAAGAAAATAAAAGTTTTGAGTTATTAAAGTAGAAGGTGACAGAGCAACCAGTGTTAGCATTACCAGATTTCAACAAAGTATTTCAAGTAGATTGTGATGCCAATGGAAATGCAATAGGAGAAGTGTTAAGTCAAGAAGAGAGACCAGTAGCATATTTTAGTGAGAAGTTGAATAATGCAAGGAGAAGATATTCAGTTTATGATCAGGAGTTCTATTCCATAATTCAAGCTTTGAAGAAGTAGAGACATTACTTGTTGCCTAAGGAATTTGTGTTGTACACTGATCATCAAGCTTTGCAGTATTTGAATAGTCAAGGAAAGTTGAATCAAAGACATATGAGATGGGTAGAGTTCATGCAGAGTTACACATTTGTATTGAAGCATAGGAGTGGGAAGTCAAACAAAGTTGCAGATGCATTAAGCAGAAGAAGGAATTTGTTGACAAGGATGAGAGTAGAAGTATTAGGATTTGAAGAACTAAAGCATATGTATGAAGATGATCTTGATTTTGCAGAGCCATGGAAATAATGTAAAGAACTTGTTGTGACTGATAGAAGTGAGTGGTTAGATTATTTCATTTAGGAGGATATGTTCAAAGGAAATTAATTGTGTATACCTAGGAGTTCAATGAGAGATAATTTGATCAAGGAGAAACATAGTGGTGGATTGGCAGGACATTTTAGGATTGACAAGACATTAGCTTTCGTAAGTGAACATTACTTTTGGCCTTAGATACATAAGGATGTAAGGAAATTTGTATAGAGTTATAGAGTTTGTCAAGTTACAAAAGAGAGTAGTCAGAATACTGGTTTGTACAAATCTTTGACAATACTGAAGAGACCTTGGGAAGATATAAGCATGGATTTCATACTGGGTTTGCCAAGAACACAGAGGGGGTATGATTCTATATTTGTAGTGGTAGATAGATTTTCAAAGATGTCACATTTCATTCCTTGTAAGAAGACAAATGATGTAGTGCATGTTGCTGACCTATCTTTCAAGGATATTGTGAGATTGCATGGATTACCTAAGAGCATAGTTTTAGACAGTGATACAAGATTCATTGGATATAGTTTTGGAAGACATTTTGGAAGAAGATAAAGACAGACTAAAAGTTTAGTTCAACATTTCATCCATAGATAGATGGACAAACAAAAGTGGTAAATAGGAGTTTGCGTAACTTGTGGAGATGTTTAGTAGGAGACAAGGCAAGAAATTGGGATCTAATTCTACTGCAAGCAAAGTTTGCATACAATAATTTAGTGAATAGGAGTACAAGGAAGACACCATTTGAGATTATAACTAGATTGAAACCTAGAGGAGTTATAGAATTGAGAGACATCAGTATGAAAAATAAGAGAAGTGTAGAGGTAGAAGAATTTGCAAGATACATGGAGACACTACATAATCAAGTCAAGAAGAATTTAGAGAAGATGAATATCAAGTATAAGGAGCAAGCAGATGAGAGGAGGAGACACCAAGAATTTTTAGTTGGAGACGAAGTAATGGTATATTTGAGAAAGGAAAGATTTCCAGTGGGAACATACAACAAGATGAAGATGAAGAAGTTTGGACCATGTAAGATTCTTAGGAAGTTTGATTAAAGAAATGCATATGAAGTAGAGCTACCAGAGACATTTGGTATATCACCTATATTCAACATTGCAGAACTATATCGGTAATGAAGGAGAATCAAGTGACATCATTGAAGATGGTTTGAAGAATCAGTTACCACAACAACAACTGGAGAAGATAGAGGACATCTTGGGTAGCAGAATTGGATGCAGTACCAAAGGCAAGTAATATAAGGAATATCTAGTCAAGTGGAAAGGAAGACTGGAAGAAGATTCATCATGGATTTCTTAGGTTGAGGTAGACCACATTGGTTTTCCTCCAGCCCTACCAAAGTGAGGGATTCACTTTTTTCAACAACCTTGGGTGTCTGATGTAGGAGTATCCAGGTTGCAGAGCAATCTATTGGTATTTTTCCCAGACTGGATGCTTTCTCCCAGTTATCCCTATAAGGTAGCCATCATTGATCAACAAGATTCCCGGGCCAGGGGCCAACAGTACAGGAGATAGACTCTAGAAACATCTCCTCTCCTTCTTTAGGCTCTGCAGAACCAAGGGGGGTATTCCCTACTCAACATCCATGAAATATAATTATGCAAAGACTGGGATGCTGACACAAAGTAGATAAATCCTCTATTATGTAGACCAAAATTGTGAGATAAGTGCAAAGGGGCTAGCTTTGGGCCTATATTCAGTTGTAGACAGAGGATTTTGGGTCCTAAAACTACTTCTAATGTCCTAAAGGTTTGATTTGAAGTTTGAGTTTGATTTTATGTTTAGATGCAAAACTGAGACTTTGGGTTGCGACAGAGATACAAGACCAGATTGGTGCCTATCCAGGGCTCAGAATCAGTAGACATATATATGTGAATGTTTATCATAGACTCGAAACACTAATCAGATTTCAAGGGGTTTTGTAATGTCTGCCTTACAAACAATACCCAAGATAAAGTATTCAGTTATTTCTGCTTATAAACATTCTTATTGCAATGTATTTTTCCCAATACTTAACCCAAAACATTCAATCTACTCCTTGAGTAGAAGTAAAAGACTAAGCATTCAATATAGAAAACCCATATCCTAGAATCTGTAACACCCCTTAGATGCTTAGATTCAGAAGAAAAACACATTCAACATGGAGACAAATAATAGAATACATGCTATAAAGCATTACTCATTTAAATTAACATGAAACTGATGAATTCTATGTATAAGATTTTTAACGTACAATTCATAAACTCACAAAATACCCCAAAACAGAGCCACCAATGAAGTTGTATCCAATTACAACACCAAAATTTGTCTAGTTTTCAACACCCACAAATGAGTAACATAGTCTGCTTATATAGCAAGAGAGTGTACTCAGCATTAATTATAAGGCAAAAATCAAAATCCCTGCCAAATACACTGCACCAGAAATGGTGCCCAAAATATTAAGTGCAGCAAGGGAAAACAGAGGTGAGGGCAGGTAGGCTTGGGATCAAAGCTGCCGGTCAAAGATTTTTGTCATAAAATCAGTGGTTGGCCTGTCCATCGCTGACCCAAATCCTACAAATGCCACCATTATTGCTCAGCTACCCGCAGATCCTCAGTGGCATGCCTTTGGAGTTTTTCCTGCCCAAATGTGACCGTAGATACAAAGAAAATGCCTTCGCTGCATAACATTTGATACCTACCATCGATTTTGATTCCATTACTGAGATTATCGGTGCCAAAAATGCTGAAAAGTCAGCAACCAGTGATATCGTGCCACGTAGGCACCTTGAACTTCTATCGCTGACTTTTTCTCCTTTTCATTTTGCCCTTTTCGCCCTTGTATATGCAAGAATGAATGCATATACAATCGCCTTTCAAATCCTTGTATATGCAGGACGCATATACATACAACAGCTCCTGTGAGTCATCAGGGCCCACCACTTGTATATCGGCCCCTTGCATATCGCGAACATACAAGCATTTTACATACAAGCCGGATCTCTGCCATTTATCCACCGGATTTGAAAACCCTTGAAGTCTGGCTTGTATCCCTTCATTGCACATTGGTTTGTATATCAACATATACAAATACTTTATAAAACCCATGGACGCCGGAAGATTATTTGCCGCATTTGATTCCGTCCTCGCATCCGGGTTGCACCTCCCTTTCTTTGCACATTTCCTTGTATGTCGCATCATACAAATGCGACATACATACAACGCGGACCTCAAAGCATTATAAAACAAAATGAAGATTGAATCAGGCCCGGGTTGTATTCTTCCCTTCATTATATATCCACGATATACAATGCACACAAACATGCAAGATGCGGATTTCAACCATTTATCTGCCACAATACAACTTTCACTTCACGTCTGGGTTGCATGTTAGGACTGTATATTTGCTTGTATATCCCTGCCGATGCATCTTTCCAACATACAATTTACCTTGTATGTCTGCGGACCCACCAAATGTACCTTTACTATTTGTATGTTACTGAACATACAATACCACTTGCATCTTTCATTATATCTCCTGCTTGTATGTTCAAATGTTCATTGGAAACATACAAGCCCACCATACAACCGCGGACTTCATCCTCTTCACCAATGCACTTAACCTTCTTGTCGCATCCGCTTTGCATCTTTGCGTTGTATGTTGAACATACAACAAAACAAACATACAACCCTACTCGATACAATGACGGCATATTCTGGGAATCTTCAATGTATATTCCACCCTTGTATATTTCCATTGTATCTTTCTAATGCATGTAGCCGTTGTATATTTGGACATGCAACAAAACACATATAAGCAAACCTGATATATAATGGTAGCATATTCTTGGAATTTGTAATAGATTCCCCCAATGTACATGCATCCTTTTGAGCCCGATATGCATTTGGAAATGCATACAACTGTAGAATATTCTTGAGAATCTGTGATAGATTCCCCCCTTGTATATGCAACTCAATATGCATTTAAAATGCATATAACTCATTTCTTTATCATTTTTTGGAGGCTGATAGAGATTTCGCAAACCCACCAACATACAATTCATCTTTGCATTCACATAACTTAGCATTTTTCTCAAATGTGATAGGAAAAAGCGGTGAAACATTGCATGGGGGCTGTTCAATCTATGAACACTAAAGCATGAGGATGAAACTTAACAACTGAGAACCCGCTACAGGAGGTCAGCTTTAGAATAGATAAAAAAATAGTGCAAGACCCCATGACTCAGAAATTTCAGGGTTTGAATGAGAAAACCTACAAACGCTCAAGCTTAAAACCCTAAACATAAATGAGTACCAACACAGGCTTTGATTGGGGACGTGCAGGCGCAAGACTGTAGCGAGGACCAGACTACTCTAGGGTAGACCAGACAAAACCCAAAACTCAAAACACGACTGACTATACAAGGCATGTACAAAATACTTACACCTAATTTACAGTGTGCATCTAAGGTACTCATTTATGAGAAAAAGCCTTTAAAGAATTTACCATACACTGGCAATTCCAGTAGTTCACCATTGAGGGCTTGGAGAAAGTAAGAATCATCTTCATGGATATTGCCAATTTGATATGGGCTAGTCCATAAGGGCTCAAATTTACCATGCTTGCCCTTATCCTAGCTTCTTGCATTCCACATAAGCACCAAGTCACCTATTTGAAACCTTCTCGCTGTAGCCCTTTTATCAAACATATATTTCACTTTTTATTGTTTTTTGATGTATGTTTTCTGTGCTTCTCTTCTGATTTCATCTAGTGCAACCAACTAATTTATTCTTTCAGTCATTGAGTCCCCAATTTCCTCATCATTTTCTTGTATGAATTTATAAATTGGCAGGAGGTTGTTCACAGGTAATCTAGCTACTGCACCATATACTAATTCAAAAGGTGACCTTCCAATTGCTCTTTTCACTGTCACCTTGTCAACCCATAATGCCAACTTCAACTTTGAATCCCAAGCCCTCTTATTTTTATCTATCACCCTTTTGATGATTTTCATGAGACTTTTGTTGCTTGACTCTGCTTGACCATTTCCTTGCGGATGGTATGGCGATGTATGAGACAAATCAATTCCATAATTATTGCAAAAATTAATAAATTCACCAGACCTGAAGCACATAGCATTGTCTGTGACCAATTTGGCTGGCACTCCAAATTTGATAATAATATTTTCTAGAATAAAATCCATCACCACTTTTCTTGTAGATTTTTTAGTTGGAATGGCCTCAATCCATTTAGTGAAGTAATCAGTGGTAACAAGAATCCAACTATGTCCTCCACTCAATTTTTCTGAGATTTCCCCTATAAAATCAATCCCCCATTGCTGAAATAAAGCTTCTGCAGTTATAGTCCTAAGGGGTAATGCACCTTCATATCTTAGCTTTCCTAAGAACCTTTGGCAAGACTCACATTTCCTTACCATTTTGTGTGTGTCTGAGAAGAGAGTTGGCCACCAATAGCCTTCTTTGAGAATTTTGTGGGCCATTGTTTGGCCAGCATAGTGTCCACCACACACTCCATTGTGCATGTCACTTAGAATATCCTTAGCCTGATCCTCATTCACACATCTGAGTAATACACCATCAGGATTTTTCCAATACAGCTCTCCTTGAACATTGATGTATTTAACATGTAACTTTAAGGTCCTTTTCTGATTATCACTGAGATGGGAAGGACAATTCAGATTTTGCAAATAATGTACTATGTCCTTATACCATTTAGACTCTGACATATTTATAACTTCATTATGCACTACATTCACTTGGCATGCTTCTAGATTTGATTGTGTCATCAATTTTTCCAAACCTTGTCCTCTTACCAATTTTGTGGTCTGTATTTCAATGTTGAACTCCTGCAATTTGTTTATCCATCTACATCTTCTCTCAGTTACCTCTTGTTGAGTAAAGATATCTTTGACTACTGCATGAGGCACATATGCAACTATCTAAGAGCCCACCAAATATGGCCTGAAGCTCTTGACTACTCTAACCAGTGCATACACCTGCTTTTCCATGATGTCACACTTCAATTCAGTAGCCTACAATGACATGCTAAAGAAAGCTATAGGTTGTTCAAAATCTTCTTCATTTTTCTGTAGTAAGCATGCAACAATAGTATGGAAAGAAGCAAATGAGAATAACTGAAATGGCTTAGAAAAATCAGTAGATTTTAACACAGGAGCCATCTTTATAGCCTCTTTTATATTCTGAAATGATTTAGTTGCTTCCTCTTCCCATTTGACAGTTGCACCTTTCTTCAACATTTTAGAGATATCTTTTGTGGTCTCTGCAAAGTTAGGAACAAATCTTCTAACAAAATTAATTTGTCCAAAGAAGGACTGAACACCTTTCACTATTCTAGGGATCTGAATTTTGTCAATTGCAGCCACCCTTTTAGGATCAATCCTGACTCCATCCTTGGAAACAATGTGCCCAATCAACTTTCCTTCCATTACTCCAAAAGCACATTTCTTTGGGTTGAGTGAGATGCCATACTCCAATGCTCTAATAAAAATCTGCTCCAGGTGCATACAGTGCTGCTCCTCCTTTTTTGAAAAGGCAGTCAAATCATCTTGATACACCGTCAATATTGAGTCAATCAATCCTACAAAAGCAATGTCTATAGCTCTCTGAAATGTAGCACCTACATTTGTCAGTCCAAATGGCATTCTCACATATACATAGGTTCCCCATGGAGTGGTGAAAGCGGTCTTGAATTATTCTGATTCTTTCACTTTCACTTGACTGTACCTTGAAAATCCATCCATCATGGACAAAAGTTCAGAGCTAGTCACCTTCTGCAACATGGCTTCCATGTTTAGCAATGGATAATTGTCCTTCAAAGAAGATACATTCAGATTTCTAAAGTCCACACAAAGTCTTATGTCACCATTTTTCTTTCTGACTGGGACAAGGTTGGACACCCAAGTTGAGTGTCTGATGGGCATAATTATTCTAGCCTCCCTAAGCTTCATAAGCTCTTCTTGCATTTTTGGAGCTAAAGTTGGGTTGATAGGTCTTTGTTTTTGTCTAAATGGTTTAGCTCCAGGCTTCAAAGGGATTTCATGCTGAAACAAATCCTCTCTATAAGCTTTCAGGTCCTCATATGACCAGGCAAATACATGCTTATATTTTTTCAGTAGTGCAATCAACATAGTTCTGATGTGTGGTTTGAGTTGTTTGCCAATGTATACCTTCTTGGGGGCATGAGATGTCCCCAAGTTTATCTCCTCCAAATCATTCTTGTTTGTTGGAGATGCCTTTGTAACAACTTGGTCCCTATTGTCAAAAGCTCTCTCTAAAGTGACCATCCCTCTAGGGATTTTATTTGTCTTGAGTTGAATTAACTCTTTCCCTAAGAGAGTCTCTTTTCCACCCACAACTTCTACAAAGTTCTAAAAATCCACTTCGTGATTCTCATATTCATCAATACAATGTAGAAATCTCAGCAAATCTTTATCATCATCAAATACTTGCCAGCTGCATACATTATCTGGCACTGCAGGTCTAAGTTTGACCTCAACATTTGTAACATCTGACAGAGTTATATCATCTGGCCTTAAGGCTACATTAGCTAGAAAATCTGCCCTGACATTTTTTGATCTTTCAATCCAGTTTATTGAAAAAGCATCAAACAATTCAATTGTATCCCAAACAGCATGCTTATACTATTTTAACCTCTTATTTTTTGATGCATACTTATCTTTAACTTGGGAAACAACTAACTCTGAATCCCCAAATACTTTGAGCATCCTGATTCCATGCTTCAAAGCTACATTCAATCCTAGTAGCAGAGCCTCATACTCTGTAATATTGTTTGTATAAGAAAACTTCAGTAAGAAAGAGAATTTTAGAAGCTTACCAGCTAGAGACAAGAACACAATTCCAGCACGAGACCCTCCCTTCGAACAAGCTCCATCAAAATACATGGTCCATAGACCCTGTTGGTCAAGCTCTTGAATGCACATATCTCCCTCTTTACCCCATTTATCATCTGAGACAACTCTAAAATTATCACAGTCAGTGTCCATAAAACATATATACTCCTCTGACTCTTGATCCTCAACCGTTTCTGATGACCTTTCTTCTATGATCAGTTTGACATCCTTGCCATTCATTGGGATCATGGCGTATGACAGGTCCAATTGCATACTTCCACTAGTCAATGATGCCCATCTTCTTGACAACAACATGCCATACTGTGGCTTGATATCTACAACTGTTATGTTCATTTTGTAAGTCTTCTCAGGATATGCTGCCAATCTAAAATCTACATCTTTCATAATTCCAATGACTGGTACCTCTCTAGCATCCATGGCATAACACTTTCCGCATGCCTTATCTATCTTTAACCCAGCTTGCTGCATAATAGCCAGAGGCATGATATTTGTTGATGCCCTTGAATCAAGCATACAATTTTTAATCACTTTTCCATTTATGACAAGGGAGACATAAGATGGTTCAACCTGTGAAGGGCATTTTGTCATGGTCATTCCTAGATATACCTCAAGAATCTCATCTTCTTCAATACACAAGGCTTGTTTCTTACTTTGAGGTTCATCATTTAGCTTAGCTTGGCAAGGTACTCCTAAAATCACAGACATTGCTTTATTTCTGAGTTCTTCAACTTTCATCAATTCCATTAATGGAACAGAGACTTTTTCTTGGGACAAAACTTGAGCCATGTCAAAAGGAGCAAGATTTTGTATGACAGTTGTAGCCTGATCCACGGTTTTATTTTTATCCCGAGATGATCCAACTTTGTTTTTTATGGCCCCCTGATTGTCATTATTAATCTAAAATTTTTTGCTTTGATCCTCAGCCTGGGGAACTCTATTTTCTGGTTCTTGAGGTTCATGACCTATTTTTTTCTTAAAATCTTACTTGTTATTGCTCCACTGTTTCTTTTGTGGTTCAACCCCTTTATGACTGTGCACTAGCTGGCTCACAAAAGTATTCTCTAGTTGGTGTGAGTTGCTTACCTGAGCCTTACTCCTTAGGTTGTAATTGCTTTTGACTTGAGCCACTACCGCAGCCGTGAGGGCTCTAATTTCTTCATCAGAAGGCCTCCTCAAGTGTTTCAGAAAATTGTGTGAATTTTGAGCATAGCATAATTGTCTTCATCATCTTCATCATAGGGAAACTACTGGCAGACCTGAACCTCATTATTTGTGCTGGCATCAACATCATGGGAAGGATACTCCCTGTTTGTAGATAGCATATTTACACTATCATCTTCCATGCAATGCGGCTCGTTGCACTCATCACAGGCAACATCATTGTTGTACAATGACTGAGCAATTAGACATTGTGAATATGAATGAGGCATTTGACATATGATGCACCATGGGGTGTCATTTACAATATTAACAATCTTCTTCAAAGGATCATGTGTTTCTTTTACATTATAAGCTCTTTGATTTGTATTTCTGTGTGGGAGGATGGGTTTACCATTATGCCAATTAGTGTTATATGGCATATCATGCAATGATGGTCTTTTTTCTTGCCTCTGGTAAACTTGTCTATCAGGACCTATCCCCTTTTCATTTTTAGCCATTCTATAACTTAGGTCCTTGACAATAGTTGTCAACTTATCTAATTTATCCTCAGAAGTAGATGCATTGCATTGAACACTTTGAGACTTAGTATTTGGATTTTGCAGAATTTTGACATGATCTCTTCTGTTTGTCTTACCAGATGCTTTTCTAGTATTTTCAATATTAGTTGCAATCTTGAAAGCATCTCTGAGGCTAGCAGGACCCTTATCTCTTAACCCATAAGCAATTTTGGCATCAAAAGCATTTATGTACAACACTATGCACATTGGTTCATTAGGCCTCAGGTGATGTGGCAATTTGTTCAATACCTTCATGAATCTAGCATTGAAATCAGCAACCTGTTCATTTGATCCTTTGGTAATGCCAGTGAATTCATTAATGAAGAAACTTGGGTCAGTTTTGTCACCATATTGTTCTTTGAATGTTCTCCTGAAGTCCTCCCATGATGAAACACTTCTATCAAGTAGACCTTTGTACCATTCTCTAGCCTCATCAACTAAGGATTGCATAAATAATTTCATAAAAACGTCCTCATGCTCAACCTCAAAGTTGTCCATGATATTCTGAAAAGATTTTAAATGGTCTTCCCCTGACACAGTATTATTTCCTGAAAATTTAGGCACTTGCAGCCTCACATGTTTGTCAATAGGATTGAGGTAACCAGGAATGCCATAAAAAACAAGCTGTATGAATCTGTCTAGCTGCATCGGCTGTCTACCAAACTGATTAACATTGGCATTTCTATTTGCATTTTGATTTCTTACATTATTTAATGGTATTCTAGCATTATTTGCATTCTGTCTTTGATCATTATGTTGATCCTGGATTTCATTTCTTTGCTGATTTCTCTGCATATTTGCATTTTCAAGGGTATGAATTGAATCATTCTAAGCAACTCTCAGAGCTTGCACTTTCTGTCTCATGTCATCTCTGATCTTCACTGCCTGTAGATATTCTAATTTAGCCCTTAAGCTCTTAATTTCTTTGGCTAGTTCCTCATCTCTAGGCATAGAAGAGGATGGTTTTATTACATTCTGATCATCATTATCATCCCTTGGGGATTCAACTTCTTCAAATCTGTTAGGGGAATCTACAAAAGCGCGTTCCTGAAACACCTCTAACCTCATTCTCAATCCATCACCCTACTGTCTTTCATATACATTCTGGATTTCAGCCTCAGTGTTTGAAAAATAAGGTATTGTCCGCTCTGAAGATCCGGGATTGTCTTGAATATTATCATTACTTTGGGGGCTAGGAAACCGTTTTGACTAGCCCGAGCAGTCCCTTTCTTCCTATACATCATTTTTATGGGTAACTCTTCAAACAAAGGATTACGTAGGGATCTTCTCCCTAGCATACAAATTTTTACTTTACTGGTTGGGAGATTAGTTCAGAGTCGCCACCTATAATTAGGAATTGTTTTCTTTTAAAATTAGGGCTCTTACACAAAGCAGTCCCCAACGTAGTCTTCAAATCTATTGGTATTTTTCCCAGACTGGATGCTTTCTCCCAGTTATCCCTACAAGGTAGCCATCATTGATCAACAGGATTCCTAGGCCAGGGGTCCAACAGTACAGGAGATAGACTCTATAAATATCTCCTCTCCTTCTTTAGGCTTTGTAGAACCAAGGGGGGTATTCCCTACTCAACATCCATGAAATATAATTATGCAAAGACTGGGATGCTGACACAAAGCAGATAAATCCTCTATTATGCAGACCAAAACTATAAGATAAGTGCGAAGGGGCTAGCTTTGGGCCTATATTCAGTTGTAGACAGAGGATTTCAGGTCCTAAAACTACTTCTAATGTCCTAAAGGTTTGTATTTGAAGTTTGAGTTTGATTTTATGTTTGGATGCAAAACTAAGACTTTGGGTTGCAACAGAGATACAAGACCAGATTGGTGCCTATCTAGGGCTCGGAGTCAGTAGACATATATATGTGAATTTTTATCATAGACTCGAAACACTAATCAGATTTCAAGGGGTTTTGTAATGTCTGCCTTACAAACAATACCCAAGACAAAGTATTCGGTTATTTCTACTTATAAACATCCTTATTGCAATGTATTTTTTCAAATACTTAACCCAAAACATTCAATCTACTCCTTGAGTAGAAGTAAAAGACTAAGCATTCAATATAGAAAACCCATATCCTAGAATTTGTAACACCCCTTAGATGCTCAGATTTAGAAGAAAAACACATTCAAAATGGAGACAAATAATAGAATACATGCTATAAAGCATTACTCATTTAAATTAACATGAAACTAATGAATTCTATGTATAAGACTTTCAACATACAACTCATAAACTCACAAAATACCCCAAAACAGAGCCACCAATGAAGTTGTATCCGATTACAGCACCAAAATTTGTCCAGTTTTCAACACCCACAAATGAGTAACACAGTCTGCTTATATAGCAAGAGAGTGTACTCAGCATTAATTACAAGGCAAAAATCAAAATCCCTACCAGATACACTACACTAGAAATGGCACCCAAAATATTGAATGCAGCAAGGGAAAACAGAGGCGAGGGCAAGTAGGCTTGGGATCAGAGTCGCTGCTCAAAGATTTTTGTCATAAAATCGGTGGTTGACCTGTCCATCGTTGACCCAAATCCTGCAAATGTTGCCATTATTGCTCAGCTACCCGCAGATCCTCAGTGGCATACCTTTGGAGTTTTTCCTGCCCAAACGTGATCGTAGATACAAAGAAAATGCCTTCGTTGCATAACATTTGAAACCTACCGTCGATTTTGATTCCATCACTGAGATTATCGGCGCCAAAAATGCTAAAAAGTTAGCAACCAGTGATATCATGCCACGTAGGCACCTTCATCTTCTATCGCTGATTTTTTCTCCTTTTCATTTTGCCCTTTTCGCCCTTGTATATGCAAGAATGAATGCATATACAATCACCTTTCAAATCCTTGTATATGCAGGATGCATATACATACAACAACTCTTGTGAGTCATTGGGGCCCACCACTTGTATATTGGCCCCTTGCATATCGCGAACATACACACATTTTACATACAAGCCGGATCTCTACCATTTATCCACCAGATTTGAAAACCCTTGAAGTCCAGCTTGTATCCCTTCATTGCACATCAGCTTGTATATTGGCATATACAAATACTTTATACAACCCACGGACGCCAGAAGATTATTCGCTGCATTTGATTCTGTCCTCGCATCCAGGTTGCACCTCCCTTTCTTTGCACATTTCCTTGTATGTCGCATCATACAAATGCAATATACATACAACGCGGACCTCAAAGCATTATAAAACAAAATGAAGATTGAATCAGGCCCGGGTTGTATTCTTCCCTTCATTGTATATCTGTGATATACAATGCACACAAACATGCAAGATGCGGATTTCAACCATTTATCTGCCATAATACAACTTTCACTTCACATCTGGGTTGCATGTTAGGAATGTATATTTGCTTGTATATCCCCGCCGATGCATCTTTCCAACATACAATTCACCTTGTATGTCCGTGGACCCACCAAATGTACCTTTACTGCTTTGTATGTTATTGAACATTCAATACCACTTGTATCTTTCATTGTATCTCTTGCTTGTATGTTTGAATGTTCATTGGAAACATACAAGCCCACCATACAACCGCGGACCTCATCCTCTTCACCAATGCACTTAACCTTCTTGTCGCATCCGCTTTGCATCTTTGTGTTGTATGTTGAACATACAACAAAACAAACATACAACCCTGCTCGATACAACGGCGACATATTCTAGGAATCTTCAATGTATATTCCACCCTTGTATATTTCCATTGTATCTTTTAGATGCATGTAGCCATTGTATATTTGGACATACAACAAAACACATACAAGCAACCCTGATATAGAACGGCAACATATTCCTAGAATCTGCAACAAATTCCCCCAATGTACATGCATCCTTTTGAGCCCGATATGCATTTGGAAATGCATACAACTGTAGAATATTCCTGGGAATCTGTGATAGATTCCCCCTTGTATATGCAACCCGATATGCATTTAAAATGCATATAACTCATTTCTTTATCATTTTTTGGAGGCCGATAGAGATTTCGCAAGCCCGCCAACATACAATTCATCTTTGCATACACAGAACTTAGCATTTTTCTCAAATGCGATAGGAAAAAGCAGTGAAACATTACGTGGGGGCTGGTCAATCTATGAACACTAAAGCATGAGGATGAAACTTAACAACTAGGAACCCGCTACAGGAGGTCAGCTTTAGAATAGAAAAAAAATAGTGCAAGACCCCATGACTCAGAAATTTTAGGGTTTGAATGAGAAAACCTGCAAATGCTCAAGCTTAAAACCCTAAACATAAATGAGTACCAACACAATCTTGCATCAACCAAAATATTTGCATTCTTTCTTTTCTTGTATTTTTAGTTTAGTTCAGTCATTTACAGTTTCAACATTTTATATCGCATTTTGCCGCATCTTCATATCAAAACTCGTGGAGTAGGACTTAGCATCTACATAGTGTCAACTACATTATATTCAGATTTCAAGTGATTCAGATTTGTTTCCTAGAAGTTATCGCTATCAGAAGATCATCAGCTTTCACAAAACATAGCATCCAAACAGTCAGTTGAAGGAGAAGGTTTGCGGAGCACTTCTGTGATTTGTGGAGCCAAATGAAACATCATACATGGCACATATGGATCAAATAGACCTACCTTGAGATCCACACCAAGATTCATGAATTTGCAGAGAAATACCAGATGTTGTAGGTTGACCTACCTTGTTTCTACATGTTACATCTTTCATTGGAGTTTGTAACCTCTTGTGGCCGACACGGAGGATTCTATGAGCTTGAAGATGATATATATAGATCTCCTAGATGTATTAGGAAGTTATTAGTAGTTAGAGTATGATTTAAAATTTGAATTTCTTTTCAGAAAGGCACTTCAATGCCATATCTTGCATATCTGTTGTAGCTGGAAAAGCAGGCCTGTGAGCCCTTTGATTGAAGCCTGCATGTTGCTGGCATATGAGAATTGTAATTCCTTAATATTTTGAATATATGAATCTTCCATTGCATTCTATGATTGTGTTGTTTTTGTTGTGTTTACTCTAGCTACAATTTGGATAGTTCATTCAGTCAACCCTCCGGCCATGACTGTACCAGTGTTAGTGATAATATATGTTCCCAGGGTTCAGTTGGTTGCATCAAATGAATGCAAGATGACACATATGACCTTGATTATAGCAGCTTGTTTTAATCCTTATAGTTTTTTTAGAAGTCTTTTGTTCATAGTATAGAATAAGTATATATGTTTGTGGTCGGGCCATTTTGTGTTAGGATTAAGGTGCCATCAACCTTGTTTAAATCTTATGTAATTAATTACTCCTAATATTGTTTGTAAATCAACCGTAAGGGAAGATGTATTCACCAAGCAATGAACTTGTTTCAAACGCATTTTGGATCCTTGTACCTGAAGAGGGGTGTGGAGAATTTTTTTAATAGAAAATTACCTTGTAGAATATTGTAATTTCGTAGTCAATCTAGACCATTCATCATTAGGTCGCAAATCTGACGGTAGAAGTTATGTCAAGGTTTTTTAACCTAGAAGGCAACACTCTTTTAATGAGGGAATTGTATTATGACTGTAAAGTAGTAGAGAGTTGAGACTAGAAAATAGGCGTTGCTAGATTCAAGATTGAAGAGGAGATTGATAGTGTTGTATTGTAAACTCTATTGATGTTAATTTATGGATTGGTGCATCTCTTTTTGTGTAGAGTTTTTTTCTCAAAAGGGTTCAAGACTCCACGTAAACACTGTGTTATATGTTTGATCTTCTATTCTATTATTTCTTTGTGTTGATTTCATACTATCTCCATTTTTGGTTCTACATAGTTCAATATCTATATTATAGTTGTAATCATATTTTCATTGATAGTTGTTCACCTTCATTTCTAACATTTGGTATTAGAGCCTAGTTGTAGAGGAAAACTAATGATTTGTAGATTTAACATAATTCAGGGGTAAACCTATATGAACAGTCCACTTATCATTATACTCCTACATTAAATTATCAACCAAGGAGCGTAAGCTTATGATGACACTGCACTGTATGTGCCTTCAAGGCTCATATTCTTCTAAACTATCTTATCTAAACCTACTCAGATTATTTTACTTTGCTAGAATTCATAGAAATGTAAGAATAGTAAAACAGTTACAGAATCTAGTCACTATGGGTACCTTCAACATAAGATGTAGATAATTGTTGACAACATGAAATTACATAACTAATCCAAAACATTCAAAATGATACGAGAACTAATGCTAACCTCTGGAGGACTTAAAGTAGAAAAAGCATGCATTTTTTCATGAACCATACCACTGTAATTTAACAATCAAAATATTCTAACTGACTCATAATGTATTTATAAACTAATGGAAAATAGATTTAACAAAAATACATAAAGGAATAAGAAAGTAAATGAAGTGAAGATCAGTACCTTGAGTGGCCGGCTCAGGGGATTGACTCACTTAGCTAAAAATCAAATCTAATTCAAATACTCATGCATCTTAATAACAGATAGTTCCATTCATTTCATATCATAAACAAAATCTCTTCAGATTGTATTTAATAATGACATTCTTTAATCAAACATGTCTAGAACTTCTAATATTGAAAAATAGAGTAACAACTGAGTAACTGGAAAATAAGGTAACTAACTTGACATCGAACTCATCCCTCCTAACTTATACAGAAATAGGAGAGTCTTATGCAACTACCAACTAACTTCAATCATTAATCCATTCCTAGATACTAGGATATAGGTTTAAGATTGATTTATTAATTCCGACTAAACAGAGGAAGGAGAATAGAATTCAAACAAGAATTCTTATGCAATAGCTCATTTGAAGAACACACATAAGCTATGTTTGAAACAAGTCTACTTCTTTTGCATTTATTCCTTTCCATGATGGTTCACATTCATCCTCCAATGCCTGCACTTTTGGCCTCTTGACTTCAACTTCCTTTAATTATCCTATCCTACAACTCGGTGCAAATTCTCCTTTCCTTGATACCACATTCTTGTTGCACAAGGGTTAATCCACAAAACATATTCACACAAATAACCTTCATAATTAAACCATAGGATTTCATCCATATTGCATTCATACTCATGTTTAAATCATTTAATTGATAATATCATCACCATATTCCATATTAATAACATAGATTCAAGGTCTTGCAAAGTATATAAAAAGATAGTATATAATGATGGTGATGTTGGAAAAGTGTTTGGAGGATCATATGGAAAAAGTCTAAAAGCACATAAAATCAACATAAAAGGAGGCCAATATTTCAACCCATCATTCCCCCAACTATCCTTTTGCTTGCCCTCAACCAAAATCATTGAATTAAACATCTAGGGAAAAAGATTGTAGTGCAAGGTAATCTACCTAAGGTCCATTATTTCTCTGACTCCCTCTCCCTGCTTAAGATAGAAACCATTATAACATGCAAGCCTATCCATGCTAACTAATTTTGCATTCCTACATTCGTCATTTTTTTCTCTTGTCCAGTGTGGTACTAGATAGAGGAGAATAGGAGGATGAAAGGTAAGTGGCAGCCATCCCACTCATGTTTGTTCTGAAATCTGGATGTACTTGCACAATCTTCCAAACATGTTCATAAAATTATGGAAAGAGTGAGTCTCTTTCCTCTACAATGCTGGGGTCAGACTATTCCATCTGTCTTGTACATACCTTAGGCAAATTTGAAGCATAGGTCCTGCTAGTTGATGTATCCTTTTGTGATCTTGCAGTCTCAAATCCATAATTATTTTTCCTGGACCTTTGTGTGAGAGGAGTGTCAACCACTGAGTAAGGATTACATCAAGATTCAGTGCTTCTCTTCTGATCTGCAGTGCCACTATTTTCTCTTGTTCCTCATATTTATTCATTAAATCATCTCTGAGCTGCTCATTCTTGAAATATGATGGCAGTGCCCTAACCTACAAATCCCCAACATAAATTGAAGGGTTGCATTTTGTATCCTCTACCATTAGGTAGTTGTGCAAACAATATTCACACAATTGATCTTGCTCCTCTAAGATGACTTCTTTAAAATAGATGAAAAAAATATGCCTTAAATGTAAAGTAGGCTGATCATTAATGAACCTATTAAACTAGAAACTGAGAAATTTTTCTTTTAGAAACAATGCATATACTCTGGGTGGAGGTCTACACTCAATGATCTATATGGCTCTATCTATTACCTTTGTTAGCATATCCTCCATCCTTTTTATCGCCAAATTTTTATCTTCTATTGATGCATCGAGATTCTATTTTTCTTTCTCCCAACTTTCCTTTTCCTATTTGGATTTGTGAGTAAGTTTCATTAATTCAAAACCCAAAGACAAAGTAGTGTTATACATTGGAGTCCTTGATACATGAGGTTGTGGAGTTAATACTTCATTTTCTTCAGTTTTTGTTTTACTCAGCCATCTGTGCTAACAGATCTAAATTGGTCCCATGGCTATAGGTTTGAATTCTCTCCTCCAACTCTTGTATTCTTTTCTCCTTTTCTTTGTCCTTCTCTTCATATCCTTTCACCTGCTCTTCCAATTATTTTATCCTATCAAGAGCTTCTTGGAGCTCTTTTCTTATATTCCTATCTTGCAACAATTCTTTTTCCTTTTCAAAATTCAGACCTTCACCATCATAATCCCCAATGATATCAAAAATTTCCTTAGTAGAACTACTAGGAACTGACTTTCCCTTTTTCTTTGCAATAAACATATCTTCTGAATCAGAATTAGAAGATGAAGAAACATACCTTATCCTTTTGGTAGACACATTAACATTCTCATAAGCATCGGCAAGGACATCTTTAGGGGCATTTCCTTCTTTATCTGAATCTGTACTCAGCAGCGTGGGATCATGGTGCTGCTATTCTTCACCTTTTTCCTCTTGCCTCTGTTCCTCAACAACTCTTTCCTTCACGCTCTACCTTTTCAACCTCCCTGAGTGCTTGGGAGTAACAGTTTCCTATTTGTCTTCACTTTTCCTCTTCTTTTTACTCCTCTTCTTCTTCTTCTTTGCCCCTACATCTTCTCCCTTCATAGTGGTCTTATGTTTCTCAACACTTTTCTTGTTCCTCTTTTTCCTAACAGGTGTTGAATCAGTGCCTCTCATAGCTTTAGGGTTAGAAGATGAGGGTTCCTCTATTGCCACTGGCCTATCCTTTGGAGTACTTTCCTCCTGTGGTCCCTCTATACATTGTTTAAAGGCCTCCCAATCAACATGTGGGTGTTGAATTCTCAGGCTTCTTTTAACTAATAGGGCTATTAAACAGTGATGGGACAATGTGGTGTCTTCTTTCTTTTTCTGATATTTAGATGCCATCCTTTTCAACATGTTATAGAGGAAATTGGGAACATTGACTAGCTTATCATGGTGTAAATGATTAAGCAACTTAAAATGCACAGTATACAACAAATTGTGCCGGCCATCATAGGTAAAGTATTTAATGATATAAGAAGCACATTTTCCCCAAAAGAATGGAAGGGAAAATCTCTTTGTACCTTGTGATGTTGAGTCCAGGTGATCTCCTCGCTTGCAGAATTCTTCCCTTGCTGAAGCTGCATCAGCACGAGTTGGATACTTAGACCATGTGCATGGCAATCCTGTGACTTGGGCAATGGCCATTTCAGAATCATCTACAACCAATCCCCTGATTGTTGCCTCATCATACTGCAATGTAGCTGCAAATTCTTTCACCATTTCATTATCATATTCTGTTAACTTCAAAAAGTAGTCCAACCATGCTACTCTAGTGAAGAGTGGTAGAGCCAATACATCCTCTAATATTTCATTATGCATATATGGTTCTCGTCATATCACATCACCTCCCATTATTTTTATGTTCTACAACCTCTTGGAGTGTCAATTTCTACTAAATTTGAATTTCACCAAGTTAAAAAGAACCAACCTACAATTTGTTGCCTTCTCCTGTAACTTTCTTAGGGTAACAAGTTCACACTTTGGGCGAAATAGGGTAGGTTTATTATCTTTAGAAATTGGTATAGAATTTTATCTGGTATCTCTAAAGACAAGGATGGTGAAAATTGAAAAATTTAACACCCCCTTCCCCAACTAATGTGTGAAGTGACCTCACTTCACGTGTGAAATGATATGAAAGGAAGAGTATTTATTAAATGAAATGGTGATAAACATTTTTGCATGCATGAAATAAACAAAGAGTAATAATGAATATAGAAGGAAAGCTAAGTTAATCATTGAAAGTTACCTTATGTAAACACGTTATGGAAATAAATGATCCGCGCATCTTAGAACTGGGAAACACGTACTTGGCATTTTATTTGATATGAGAAAGATGACATGCATGCGGGTGAATGGTAAGGTGGTGGGTACTTCAAAATTGATGTGAGGTGACAACTTGTAATGCGTGAATGAATAATTCATAATCTTGAGTTGAACACTTTTGCAGTGGCGATGGAGTTATTTCAAAATGAATGAAGCAATGATAGAAGATATTGAATGAGTAGGAAAATGGTGTACTATTCACCAAAGTGTTATAGACATATCCAGACATGAGTTGCTACGGGTGCCTCCAGCACAAGTCCTGACTAAATAGTTACATATACAATATGTTAGGTCCCAACTATAACAGGTCCCAACTGAGAGTGAAGAATAGGTCCCTCTGGAGTTAACTGTGGTCATTATGGATAGTGTGTCATGTGAATTATAAAGAAAGAAAAAATAAGTCTCAGTGATAGGGGTTGAGTCATGTAACTCAACCTCTACATCACTAGACTGGATTGGTGGATCATCTTCTGACGATGTATCCGTGTGTGTCTCAGAACCTTCATCAAGAGTGTCATGAGTACCATACTGAGTGGATAGAGAGACAATAAAATCATCTTTCTAAAGTGGTTTCTTATAAAGTTTCAGCCTGTGTCCATTTACTAATAATGAAAATCAGACCTTGTCAATGGTTTGCAGTGGGACTGCACCATTAGGGAATACTTGTTGAATCTCATATGGTCCTAACCATCAAGATTGAAGCTTGCCCTTGAAATATTTGTATCTAGAATCATAAAGAAGGGCCCAATCACCAACAATGAATTCTTTAGTCTTTATATACTTATCATGCCATTTAATTCTTTGTTTCTGTATAACCTCTATGTGGTGGATGGCTTCTAATCTGATTTCATCAAGAGAATTCAAATGTTGTAATCTATCCTTTTAATCTTCTATCAAATCCATCCCTAATTCTATTATTGTCCATAGGGTTGTGTACTCAAATTCTATAGGCAGGACTGTTGTCTTTCCATAAACTAATTCATAAGGAGTGAATCTTGTAGTTGTCTTCCATGTAGTCGTATATGCCCAAACAACTTCTAGTAACCTAGAAACCCAATCTCTTCTGTGAAGCTGTACTATTTTTGTCAATATATTCTCAATCTCCCAGTTTGTGACCTCAACCTGACCATTAGCCCGAGGATGGTAGGGAGTGGACTTCTTGTGTCTAATCTGATATTCCTCCACTAGTCTAGTGATTAAGTCTGATGTGAATTGTGGGCCTTGATTAGTCACTATCTCCCTAGGTACACCATATCTAGTGAAGATTTCCTCATACAAAAATTTTGCTACATTTCCATCTCTAGCAAATTACAAAGCTTTGACTTCCACCCATTTGGTTAAGTAATCAGTGCATACCAGTATATATTCCTTGTTGTTTGAAGTAGGAGAGATAGGACCAACAAAATCCAATCCCCACTTATCAAAAGGAGCTAATGCAATTTGTGGCTGCAAAGGCATTTCATCACTTCTTGTAGGTCTCCCCATCCTTTGACACAGATCACAACTTCTAGTATACTTGACATAATCTTTATAAAGTGTTGGCTAGTAATGTCCCACTGTTAATATTTTGAAGGCTATCCTTTTGGCTGCAAAATGTCCACCACAAGGTTCATCATGACGTGCCTTCAATATATCAAACACATCATCCTCTCTGATACATCTTCTCATAATGTTATCTGTGCCAGTGTAGAATAGGAATCCAGAAATCCAATAATAAGGGAAACATTTGTGAACTAGCTATCTTTTCTCCCTTGGAGAAAAATAACCTGAAATCTGCCCTATAACCAAATAATTAGCTATGTCTGCATACCATGGAGTGTGTATAGTTAGAGAAAATAGATGCTCATCAAAAAAAGAGTCATCAACCATGCCTTCTGATGATTGTGTAGGCAGTCTAGACAAAAAATCAACAACATTAGCTTTTCCTCATTTGTTAATGATTGTTATGTCAAATTCTTGCAATAACAACAACCATCTTACAAGTCTTCCACCCACTATTGGCTCGTTCATCAAATATTTGATTGATGCATGATCTATATGTACAAACACTTTATATCCAGTAATATAGTGTCTAAATTTGTTAATGGCATAAACAACAGGGGTAAGTGCACAAAGATGAGGAACCAAAATGGGGTCTTAAGATGCCACTTTTTTTTTCTGAAATTAGGAAACATTGATGTTGGATGAGAAATTGAAGATAGCTACACTCAAAATTTGATGATGCAACAAAAACAAGAGTCGTAGTGCTCTGAATCTAGTTTCTAAACTACTAATTTTTTTCCAAAAATGGTTGAGATTAAGGGGTTCAAAAAGGGGGAGCACATAAATTGGTCTCGTTTTTCTCGAAAAAACATAACATAGCGTCTGGTGTGCTCCCCCTAAAATGTTGAATTTTTTTTAGTATTTCAAAAATCCCTTTAGTGAGAAATTAGCTAACACCATGTAGTTTATCCCTCATTTTTCTGATAATTTTTTCATGAATATTTGATTTTTTACTAATTTTCAAAGTGGACACTTCCTAAAAAATAGAAAATTGAGCATGCTCCCCCCTAATTTTTTTAAAACTAATCAAAAATCATTTTTTTTAATACATGTAGAATGGATTCTAGTTTTTAAAAATGTAACTTATTTCAAATTTTGATGAACGGTCAAAAAATAAAGTAAAAAATACTAGACACTAGTTTTTGACAAAAAATGGATACACTGACAAAAGAAATTAAAGATGAAACCCTTAACGTACTCAAAATGCGAAAAAAATTATATGGTTAGATAGCTAACATAGAGCTTAAGATTATGGTGGTATTTTTTGACTTTTCATTGGAAAAAGTGCCATCTTGATGGGGAGCACGCTCCAGATTATCTTAGAATTTTGCTAAAAATTGGAAAAAAACATGTCTAAGCATGCTCACAATAACGTGAGCACGTTATAATGCACTCGCACTATGCTAAGCAAAATTGGCTTTACACATGCCAATTGCATTTGCTTGAAAGTTTCTAAAGCCTTTTCAACAAATTCATCTTTTTTATATCTTGCAATCATTGCATTCCATTATAGAACATCTCTTTGAGGTGTTACGTCAGTCAATTGACATGCCTTGTCTATGCTTCCACACTTTGCATACATGTCTACAAGGGTAGCTACACTTCCTACCGTCTCTCTCACTCTCTACTTCCCTCCCCACTCTACCTCCTACCCTCTCTTTGAGTCTCTGCTTCCCTTCCCTCTCTACCTCCTACCCTCTCTTTGAGTCTTTGCTTCCCTACCCTCTCTACCTCCTCTCTCTCTCTCTCTCTCTCTGCATGCATGAATCTTAATCTTTTTATGCTTCCCAAAACGTGCTCACATTTTGGGAAGCATAAAAAGCTGTAAAAAACATGTGGGATCCATGATTCAGACCCCACATGACTATTATTCCTACTTTTCATGCAGTATATCCAACAAGAAAACACTTTTGCATGTTCTTTGACATATTAAGAATAATTTTTGGATCAATCCACCACCTTTTTTGGATTTTCAACGTAGAATAACTGATTTTGCATGTTTTTGGAGAAATTTTGATTATTTGGAAGTAAAGTTTCATGTTTCATGTGTGATATTGTTTGAAAGCTAATTACCATTGATGTATAGATTGAATTTGATGATATATGTTTTTTTTCCATAAATTTCACTAATCCTATTCTAGAGTTATATAGAATTCATAATCAAACTTGGGAAAAAGAAGAATTTGAGGATTTTGAAGGCCAAATTTGGAGAATTTGTCAACTCCAATATCGAATTCTAAGGTATGTTCTTTATGTCCATTTTAATTCACTTATATATATTCTTATGTTCTTTAATTCATCAACTTATATTCTTATGTTCTTTATATATATTCTTATTGTTATATATATATTAATTTACTTATATATATACTCGTCAACTTACAATGACTGTCCTATACATTTATGATTCCTAGAAAACCCCTCCTTTACACCTTGATAGGATATATCAAATTATATTCATACCTGGTTTGATCTATTCTATTGACTGTTATGATAGTCCTAGTTGTGTTGATAGTCCAATTAAGGTGCTTGACAATTCTAATCTGTGTATAAGATCAGTCCTTTTCATCATGTTGTCATCTCTTACCTTGTGAATAGGGTAGTGAGAGCCTATTGCATATTTTGTTCATATCTAACCCTAATAATCCTTATGCATAATGTCACATAGCACATGGGTATCATTGTCATAATAGTTAGAAGAAGTTTTAGGATTGATTATTCTTTTGTTGATAAGACTTCCCTTTAACTATCCAAACCCTTTAACTATCCAAACATTTAGTGCCTATAACAGTCCTAAGTGTTCTCAATAAATTATATCCTTGTTTAGAGATCTCACATCAAGTTTTACAAATTTGATACTCATATTGCTCTTCATCTTTCTCTCCTAAGAGTAATCTCTTTATTTTCCATTTTGTTCCTCATAAAACTTTTACTGTAGATTCACATGCTACACTTTCTACCCAACAACCTCTCTATTGGAAGATTCCTCTACTAATTTCTACCCACAGTCACAAATGTGGAAAAAAGACTTCTGAATTTGAAGGTTAAACCATATTCTCTGAAAACAAATGATGTAGTCATGGTTAGGGATTCTAATGAAGGGAATCATTATACCACACATTCATTAAAGTTATATAATAGAGTTAAACATAGATGAGGAAAACATAGAAATGACACAAAACGTATCTGAAGTATCATATCATTCAAATGGGAAGATTAAAAACAATCCATAGAGGGACAACTACAACTATAATAGATCTCTATACATATATCATGATGACACAATATCAATGTCTTAAGCTTAGCTCTACAACTATTTCCTAATTATTCCCTACTCTTTCTCATAACTAACTCTCTTTTATCTTAGACATATAACTCTAAATTTTCTTATTTTTCCAACCACCACCAATCTCCACTGGTATCTTCATTCAATGTCAACAAATCTCCCTAATTTTGGTACAAGAAACTTATTTTGATAAGTAAATACTAATTCACTACCCAAACATTTAGTGCCTATAATAGTCCTAAGTTTGTCCCAAACAACATTTCATCCTAGACAACTCCCTTTATGACAATGCCTCCAATGATTATGACAATCATAGCTCATAATTGACAACAAATCTCCTTCACCAACTTGGAATCCAAGGTTATAATGAGAGTCCAACATAATTAAGATGATCTCAACAAGATATATATGGTTATGCACTTAATATTCTTCTTGACATAACAACTCCACATCATCTTATATCAATAATCAATGACAGCTACATGCACGGGACAACACACCAATCCACTAAGTGTTTGATCCAACACTCCATCCATGTCCAGAATATGGGCCCTTGAATGACTCTCCAAAATATGTGATACCAACCCCTTATGTGGCAAGCAATGTGAACAAACAAAGATTCTGAATCATACCTCATGCCATTGTTCCTTCATTATACAAATAATGCAACACCTACATGTTCCTCCTACATCCACATCAGAAACCAAGACTTCCACTACCACCTCTTCATCTTCATAACCCGTTCTTATTTGGTTGCTTCTACTTTACTAGAAACCATGTACTCTTGAAGCATAAAATACCAAACTCCTCATTGTCGATCTTGCAACCTGTCTTTCTCCACATGAGAACTCTCATTATGCTACCTTTGTTGCATGTGTGTGTACAACATCATCACTCCTCTTCATGATCCCTTGGCCACCTTACAAAATTGCCTCTCATGTTAGGTCCTCAAAATATTATAGTTTAAGACTTGACTTGTCATCATGAAACAGAACTCTACCCTGAATTTTTGCACCTTGTTATTCCTAGAAAACCCCTCCTTTACACCAAGTGACAAGATATCAAATTATCTTCATACCTTGTTTGATGTTCCTATTGATTGTCATGATAGTCCTAGTTGTGTTGATAGTCCATTTAAGGTGTTTGAAAATTCTAATCTGTATATATAATTAGTCCAATCATGGTCTCCACATAACAACACTGAATCATGTTACTAAGAAAATTTTCCTTCAAGTCTTCCATATGGAAAATTGGTTACCATATTACTCTTATGCCCAACAATATAGTCATTTGTGACTATCCATATTATGCTAGGGTCATATTTTAGGTTGCTAGGCAAGTTTTGAAGGATTGCCTTGATGTTATTAAAGTTACAAAGTGTGGTCATCAGTGCAAATGTGGTTATAAGCCTTTGAAATTGTCATTTCTCAATGTTGAATAGTCATTTATGAATGTTATAAATAGAATAGTCAAACAATGTCAACTCTTAATGCTCACATGAAGTAGGAACTAAGAGCTTTACATGACTCCAACATCCGCTAAAAGTGACTTAAAGTTGCCCATGGCATCATGATAAATATCTCCTAACTAAAGATCACCCATGGCATCATGACAAGCATCTCCTAATCGAAGATAAGCATCATTTTGTATTGGTCATCATGAGAGTTTATGCTTTGCATTTGTCTACTGTATATAGGACCTTCTTGATTGGTAGAAGGTCAAGAGACATGTGTTGTATTGATGTTATCCTAAGTTAGGTATAGTTTAGAACGTTAAATGACTTTTTGGAGGTAGTTCCTACATGCCTTAGATTATTAGGATCAGATTCATTACTTAGAAGCCCTTACATTATGGTAGTCCCATTATATTACTTTTGCATCAGCTCTTAGTCCCTTACATGACATGGATGACATCTAAATAGGCATTGGCGCCCCTTAAGATGGGTTTGAAAACATTTGGGGATTGTTCATACACCTAACTCATGGTCCTCTCATCACAAGAATAGTCTTGATAGCTGAATTAGTATGCAAAATACCATGTAGACTGCCCTAGAAGATTGTCACAAATAAATCAATATAGCACTATCATAAGTTTAGAGGCATCCATGGCATCATTTCCATCTTGGAAGACTGCCATGCCTAACTAGTTATAAGGTATGTGAAGGTGGTTTGAAGCTTAAAAATAGTCATGACAATATCTACCATGGTCCAAGAAGGTAAACTCCATGCCCAATTTGAAACTACTCGCAAAGGGATTCATGCAAGTCATGATTTTTGTCTTCACACGTCTTCCTCTAGACTTTGGGATAGCGGTTATAACATTTTTCATGGGTCAAGAAAATGAACTACAGATTGATTTTTCAGAAGTTATGAACCTTATGCATGTCTAGAATTGACCTTATTTGGGGCTTTGAACCAATTTGTTTGAACAAATGCAGATAACATGGTAGACTTGCCTTGGGGCTCAAAAGATCTTGAACATGATCTTGGACACTTCTATGTGGTGATGACCAAACCATACAACAACTCATTGCCTCACAACTTCTTGTATTGCTGCTCCTAGTAGAGTCAACTTCATTGGATTAAGAATCAACAAGAACAAATGGTTTTTAACACTTAACCACTGATGTGGGAATCCTTACACCTTGCATACAAGTGCTTTCAATGAGGTTTCAAGGTATACACACACCAAAAAGGTTCACACTAGACTGGTCATGGTTTGAGGGCTTCAATGTCGCATGCAATCTACTTGGGATAGTCTTGACATTTTGTTAAATAATTTCCAAGAAAACTCAAAAAACTCCTTGAACAGGTCTGTAAGACCTTCATACACATCCTCCACATCTTCTCCTATCACAAAACACTCTGATCTTGCTTTGATAGAATTCCAACTACCCTTCACAACCCTCATAGTTTGATACATTCAGAATATCAAAATTACTTTCCATTAGAAGCACAACCTGGGCATCATAAAAATGACTTTTATCAAACCTACAACAGCCATGAACATGAAGAACAAATTGCTGATTTGGTTGAGAAAATGGGTATAAATCAAGCTAGTCTTTCACCACAAGGGGAGGTGCATGATATTTGTGCATTTGGATGAGTTCAAAAGTATTTTAGAGGCCTCCATGATACTTCCCTAGCCCAGGAAATGCTCACACATGAACATTTAAGAAAGAATTAGGGGAGTTTTAGATCTTGATGTTGTTAATTCAAGAAATTTAAGTGCTTTTTGGGACACTTTTTTGGTCTATCATATCTTTTAACGATTTTTGTCCTATTTATGATGACTTTGATCATGGTCTATCATATCTTAATAAACAAGGACAGCGATGAATTTCATGAAATTGGATCTCCTAAAGTGATGCAAATCACCAAACATGATAACTTATTAAATGTATTTTTTCATTCTAACCATTATTCATTGTCATTATAAAGGTTCTAATTATCATTGTCTTATTCATCATGCTTGTAGAAATCATCATCATGTCAAGGAAACAAGCAAAGACTCTAACACCAGAAGAGCATGAAACTGAGAATGAGAGGAAAAGAGAAAGAATGAGGCGAATTCAAGAAAGTAGGAAATTGTCAACCATACAAGAAGACATTCCACCATTGCTAATTGAGGAGGAACATGACACATCTAATGAAGCTAAGTGAGAGATGGAATTGGTGGCATAAAGGGAATGAATGCAAAACCTCCATGTAATGAGGAAAGTGAATCTGCAAGTTGGAGGCACTCCATCATCCACAGGTCAAGTTGAAGGAACACCATCATTATCTTCTCGAATTGGAGACACTCCATCTTTCACAGGTGAAGTAGAAGGCACATCTTCATTTTCTTCTCAAGTTGCTGGCATGCCATCATTCACACGTCAAGTTGAAGGTACATTATTTTCATCTTTTTCACCTCCAATCGAAGGTAAATCATCTATCGTATCTCAAGTACATATTGAAGAAATTCCTAATGTTGAGTTAACTTTACCAATTAAAATGCCTCCTAGAATTTTGCATAGGAAGCCCAAGTTTCTAATCAATATTGATGAGAATGTATTGAAGCCCATGTAGGATAAGATTCCCATGCACACTTGCCAAAGATATGTGAATACGATATGGAAATTATTCTTTGAGAATTTAAATGAAACCAGAAGATGTCAACTATTTGTTGAATTGTTGAGAAACCTAGAATTTAGGCCCACTATGAAGATTTTTGGCCTAAGAACATCGAATGCCTCAAGTGAAAAATCAATTGTCAAGAATCTAATGAGTGCATATGAGAGTGTGGGTTCCACCTCACGCACCAAGGATAGTAATGTCACATGACACGTGTCATTACACCGACAATAGTAAGCCAACAAACAAAGAAAGCTCGTCTTATTAAAAAGACAAGTCAAGCATTAAAAATAAGTAGAAAAACTCTAATGAGATCTGTTGGAAGACATGAAAGAGTTGAGGACCTAAACACTAAAGAATTGTGGGCATTCTCTGGGAGACTCCCATGGAAAGACAAAGTTGTTGTTGAAGCTTTGAGATCACTAATTGAAGACTTTTGGAAGAATTATACAAGGGTATCTCCAAATCAAAGGGATGTGGTAAGAAGGAGAATCGGTAGTCAAAACCGTGAGCCACATCCAAAGCATTTTTTGGATATGACTCAAACATAATTTTTTGGTAAATTTCTAGAGATGTATCCTCAAATTAAAGTTTCTCAAATATATTTTGAAATGCTAAAACCTTTCTATGTCAAAATAAATCACACACGCACTACTTGTTGTAGATTACATATTGAATTTTCTAACCATTTTGATGTTTATCAGTCTATATGTTTAGATTTGCATACTAACAATGTTTTGCAGGATTGTCACATATGTGCCCCACCAACTACTTCAAGAGACTTCATATTAATAATTTTATGTGAAAGAGAGGAAGGTCAAATATTCTACAGGAAATTATGCTTGGATGGCACATGTCAGCATTGCGGTGGCTTGCAACATATGCCGATATGTGAACATATGGAAAACACACATGCATTTGGAAATGAACTTGTAGAGTTTGGCAAGTATAAAATAGTGGCCTACAATACAAAAGATGGTAAAGAAGCAAAGAGGTGTGAATTGGTTATTCTAAAGATTCCAGTGTATCAGTTTATGTCTACATTTCATGATAGTATATTGTATGAGTATGTAAGGCATACCCATAGAGCTTGATGGTTGGACTTACAATTCAAGTTAGAAAGGACACATTTCCACTTGGTAGCATTGTTTCAGTCGTCAACTTTATAGAGAACTATAGTCTATAGCCACAACGTGAGGTGCAATCCCAATATTACAACTTGACACAGGTTTCTATATTTGTGCACATCGCATTCATTCATGTGAATGATAGTACAGAGGATGATAGAAATATCATAAGGGAGTATCATTTTTATATAAGTGATGATCCTACACATTCCATGGAGTTTGTGCAAGGTTGCTTTCAGGTGTTCTACAATGATTTGGCTAGAAAGGGGCATATCGTTCAGTCAACATATCATATGGTCGGATAACTATGCATCACAATTCAAGAACTTGTGAAATTTCTATTGGATGAGCAAGATGCATAATATTATAGGTGTTCAACATATGTGGAACTTTTGTGAGGTCATGGAAAGGGGGAGCATGATGGTGCAGGAGCATGTATCAAAAGAGCTATAGCACAAGAAGAGTTAAAGTATAAAGACAATGCAAAGTTGACAGATGCAAAATCAATCATCGAATGGTGTAATGCTTTGATGGGTCCAGGTAATGAAGGTAAGTCTTTAGTTCGTAGATTTTTTTGGTTGATAGATGATACTAACATTGCACCATATGAGGACTATTGTACACTGACAGGATCAAGTGAGCTACACTCTTTTAGAAGCTCAATTGCAGGTTCATGGAGTATCCATACATAGAAGATGGCATGCTTTTGTTCTTCATGTATAATTCAAGCCTAGAATGAGTGTGAGTCAAAGGAGTGGGTTGACAAATGGCAGTTAAGTTATCTTAGCCCACTTGACACGTATCGACTCCTAACGGTACTGGAATTGACAGAGATGGAATCATCCATTGACTTTGACCACATATCAGATCTAGTTCAATCAGGTAATATATCTACTTGCATAGTTTTTGAAATTCCTAATGTTATCTTACTTTGTAGTATTTTTATAATGTTGACTAATTTCATATAATTTGCTGCACATATCATTGTAGGACATGTTTATGCAGTTATTGCAAATGAAGATAACGAAGAGGGAGCATATTATTACTTGTGTCATTATGTTGAGGCCAAAAAGAAATTGAAGGCCCCAGTTATAGATTGAGAAAACATCGAATACCCTATAGGCTCAGTTGTTGTTATTGGAACACGGTTTAGAAGGTACCCACATAAGAGTGTTAATGTTTGGCTGTTTCAAGACTTTGACACACATCAAAATATTCTTCATTACTCAAACCTTGTCGTGGCAACCAATGTTCATTTGATACAATATTGAGGTAGACCTTTGAAAAATACCTTGTGGAAGGTGTATGAGTCTGACCATGAAGCAATACGTGACACAATAAAGAGTAGAAAAGACCCAGATGATGATGGAGAGTGATCATCAGATGGCGGTAAGTGATCGATTACATATGTGATGTTATATATTTCATGTACATTTTATATAGTAATGTGCATATTGTTTGATTGTATTAATAGGTGGAGTTGCATGAACTTCTATTGAAGAGGTCTACTCGACAATAGAGAGAGGATGAGTAACGGATTGGCTCTCTATCTTCACAGTCAAGTAGGGGTCACTGATTATTTCATAAAAGTCCATAGGAAACTAGTTTTTGGGACATTTTTGTATGCCTAGATGGCTTTTTATACATACTTTTGTATGTTACTGATGTATATTTTTGTATATATGCCTGTGTGACTTTGTTTGGACATGCCTATATGGGTTTATATGTAAACTAGATGTTATGTTCATGACATTATGTATATGACAGTTTATATTAAATATTTAATATGATGATCAATTATCATTACATGAATTTAATTTTACATGTGCCAATTGAATTTGCTTGAAAGTAAGGAATGCATAATTGTGCAGGTCTATTGGTTGTCTATTGTTTGATGATACCATTATGCTTTCAGGAGATGTTGTTGGATTTTGTGATCTATGAACTACGAACTTGAGTAGTGAAGGCCTCATGATTGGTTTGATTTGTTTGCTATGGTATACATTTGATGTTTGCATCATCATCATCATCATCATCATCATCATGATGTTATGCTTCATGGGGTTAGATCTAAATGATGGATGAAGTTGATCCTTCTTGGTCTTAATCCTATTCACTCATGTTTCACTCATGTCATATCACGATTGATTTCACAGGGTTTAGATGTTAGTTCATAACATTCATGTTTATCATGTTACAATAGCAATACATAGTTGCTTATGTCATTGGTTCATGCCATTGGATCATTGGATTTGGTTGTGGTTCTTCATCATAACATGTCATGCTTTTAGGAGTTGGATTGGGCTGTGGTTCTTCCTCATGATAGGAGTTTGTTCATGTCTTCTTTCTTCTTTGTTCTCCATGTCTTCAATGTTCTCAATGTCTTCATGTGTCAAAGATTTCTTTAGTGTTCTCATGATGTTGATGTTGATCACAAAATATGGTGTTAAAGTCATGTTGATGTTGATTGATGAATTGTGGTTGTTATTGGAAGTTTTGGAAGTCTAAAGGATGTCATGGGATCAAACCAACTATGTCAACACATCGGGGTAGGCAGTTAAATGTTAGGGGAGGCCTCATTTCATGTGCCAAGCACCCCAATCATTCAGGGTAGCAGGCTACCAACAAAGTCCCTTAAGATCCTTAAGACACAAAATTGCCAAAATTTGACGGAGTAGTTCTCAGAATTTGTGGTAGCTAGGAACATTTTTTTTGGACCTACAGGTGCATGTGGGGTACACCCACAATAACCTCTCTTGGTTTTGGTCAACTTCAGTCCATTTGACCGTGCCGCAATCAAATGTATTCTTGCAAAATGCTTTAGTTTCATGCAGTGGAAAGGTGTTAGGAGTGACATTTTGCATTCCATAGGTCATGGGACTGAACAGACTTCACCAACATGTCGAGGTGGGTGGATAAATGCCAAGGGAGGTCTCATTTCGTGTGCCAAGCACCACAATCGTTCGGGGGCAGTAGGCTACCGGCAAAGTCCCTTAAGATCCCTGAGATGGAAAAACTGCCAAACTTTGATGGAGGAATTCTTGGAATTCATGGAAGTTGGGAATATTTTGTTTCAACCTATAGGTGCATGTGGGATCTTTCCACAATAACCTCTCACAGTTTTGGTCAACTCCAGTCTGTTTGACTGTGCCACAATCAAATGCATTCTTGCAAAATGCTTTAGTTTCATGCAGTGGAAAGGTGCTAGGAGTGACATTTTGCATTCCATAGCTCGTGGGGCTGAATGGACTTTGCCAATGCATTAGTGTGGGTGGGTAAATTCTAGGAGATGTCTCATTTCATGTGCCAAGTACCCCAGTCATTCGGGGCAATAGGCTACCGGTAAAGTCCCTTAAGATCCCTAAGATGGAAAAACTACCAAACTTTGATGGAGTAGTCCTCAGAATTTATGGTAGCTGAGAATGTTATGTTTGGACCTACAGGTTCATGTGGGGTTCATCCACAATAACCTCTCTCAGTTTTGGTCAACTCCAGACCATTTGACCGTGCCACAATCAAATGCATTCTTGCAAAATGTTTTAGTTTCATGCAGTGGAAAGGTACTAGGAGTGACATTTTCCATTCCATAGGTCATGGGACTGAATAGGCTTTGCCAACATGTTAGGGTGGGTGGTTAAATGCCAAAGGAGGTCTCTTTTCATGTGCCAAGCGCCCCAATCGTTCGAGGCAGTAGGCTACCGGTAATGTCCCTTAAGATCCCTATGATAGAAAAACTGCCAAACTTTGACGGAGTAGTTCTCAGAATTCATGGTAGCTGGGAATGTTTTGTTTGGACCTACAAGTGCATGTGGAGTCCTTCCACAATAACCTCTCTTTATTTTGGTCAACTCTAGCCTGTTTGATTGTGCCGAAATCAAATGCATTCTTGTAAAATGCTTTAGTTTCATACAACACAACCTTGCCAGGTGCCTTATTTTGTGATATGTTTGTCGTGAGGCCAAATGGATTGCACAAAAGTGTTGGGGTGGGTGGGTAAATGTTAGGGAAGGTTTCATTTTGTGTGCCAAGCGTCACAGTCGTTCTGGCCTGCAAGCTATTGACAAAGTGACTTTGTCGGTAGCTTATAGCCTGGAATGATTGGGACCCTTGGCACACAAAACAAGACCTCCCTTGGCATTTGTCCACCCACTCCGATGCATTGGCAAAGTCTGTTCGGCCCTATGAGCTATGGAATGCAAAATGTCACTCCTAGCACCTTTTGAGTTTGTTGGTAGCTTACAGCCTGGAACAATTAGGACACTTGGCACATGAAATGAGACCTCCCCTAGCATTTACCCACCCACCCTGACACGTTGGCAAAGTCCATTCAGCCCCATGACCTATAGAATGTGAAATGTCACTCCTAACACCTTTCCACTACATGAAACTGAAGCATTTTGCAAGAATGTATTTGATTTTGGCACGGTCAAACGAACTGGAGTTGACCGAAACTGAGAGAGGTTATTGTAGATGGACCCCATGTACACTTGTAGGTCCAAACAGAATATTCCCAGCTACCACAAATTCTGAGAACTTCTCTATCAAAGTTTGGCAGTTTTTGCATCTTAGGGATCTTAAGGGACTTTGCCGGTAGCCTGCTGCCCCGAATGATTGGAGTTCTTGGCACATGAAACGAGGCCTCCCATGGAATTTACCCATCCACCCTGATGTGTTGGCACAATTGGTTTGGCCCCACGATGAGTAGAACAAAAAATATGGCACCTGGCAACCTTTCCACATGAAACTGAAGCATTTAGCAAGAATGCGTTTGATTTCGGTACGGTCAAACGGACTGGAGTTGACTGAAACCAAGAGAGGTTATTTTGGATGGACCCCACATACACCTATAGGTCTAAACAAAATATTTCCAGTTGCCACGAATTATGAGAACAGCTTCATCAAAGTTTGGCAGTTTTTTTGTCTTAGGGATCTTAAGGGACTTTGCCGGTAGCCTACTACCCCAAATGATTGGGGTGCTTGGAACGCAAAAAAAGACCTCCCCCAGAATTTAACCACCCACCCCGACATGTTGGGAAAGTCGGTTCAGTCCCATGACCTATGGAATGCAAAATGTCACTCCTAGCACCTTTCCACTACATGAAACTAAAGCATTTTGCAAGAATGCATTTGATTGCGGCACAATCAAACAGACTAGATTTGATAAAAACTGAGAGAGGTTATTGTGGATGGACCCCACATGCACCTGTAGGTCCAAATGAAACATTCCTAGCTACCACGAATTCTGAGGATTGCTCTATCAAAGTTTGGTAATTTTTTGTCTTAGGGATCTTAAGGGACTTTGTTGGTAGCCTGTTGCCCTGAACGACTGGGGCGCTTGGCACACAAAATGAGATCTCTCCTGGGATTTACTCACCCACCTCGATGTGTTGGCAAAGTTTGTTTAGCCCCACGAACTATGGAATTCAAAATGTCACTCCTAGCACCTTTCCACTGCATGAAACTAAAGCATTTTGCAAGAATGCATTTGATTGTAGCACGATCAAATGGACTAGAGTTGACCAAAACCAAGAGAGGTTATTGTAGATGGACCCCACATGCACCTATAGGTCCAAACAAAACATTTCCAACTACCACAAATTTTGAGGATTGCTCTGTCAAAGTTTGGTAGTTTTTTGTCTAAGGGATCTTAAGGGACTTTGTTAGTAGCCTGCTGCCTCGAACAGATGGGGTGCTTAGAACATGAAATGAGACCTCCCTTTGCACCTACCCACCCACCTCGACATGTTGGTGAAGTCCATTCGGCCCCACGAGCTATGGAATGCAAAATGTCACTCCTAGCTCTGAGGATTCAATCAAGTAGTCCTTAAGTTGATATGACCATTCTAAGCTTGGCATATGACTACAACCATTCTCCACTAACTATACATTTATAAAATGAGTGTTCTAAGATCTTTATAACAACCTTCTCTATTTTTTTGGGACAACACTATCCTAATATATGTTGACAATGCTAAAATGTGAATAATGGTATGATGATTAGTAAATACTCTTAGGACCTTGATGGTTGTTCATGATTGTAACAGTCCTAAAAAAGATCATGGAGAAATCCCTTCTTTTAGTGTTTGATTTTCCTTGAAATCCATTTGATTACCCCTCACACCCTAAGAAAACTCCTCAACCTCATTTTCATGGTGATTTCTTGAGTCATAGGGTCTCTGAGATGGCATAATGATAGTCTTTCATGACTGTGACATCAGCATATACTCTTTTGAAACCTTCTTTGAAACTGACTTCTTACATTCACCTAGTAACTTCACCTTTTTGACACATCATGGCCTTGATAAGGAGCAATTTAGCATGGTCATACATCTTTCAAGGCAACCCCTCTATGGATAATGACCTTATGTTTTCATGATAGTCCCTTGACCGTCCATGCTTTTGATTGTTTTATGCCTTCTTGACTATGTACAATAGTAGGGTGTGGAAAGATGGAAATTTGTTGTTGAAATTCACATCTTGATGGTATTGTGACCATGATCTCCTCATGTGACATGAGAAGAGCTATTCCATAACCTTGTTGTCCCATAACCTTGATTATTATGATTAGAAGCATGGAAACAAACCCTACAAGAAACAAAGCAATGATTAGATCTCAATATGATCATGAGATACCCAAGCATCTGTTTTATTCTAAATCATAAAATCTCTTCATTTATAAAGATTGATCCAAGGGTTTGGTGAGTTGCCATTGGCACCCAAACCCTGGGTCTTCATTACAAATCCTTGAATGCTAATTATTACCATTATGCTTCTTTCTTATTAATTCTTACTAATTAAGGTAATCATATAGAAATATATAATATCTCATGTATTCTTACAAAATGCATATGAGAATTTTATCAAATGTTGTAGTTGCATTGAATGATGCCTCAAAAAAATGTGGTCTATTGGAATTTTGAAAAATGTTGTAGTTGCAACTGCCCTAGAAGACATGTATGCAAAATGCAGAAGGATAGAGAAGGTGAGTGAGCTATTTGACATGATGCCTCAAAGAAATGTAGTCTCATGGAATGGTATGGTTGTAGAATATGCAAATAATGGATTTGTAGATAAGGCTTTAGAAACTTTCAAGAAAAACCAATTGGTGGGTGTAAAGCTAAAATCCACAACCTTTGACTACATCCTCTCTTCTAGTGCCAAACTAAGATCTTTGGAACACAGTACATTGGTCATCCATCAAATCGTAAAGGATATGGGAATTTTGTAAGATGTTGTAGTTGCAACTGTCGTAGGAGATATGTATGCAAAATATGCAATCATAGAAAAGGCAAGTGGATTGTTTGACATGATGCCTTAAAGAAATGGAATCTCATGGAATGCCATGATTGTAGGATATGCACAAAATGGTTTTGTTGATAAGGCTTTAGAAACTTTCAAGAAAAAGAAATTCCACACTGCATCCTCTCTACCTATACCAAAGTGGGATCTTTGGAGTTCATGGTACATGGACATCCATCAAAGCATAAAGAATATGGGAATTTTGATAGTTGTTGTAGTTACAACTTCCCTAGAAGACATGTATGCAAAATGTGGAAGCACAGACAAGGCAAGTGATCTATTTGACATGATACAAAAATATTCTAGTATAACAACTATGTATGTAAAATTTGGAAGCATATGGGAATTTTATCAAATATTGTACTTGCATGGAATGATGACTCAAAGAAATGTGGTATCATGGAACATGCCATTATTGTAGGATATACCCAAAATGGATTTATTGATATGGCTTAAGAAACTTTCAAGGAAAAGCAATAGGCGGGTGTAAATCCAAATTCCACAACCTTTGACTACATCCTCTTTGGCTATGCCAAACTAAGATTTTTGGAACATGGTACATGGACATCCATCAAAGCATAAAGGATATGGGAATTTTGATAGATGTTGTAGTTTCAACTACCCTAGAAGACATATATGTAAAATGTCGAAGCATATATAAGACAAGTGAATTGTTTGACATGATGCCTCAAATAAATGTGGTCTCATGGAATTCCATGATTGCGGGATATGCATAAAATGGATTTTTTGATAAGGCTTTAGAAACATACAAGAAAAAGCAATTGGCAGGTGTAAATGCCAAAATGGGATCTTTGGAATAGGGTATGGACATTCACTAAAATAGATTGTTTGGAACAGTGTATGGACAACTATCAAAGGATAAAGGATATAGGAAATTTGTCACATGCTGTAATTGCAACTGCCCTTGTAGACATGTATGCAAAGTGTGGAAGCATAGACAAGGCACGTGAACTAATTGGCATGATGCCCCAAAGAAATGTTGCCTCATTGAATGCAATGATTGCAAGATATGAACAAAATGAATTTTTTGATAAGGCTTTAGAAACTTTCAAGAAAATGCGATTGGTGGGTATAAAGTAAAATTCCACAACCTTAGCTAGTATCCTCCTTGCCTATGCCAAAATGAACATCCATCAAAGGATAAAACATATGGGAATTTTGTTAGATGTTGTAGTTGTAATTGCCCTTAGAGACATGTATGTAAAGTGTGGAAGCATACACAAGGCACATGAACTGTTTGGCATGATGCCTCAAATAAATGTCTCCTCATGGAATGCAATGATTTCAAGATATGAACATTTATTAGATTTTTTGATAAGCCTTTAGAAAGTTTCAAGAAAATTTAATTGGCGAGTGTAAAGCCAAATTCTAAAAACCTTAGAAGTGGTATCTTTGGAACACGGTATAGACATCCATCAAAGCATAAAGGATATAGGAATTTTTTCAAATGTCGTAGTTGTAACTACCCTGCAAGACATGTATGCACAGTGTGGAAGCATATACAATTAATGTGAATTGTTTGACATGATGCCTCAAAGAAATGTTGTCTCATGGAATGTAATGATTGCAAGATATGCACGAAATGGATTTTTCATAAGGCTTTAAAAACTCTCAAGCAAATGCACAAAAGTAAATTTCAACCAAACACAAATTTTGGCACGTCTAAAACCAAATTGCACAGCCTTATCCAACTTCCTCCTTGCCTATGCCATAATGGGATCTAGGGAACATGGTGTGGACAACCATCAAAGCATAAATCATATAGGAATTTTGTCACATGTATTGTATTTACAACTACCCTTGTAGACATGTATGGAAAGTGTGGAAGCATAGACAAGGCACTTGAACTATTTGAAATGATACCTCAAAGAAATGCACAGTCCCACAAAATGCAATGATTGCAAGATATGCACAAAATGGATTATTTAATAATGATTTATAAACTTTCATGCAAATGTAATTAGCACATGTAAAACAAATTCTTGTAACAATAATTAATCATCATATTAAATATTTCATATAAACTGTCATATACATAATGTCATGAACATAACATCTAGTTTACATACAAAGCCATATAGGCATGTCCAAACAAAGCCATACAGGCATATATACAAAAATATACATCGGTAACATACATAAGTATGTATAAAAAGCCATCTAGGCATACAAAAAATGTCCCAAAAATTAGTTTCCTATGGACTTTTATGAAATAATTGGCAGCCCTTGCTTGACCATGAAGATGGAGAGTCAATCCGTGACTCATCCTCTCTCTACTGTCGAGCAAATCTCTTCGACAAAAGTTCATGCAGCTCCACCTATTAATACAATCAAACAATATGTACATTACTATAGAAAATGTACATGAAATATATAAGATCACATATGTAATCGATCACTTACCGCCATCTGATGATTACTCTCCATCATCTTGTTTCTAGCCTATTTGTCCGTAGTTGGATGGGCTAGAGTTGTGACCTCCAGTGAGAAGCATCAAGAAGTAAAATTGACTAAACAAAAATATCATTTATGTACATCAAATGACTTGAGATAAAACAAGAAATACAAAATTATGACATTTTCATGTTATTGGCTCATACCTTAGCCAAAGGATTTGAAGACATCATGGTTGTAGCAATGCCTATCTGTGCTGACTCATGAAGATGAGGAGTCTCCACATTCAACATCTAAAAATCAAGTTCAAGATTATTTGACCAAAATAAATACATAACATTATTTTAAAAATGCATAATGATTAGAAATGGTTAAATTTACCTTTGTAAAAGTGGTGGATTTGTGTCCAGGGGACCAAGGAAACCATGGAGGTGTTGGTGACTGCTGAAATCATCAAATTGTCAAAAAATAATATTACCATTGACATAACTACAATAATTATAATCATGTGATAAATTACATACCTGTTGACTTGACTTCCTCTCATAACCTACCAATGGACAGCTAACGGAGGCAGGATGAAGACTCTGACCCAATTTCATTGTGCAGACAATTACATACATTTGACATATAATATAGATAATCATATAAAATTAATTACAAATTTTAAATAACAATATATTAAATCAATATGAAACTTGTAACAAATTACCTGAGAGTCAATACCAAATGTACAGTGTAAGAGATAGTCACTGATAACAAGATCATCCAATATGGATGCCTCCATCAATGGATCCTGCCCCTGCATTGTAGCATCCTACCGAGAGTCATGTCATGTGTCCTATGTCCCATAATCACACAAGTTCCCACATGAATTGCACAAATGTGGGGACACATGACACCTACTTCTCTCACCCTCATCAGCCTGGGTAAGATCATTGGCATGCTGTGATAAAGTTTGGGTGAGAGTAGACAATGAATGTAATGTCTCCACCTCAACACTCTCCTTCAAAGTTGAAGGGAGTGACCTACGCTTTGGCCTCAACAGGGGTATAGGCACATAGTTTTCATCTCACTGAGCCCTAGCTCGATCTTGGGTAGAGCCACCACCAATACCCTGGAACTCACAAATCTCAAAATAATTGGGAATCTTCTTGAGGACGAACTCGTAATGCAGTTTCCTCAAGAAATATTGTGGTACCTCATCATTGTTGTATGGGCGCTCATCAAAGACCATGTACCATCTATCCCAAAAGTTTTGGGATATTTCTTCATTCCTACACCAATGAATAGGAAACCATTTGCAAGTTTCTTCTAATCTTTGGCCAGTTTTGGGATTAGTAAAGTGTGCACATAATTGAGATTTTGTAATTTTTTCATTTTTCACTTGTTCATATGACAACTTGTCGGCATAGTATTGCCGACACCTCTCCCTATAGTATTGGAATTTGGTGATTTGTTTTGTCACTGAATCGGTGTGGGAAACAATCTCCTCTAGTGACTTCACAAGCGCCCTCCTACGATCGATGCTTGTAGTTGGATTATTTAGTGTTTGAATAAGGGTTTGAGGATGTTTCTTGTTTTCTTCTATTGTCCGCAGGTAGCTTTCTTGAGTATCCCTTACATTATGAAGAAGTGAAGGTGGGTTTTGAGGGTTTGGAGGGTTTTGGGGGTTGTTTTCACCCTCATTAGCTAGATTTGGGTTTTCTCTTGCCTCAATAACTGTAAATGCAATATAAAACTAATTAAACATTGCAAAATTCAAAAATTCTTCTCAAACTAACAAAAAATGATCAAACCCTACCTTCTTCTGCTACTAGACCCTCCAAATTTGCTGTACGACATCTTTGCCGGCGAGGTGGCATCGGGAAAATGATGTTTTCTCTCTTGCACGTGCTTGTAGAGGCTTTCCTTGAATACTTTTATGGTTTCCTCTCAATTTTTTTTGCAGACAAACTCTGGTTGCGGTGAAATGGAAGAATAAAAGTATTTTTGCACTTTTATGTTACAGAAAAATGTGAGCTTGTTATAACACACTCACATTTTTTTCTTGTTTTGGACCAAAAAGTCCCATGGTGGCGACTTTTTGGTCCCCCAACTTTGTGCATACACCCACAACTAACATTTCCTTTTCTGTCATAGTATAGTTCAACTCAGCTCCCTATAGGTTTTTTCTTACATAGTATATTGCATACTCTTTATTTCCTTCTTGTTGGCCTAGGACTGCTCCAATGGCAAAGTCTAATGCACCTATGTGGATATGAAGAGGCTGTGTCCAATTTGGACCTCTGAGAACTAGAGCTTGTGTCAATGATGCTTTTAGCTTGTCTAATGAATTATGACAGTCTAAGGTACATTCAAATTCAATGTCTTTTGTCAATAGAGTAAACAGGCATGCAACAATTTTGCTAAAATCTTGAATAAACCACCTGTAATAACATGCATGGCCAAGGAAGTTCCTTACATCTTTTTGTCTCTGTGGAATAGGAGGGGTAGATATGATTTCAATCTTGTTTGGGTCAACTTGTATTCTTGCACTTGACATAAAATGTCCTAAGACTTTTCCCTGTGTCATCATCATAAAACATTTTTCATTGTTTTTAGGGTAAAATTGGGATTTTGTTTATGTTTTAGTGTTTAGATGTTTGAATCCTCCTTTCACCCTTAACATTCAAGAACCTAGGGTCGAGTGGTAATGCACTATCATACCCTAGGCCACTGTGAGATGTAGGGAAACTTGGATTAGGATGTTTAATTATCAATTTTCCTTCTCTTATTCCCAATTAACCATTAAAACCTTAATTTCGCAAATACGACTGTAAATGGAAGAATAACAGAAAAAGCTCTTGTAGAGAGAAGTAAAATATCAAATCACAGAGTATATGTTTTCAGGGCTCTGAGGCAGAAAAGTCAGGGACACAGGAGCGAGCACCCAAGTCCAAGGCCCTAGTTTTTGTCGAGATCTAGAAACTTGGTCTGCAACTCTTTCCTGTTATTCCAAAGATTTTCCCATCACGAAAGTTAGAGGACTAATGAGCGGGTGCCCAAGTCTAGGGTGCTATTTTTCCTTCTGTTTTGCAATTCCAACACTTCAAGATGCCTTCCTGCAACTTTACTTTGTCCAGCTCCTCAACCTGTAACTTGCAACCATGAAAACTTTGGGAGGGGGTTGTGGTGTTTAGAAGCTTTCCTCAGTCAAGCCCCGAAGACACTTAAGTCTTTGAACATCGTTGTCAGATAGAGAGTGTGTGCCCTTATGAGGTAGAGGCAAAAACCAAAGGAAATGATGATGAAAATACAATATAATGTCACCTTCTATTGAAAATCTCATGGGAGGAAGATGCTCTTCATTCCATGATGAAATGTATGCTCAAATCTGCAAACACAAACACATAGACAACATAATTCTGCTCTTGCAACATAATGAAAGCCTTGAATCACCTTTAGGATGCATGAAGTTCACAATAACAATCTAGTTTCTAAATGTATGCCTAAATATGCTTTTATATGCAACTACAAACACTCCCGCCAAGATTTCATAAATTCAATCTTACTGTGTTAGCATAGGACCCAAATAACGGTCACAAGCCGACACCTAAAAATTAGGACTGCCCCAAAATAGGGTAGGTGGGCACCCAAGTCCTCCGCCCCTATTTTGGGTAGGGTTAAGCTCAAGGGGTCCTCCTAGGTCCCATTTGTCATGTTACTAAGGGCTCATTCCATTGAGATGCCAAATTATGAAGTAAGATGTCCTAAATGCATGCAAAAGACCTAGGAGCTAAACCTTATGAGGGAAAAGCCCCCAAGGGGATATTTTTTGATGTTACATTTAGCCCCCACTTTAATGTATGTATAAACACAAGGCCAATACATGCACTAAAGTGCGGTCACAAACACAACAAACACACCAAGCCTGGAGAAGACATGCCAATCACATAGAAGACAGTAACAAGCATGCAAAACATGGAGAAGATAGTTATAGTCATGCAGAACACGGAGAAGACAGTTAATGCATAGAAGACACATTAATGCATGGAAGATAGGCATGATTTCTTTTCTCTTCTTTTTCTCATATATATGAAATGCAAATGCAAGTACTGGAAAGTAAACAAACCTCCCATAATGCAGGAAGCACCCATCATGCTGGTCTTTATACTACATATATGGGGCAACACACACGCAAGACACACAAAACTTCCCAAAATGTAGGAAGCACTCATCGTACTAGTCTTTAGACTGCGTATGGGGCAACAAACATGCCACACAAAGAAAGCACACCAAACACAAACACTTGAAGACACGGAGAAAACACGACAGACAAGCGATGGAGTGTACCTATTTCTAGGTCCAACACCATCTTAGGCACATTACAGGCACACATCGATGATTGGGCTTTGCCACAACAATCACTGAAAACATGCTTAAGCCTTGAGTTAGTCACAGAACCACTCCCCGCCTCCGTAGAGGACTTTTGAAAATGACAGGATGATGTAATCTACTCTGAGAAATACATCGTCCCCACCTCCGTGAAGGGCTTAAGATAGAAAAGGATATACATGATATCCTACCTCCGCAGAGGGCTTACATGATTGATTGATTGATTGCAAAAAAACTCAAGATGCAGGAAGCAATCAGCGCGCTGGTCTTTAAACTATATCTGAGGAGAAGCACATAGCTAACATCTACAACAAACAACTTACCTTATATATGCCCCCACCTTAAGGTGGTTGATATTAGGTATCGATATCAAGCATGTTAAGGTAGGAAGAAAACACACAAGGGAACACTGACTTTTGCAAAGCCCATGCCCCCCAGAGGTGACATGTACTTTACGATCGCCAAATGTTCCCACAAATACATCATTGCAAGAAACATGTTAGTGTTTACAATATCATGATAATCAATGCATATGATTAATCACACAAAGAGCCAAGGTTATACAATGAATTTAGAGTTCGAGGATAACCGTGGGGCTATATCATGAAGCTCTCTGAATTGAGTACCACCAAGGCTAGATTCAAAGACAAACAAAGGTGCATAGAGCAGTAGTATTGCTAAGGTTTGTAAATGAGATAAAAATATCATCAAATTCACTACACGGAAAGCACGAGTGCTTCCACTAGCCAAGCCTTAGATAAAATATACAACCCCATCATCATATTAGGAACTAAGTCCATTTTTTGATTGCTCTCGAAAAGGACACTAGGTCCACATCAATATAAACGTTTTTCGTCATCCGCCCACTAGATAGAAACACTAGAGGAAGGGAAACAATAAATAAGAGAGGGGAAACAAGATTCTTAGGGAAAGTCACATAGGAGGGTGCCCCCAAGTCACCAACCACAATGCTATATCTGTAAGACACAACACACAACAATGAAATCAGAGAGAGATAATATAGAAGAATGATGATACAAATAGAAGGTCACAATAGAGGCGGTTTCTTGGTATCCTGGACCTTACGGGAGAATCTGAGGTCATCCCAAGAGGCCTAAACAACACATAACACATCATGGGGGAAGCACATCACGAGAGAGATAAAGGGTTAGAGATACTTACATGTAGGGTCTTCGGGCTAAGTCTCATCATCAAGTAAACCATTGTCATCTTCCCACTCCCTAATGTTTGAGGAAAGTGGGACATAAGGTATCATAGCCAAATTCATGTTTTTCTCATCATGTTGTTCGTTGTTAGGATCATTTTTGTTTGGTTGAATGTTGGGATCAATGTTTTCTTGTTGAAAGGCAAGGTTATAGCATAAGATTGTCTTCTTTTTCTTCTTTCTCTTGCTTTTCTATTTTGTTTTCTTCTACCACTTATCTCTTGTAATATAGGGCTATTCTCTTTCATAGGCTTGTGTAATTTAGAAGATGAAGTACCAGGGTCAAACTTCATTTGTCATGGTGGAATATTTTGTTGTCGACAATGACCTCTCGATCCTTGTAAGGATTTCGGGGGAGGAACCTCGGCATAGGGACCTTGTCCTTTTGGTTTAAGATTCTCTTCGCATGCGGGTTGTTTATCTTTTGTCATTTCTTGTATAGAAGGACTAGGTACTAGATGTAAAAGTTTTCCTTTATAGTTTCTATAGCTCAAAAATGTAAAGTTTGTTCGTAGCTCCAGTTTGTCGTTAGTTTTGTTGCAAAAGTAATCTAATGTAAAATATTGTTGTGTACTTAAAGGCTTGTATATATTTCAAGGAATGACATGCACTTATCCATTCAAAGGAAATTTTACACATTTATAGATAGTTAAAGGGACAACTTTCATTTCTTTTAGCCAAGGGTGACCTAATTTAATACGAAAGAGGTCAGAAATAGGGACAACATCAAACCATTGTTTGACATGTTTTCCAGATAGTGTTACCAACAATTATATCTTACCCAAAGACTTGAAAAAGGTTCATGTATGTGTCTTAATCATCATGCTCGAAACGTCATAAGAACCTTGCATTAATTGATGTGAAAAGAGGAACTATTTAGTGGCAACATTAGTCATGCAATTAGGATCAATAAGAGTTCCATCCAGGGGGTTTCCCATTATTTTCATAGTGATGTAAAGAGGTCCTTCCTTGTCTCCAGTTGTTCTATCATGAGGTGTAAACACAATTTCAGGTTCAAGGACTTTTCTTTTCATGTAAGGTCTAGGAGGGAACCTATTTCTGTTGTTGTGATTAGAGGTCATCTTGATATACTCGAATCAATGCAAAATCAGATTTTGAAAGCTTGCAAAGGACAATTGCAAAGTTATATGCAACAATGACCTAAATGTTTGATTTTTTGTACTTTTTTCAATGCAAATGAATGGAACAAAGGTGTTGTAAGGATTTTGATCAGGAGAAGAAAATCATATGTCTGATATCAGTCCACAACAACAATAATATCCTTTTCAACACACTCTTGATGCAAATCCAAGATAATGCCAAGTCAAACTATAGTGAAAATATGTCAAAATAGGCACTTTTTTCACCAAAACTCAATGCAAAAGAGCATGAAAAAGGGTTTTGTGAGGAAAATGATGATGGAAAGAAAATTATATCAGTAATAACAGCCACTTAATGTCAAAATACCCAACACAACACACTTTTAGTGCCACTTAAGGTAAAACCCTAGTGAAAATATAGCGAAAATAAGCTATTTTTAGGGTTTTTCAATTCTAAGACCTAGAAAAAGGGTGTTGTAATGAATTTTAGGAGGTGAATAAAATAAATTAAATAATATCAGTCACCTCAATCCATAAAATTGACCACAACACACTTGGAGTGCAAACTAGGTCAAACCCTAGGGCAAAAATAGTCAAAATGTGTAGTTTTTTGCCAAATTTTCAATACAAGAGCCCGTTAAAAGGGTGTTGTGAAGATTTTTATGAGGGGAAGGAAATGATTACCTTGATAACAGAAAATTAATGCAAAAATACCCTTTGCAACATGCCTACGATGCAAGTTTAGAGAGTCGATAAGGCCAAATTTAGTAGAAATCGGTGTTTTTGAAGCCCTAGGTTTGGGATCCTGACATAAAATGCTATATGAATGTTTTGAAGTCTGATTTATGATTAAAATTAAATGTTCTCAGATCTCAAAATGAATTCCAATCTTTAATATGCAAAATTCCAATACAAATCTAATGAAAATGCATGAAAATTGCTAGTTTTTTGTTGAAATTTTCTACGCAAAAATGCAAATATTTAAAGTCTAAATGCAAATTTACAATAAAATGAAAGACTAAAGCCAAATTAAATTTTTAATGAGCCTCTAAAATGAGTAGAAAAATCTGAAAGAAGAATTTTCCTACTAACCCTAGATTTTTGAATTACTAGGTTTAATGAAAATTGTCAAAATTTCTACAAAAGCCTAGCAAATTAATGATAAAAATGCAATGCAAATTATTGAATTTTTGTGTTTTTATGTAGTTTATATCATATATGATGTAAAAATTATGAATTAGGAAAATTTAGAAAGAATTGATGCAATTTAGTAATCTATATGAAAATGCAAGCTAGGGTTTTCAAATTTTTGCAAATTTTTCAATTTTTTTTTAATTTTCTCAATGCAATAAAATGAAAGACTATATGAATCAATGAAATCAATCCAAATCTGAAGACACACACTCAACAAGTTTCAATTTAAGTCTAAAAACATAGGTTCACCAAAATGTTTAGGGTAAAATTAGGATTTTGTTTATGTTTTAGTGTTTAGATGTTTGAATCCTCCTTTCACCCTTAACATTAAGGACCTAGGGTTGAGTGGCAATGCACTATCTTACCCTAGGTCACTGTGAGATGTAGGGAAACTTGGATTAGGATGTTTAATTATCAATTTTCGTTCTCTTATGCCCAATTGACCATTAAAACCTTAATTTCACAAATACGACTGTAAACGAAAGAATAACAGAAAAAGCACTTGCAGAGGGAAGTAAAATATCAAATCAAAGAGTACCTATTTTTAGGGCTCTGAGGTGGAAAAGTAGGGGACACAGGAGTGGGTGCCCAAGTCCAAGGCCCTAGTTTTTGTCGAGATATGGAAACTCAGTCTGCAACTCTTTCTTGATGTTTAAGAGATTTTCCTGGCACAGAAGTTAGAGGACTAATGAGAGGGTGCCCAAGTCCAGGGTGCTATTTTTCCTTTTGTTCTACAATTCTGACACTTCAAGATGCCTTCCTGTAACTTTACTTTGTCCAACTCCTCAACCTGTAACCTGCAACCATGAAAACTTTGGGGGGGGGTTATGGTGTTTAGAGGCTTGCCTCAGTCAAGCCCTGGAGGATACTTAAGTCTCTGAACACCATTGTCAGATAGAGTGTGTGTGCCCTTGTGAGGCAGAGGTAAAAACCAAAGGAAATGATGATGAAAATATAATATAATGTCACCTTGTAGTGAAGATCTCATGGGAGGAAGATGTTCTTCATTCCATGATGAAATAGATGCTCAAATTTGCAAACACAAACACATAGACAACACAATTTTGCTTTTGCAACACAATGAAAGCCTTGAATCACCTTTAGGATGCATGAAGTTCACAATAACAATCTAGTTTCTAAATGAATACCTAAGCATGCTTTTATATGCAACTACAAACACTCCTGCCAAGATTTCATAAATTCAAACTTACAGTGTCGACATAGGACCCAAATAACGGTCACAAGCTGACACCCAAAAATTAGGACTGCCACAAAATAGGGCAGGACTAGGGCGTAGGCGCCCAAGTCCTCCCCCCTATTTTGGGTAGGGTTAAGCTCAAGGGGTCCTCCTAGGTCCCATTTGTCATGTTATCTAGGGCTCATTCCATCGGGATGCCAAATTATGAAGTAAGATGTCCTAAATGCATGTAAAAGACCCAGGAGCTAAACCTTATGAGGGAAAAGCCCCCAAGGGGATATTTTCTGACGTTACACATTGCTCAAAGATAGACTGTGCTTTGTGCATCTCTTTAAAACTTTCTCCAAGTTGTGTAAAGATTCATCATATGTTTCGCCATATGTGGTGAAGTCATCCATGTAAATTTCCATGCTGTCATGGGAAAAATCAGAGAAAATATTGAGGACTTCTCTTTGAAATGTGGCTGGAGCATTACATAGACCAAAAGGCAAGATAGAATATGAATAGATCCCCCAATGGTAGGTGAATGTTGTCTTATCTTGATCCTCTAGTGCAATCTTTATTTAGTTATAGCCACTGAAACCATCAAGAAATGAGAAATATTTCTTCCCTTCTAAAGAGTCAAGAACTTGATCAATGAAGGGCAATGGGAAGTGATCCTTCCTGGTGGTAGCATTTAATTCTCTGTAATCAACACAAACTCCATTTGCCACCTTTCTTGAGAACTATGACCAATGGTGAAACCCATTCACTGTCTGAAATAGGGTATATAAATCCTGCATCTAAAAGCTTTTGAAGTTCTGATTTCACTATCTCTCTGAGAGCAGGGTTTATGTGTCGCTGTTGTTGTCTTATAGGTCTGTGGCCATCATCAATGTAAATTTTATGCATACACAAGCATGATTTATGCCTTTCATATCACTATAATCCAATGAAAATGTTGCTGAGTGGGTTTGTAATACTGCATGTAGGGATTGCTGATGTTCATCAGTTAATGCATTATTAACAGTCAACATCTTTCTTATCTTGATTTCTAATGGCTTAGACATTTCTTTCATAGAGGACAAATCAAGGCTAGGTATTACTGGCAAGCATTGTTGGGGTAACAAAGTATGAAATATTTGAGATACCTGCTCTGAGGAGCTGGTGTGTATTATTCTTCTTAAGGGATCTTGCAAGAAAGATAAACAGTCTTGTTGCTGCGGATGCCTCCCGCAGTCATTTTGTATAATGTGAGTGATTAACTCATCTTCATCCTGAATATCCAGTAAGGGGTTGCATTCAATAGTCATCAAGGTTTGCAGGGAATAAGTGTCCTCATCTTCCAGGGTAAGCCAAATGGTCTACTCAAGTTCATGGTATGGTTGCGCTGGTGGATATAAAACCAATTTCTTGGTCACAGTCCCATTGGATATGATCATGTTACCTGACCTGCAACCTATAAATGCATCTACTATGACAAGCCATGGTTTGCCTAGTATAAGAGGATAACCAATGAGATTAACCTTGGGCTATAAGACTATGAAATCAGCAGGGTATTCCCAAGAATCTAATGCAATTACCAAATCCTCAATGGCTCCTTCAGGTTTAACTGTAGACCTATCAGCTAATTGTAAGACTATTTGAGTAGGCCTAAGGTTGGTCAACTGAAGTGTTTACATTATCTCTTTGGTCATTACATTAATTACAACACCCAAATCTATCAGAGTATTCTTAATCAGAGTCCTGTTGATTTTGACATCCACTACTGGACTACCTGGATCTGTATATTTGGGAACAATTATATTTCCCAACATTATGTTAGCAAGGTTACCCAAAACATGGACTACCTTTGGGTCTATCCTTTTCCTTCCTGGTTTCTTTATGGAGAGATCTCTGATAGTCTTAGTGTAGATAGGAATATCTTTGATGGCTTGGATTAAGGGAATCTTTATGCTTATATCTTGTAACTGGCCTATGAGGTCAGTTTCAGACTGTGCTAGTTGTTTTTGGATAGCCAAGCATTCAGGGAAAAGAGGCTTAGGATGTGAAATGATTTGAGGGCCCTAATTTGATTTAGGTTCCAAAGGTGGCTTATATGAGGCTTCCTTTGTGGGTTCTTCATCTTCAAGTTTTGTAATTTGGGGAGATGAAGGGCCCGCAAGTTGCTTCCCTGATTTGAGATGAACATTACTCACTTCTAACCCATAGGTGGGGTATTGCATCACCTCGTTAGTGTAAGCATGTTGAACAGACTTATTGTTAGGATTAGGTGCAGGTTGGGAAGGGATTTGGGTAGGTCTATGAGGTTGATTTTGAGGAGCAAATTGAGGCATTATGGCTGGTTGATGTGGCTAAGAGGGGAGCATAGGTTGTTGGTAATTTTTATTTTGCTGCCATTGTTGGTTTTTGTTCCATTGGGGCTTCCATTGAGGTTGTTGTGTAGGCCATTGGGGATTATAGTTGGAATCTTAAAAACTTTGTTGGAGCCATGGGTTTGGCTACTATTGGTTCCAATTAGGTTGTGGAGTAGGCCATTGTGGGTTTTGCCAGAGATTTTGATTACTAGGCCATGGCTAAGTATTCCAAGCAGAGAAATTTTGGTTTACAGCAGGAAAGGGCAAATTGAAACTTAGTGGATCAGAGGGCACACCTTATCTTTGATGCCAAGGTCTCCTTTGAGATATATAGAACAATTGCCCATCAAATGGCTGAAATTCTGACCTTTCAACCTTCTCCTGCTGGATGATTGCCACTCTTTTACATCTACAATTGGCCTTCCTTTGCCTACAACTGGGACAATACTCAATAAGCATTGCATCAGCTTCTTCTTGTTTCTTCTTGATGTGAAGAGTGTCTAGTTGTGTAGTCATATGGCTGATTATATCCTCCTTCATGTTTGACAGTAAGTGACTGATTTCCACCCTTGAAACTCTATTGGTTGCCTTGTTTGTAATTGATGTCCTTTCTCCCCTTGGTTGTCTGGTGAATGTTCTTGAATAATTTTGGCAAACTTTACAAATTGACTCAAAAGGTAGCTGAGAAATATCACCTTGCCCAATGAGATTCAAAGCATCCATGCAATCATCCTTAACCCCTCTCAAGAAGACTAATTTTAATGATTCTTCAGACAATCTATTTTAGGGGTTTTTCTTCAAAGCAAATTGGAATCTTTCAATATAATCTTCTAGTGGCTCCTCCTTCTTTTGTGACATCTTAAAGATGTCATCTATCCTCTTGTCATTTCCTTAGCAGTAATCTTGGTATTTCTCCAAGAATTTCTCCTTCATTGTATACTAGTCTGGAATGACATCTTTTCCTAGCCCCATAAACCATCTCAAGGCTGTATGCTTGAGGGTGGCAAGAAAGAGTTTCATCCTGTGATCATCTGAGGTGTAGTCATAGCTCCTACACAAGATATCAAACTCAAACAGGAACATATCTGGGTCCTCTGTCACTAGGCCATAGAATACTGGTAATAATGATGGTGGAATATTTTTCAGCACTATAGCCCTCTCCTAATCAGTGATAGGAAACTCAAACATTGCTTACTCTGGTGGATTCTCCATCATAGCATCTGCCATGGTTTTGAAGGTCCCTTTTGTAGTTGTGGAAGAGGCTAATGAAGATGTAGAAGGTGTTGATGAAGATGTAAGAGGAAATTCTTCTTCTTTAGCACTTTCTACTATATAATTGATAAATTTAGTTGTGTCTTCTCTTTCCTGATATTTTTAAGGGAGGAATCTGCCTCGGTTGTCTTCTCGCCGCATACAATGAATTTAGCTTTATATTCCAGTGGTCTTGCACAATGTTAGTATAATTTCTTGGTGTTTCCTTAAGAGAGAATCTATTAACCCTAATGCTGGTTCATCCAAATTTAAGCTATGAAAACATGTAAAATGAGCTTATGAAGGTAGCACCATCCCCGACAATGACGCCAAAAATATAAAGGAAAACTATTGCTTTGTAGACTTAACATAATTCAGGGGTAAACCTATCTGAACAATCCACTTATCATTGTACTCCTACATTAAATTATCAACCAAGGAGTGTAAGCTTATGATGGCACTGCACTTTTAGCATCTTGACTTTGACTTCCTTTAATTCTCTTGTCATGTAACTCACTGCAAATTCTCCTTTCCTTGATGCCACATTCTTGCTGCACAGGGGTTAATCCACAAAACATATGCACACAAATAACCTTCATAATTAAACCATAGGATTTCATCTAGATTGCATGCATACTGATGTTTAAATCATTTAATTGATAATATCATCACCATATTCCATATTAATAACATAGATTCAAGGTCTTGCAAAGTATATAAAAAGACAGTATATAATGATGGTGATGTTGGAAAAGTGTCTGGAGGATCATATGGAAAAAGTTTGAAATCATATAAACACAACATAAAAAAGAGGCCAATATTTCAACCCATCACTAGACAGTTTTGTATCTTGGGTGGAAGTGTGAGGGTTTTTTGAGTTGAAGTGGGAGTTCTGGTTGAACTTATTTTACAGATTTTGTGTAGAAGTCATGGCTGCAACCTCATCTCTTTTGGACATTGAAAAGTTCAATGGAATGGGGTATTAGTTGTGGAAGCTGAAAATGGAGGACCTTTTGGAAGAGAGAAATTAGTGGCATGTTGTTTGTAATAAAACTTACCCATAAGGAGCTAGTTAGGACATTTGGGCTAAAATTGACAAGAAAGCTCATGGGACCATCCATCTTTGCCTTTCAGACTCTGTTTTGTTGAATGTAGTTAAAGAACATATGGCATATTCATTATGGAAGTTGTTAGGTGAGATATACCGAGTAAAGAGTGGTAAATAAGCTTTATTTGAAAATAAAATTATTTTCTCTTATAATAAAGGAGGGTGATTCAATAGCTAAGCATTTGAATGCTTTCAATTTGATTTTGAGTTAGTTAGCTTCTATTGATGTTAAGATAGATGAAGAAGATAAATGCATAATGATTCTATGTTCTTTGCATGAGTCATGGGAGAACATGATTCTTGCTTTCAGTGTTAACCCTTTAGATGCTCCATTGACAATGTCATTGCTACTTTGTTATCAGAGAAGATGAGGAAGAAAGCCATTGTAGGAAGTTCAAAGGATGCTCTTCATGTCAGGGGAAGGTCCAAGGAAAGAGGATCTAAGGGAGATCAGAAGGGACCCAAGGACACTTCTAAGGGTAGATCTAAGATTCCTAGGAAAAATAATAGAGTGGAGTGTTGGAATTGCAAAAAGAGGGGAAATGTGAAGAAGGAATGCTGAAATAAAAAAATATTGATTCCTCTACAGAGAATTCCTCAGATTTAGGTGATGATGTTTTTGTTTCTTCTTGCAGTGTTATGTCTAACAAACAATGGTTGATTGATGTAGGCTGCTTAGGACTATCATATGACTCCTCATAGAGAATGGTTTTCCACATATGAGAAGTATGATAGAGGTCCTTGGTGACAATAGTTCATATCCTATCATTGGTCAGGGCAAGGTATAGTTGTGTTTCAGTGATGGGAGGATGAAAACCCTCCACGATGTTTTGCATATTCCAAATTTAGCTAGGAATTTGATTTCAGTTTCTAAGTTGAATGATGCTAGAATGCATGTAACGTTTGATAAGTATGGTTACAGATTGGTAAGAGAGTTTGGTGATAGTGAGAGGGACAAGGAAGGGGACACTATTTAAGCTAGAAACCACTACTATTTATAACTCTAGAAAAACCTAAAAATACTTGTATGTTATGGCACCGCAGATTGGGCCACATAAGTGAAACTAGTTTAAAAATCATTTTGAATAAAAAATGTTAGATGGTTTATCTTATTCTGATAAGAGTTTTGATTTCTGTGAACATTGTGTGTTTGACAAACAGAATAGAAATCCATTTCCTTCAAGCAATTACAAATCTAAGAAAATTGAAACTTATTCATTCAAATGTATTTGGTCATGTGGATGTTGAATCAATTAGAAAATCTAGATATTTTGTTTCCTTCATTGATGATGTCTCAAGATTTACCTAGATTTATTTTATGTGACATAAATATAAAGTAGTCACCAAGTTTAAGAAATTTAAAGCCTTAGTTGAAAAGAAATCAGATTGTAAAATAAAGGTTTTGAGATATGATAATGAGGGGAATACTATTCTGGGGACTTTGATGAATTCTGTAAGCATGCAGGAAATGCTAGATAGAAGACTACTCCATATACTCCATAGTAGAATGGAGTGGTAGAAAGGATGAATCAAATAATCATGGAAAGAGCCAAAAATATGCTAAGTGGTTCACAATTAGATAGATGTTTTTGGGCAGAAGCTAAGAGTACTGCTTGTTACTTATTGAATAGATCTCATTGCAAGAATTTTGAAAAAACTCATTATGAAGTGTGAACAAGTAAGAAACCTTTTGTTTCACATTTAATGGTATTTGGTTGTGAGGCTTGTGTTCATGTGCCTAAAGAAAAATGATCTAAGTTGAACAAAAAAGAAGAAAAGTGCATTTTCATTGGATATGGTGGTAATGTTAAAGGTTATAAGCTTTGGAATCCACTAACCCATAAGATTGTTTATTCTAGAGATGTCATTTTCAAGGAAATTAGAGTTATTTCAGATTCTGAATAGACAAAAGAAAAAGATAAGGAAAGGAGAGTGCACTTTGATATTAAGTAGGAAGATGCACCTTCGGAAAAACAGAGAGATGGATTTGAGGATGAGGAGGATGAAGAAGAAGAAAAAGAGGGTTCAGGTGAGATTACTGAGCAAATTGAAGAGGTTGGGGATGATAACCAAGAAGAAGTTGAGCAAGCTCAAGAATAGGAGAGCCCCTTACTCCTACTCTCAGAAGATCCATAAGACAATGGAATCCAATTGACAGGTATAGCCCAGTAGATTTCCATTGTATATTTGCTTTATTAAGTACCGACGATGAACCTAGATCCTATAGGTAAGCTATCATTGCAAATGATAGTGAGTCTTAGCAACAAGCCATGTTGGAGGAGATGACGGCCTTAGACTCATGTGACACCTAGTATCTTGGTCATTTGTTTAAAGGAAGAAAGGCCATTGTATGCAAGTGGTTCTATAAGAAGTTTGGAGCAGATGGTTCATTAGAGAAGTACAAGGCCAGACCAGTGGCCAAGGACTACTCCCAGAGAGAGGGAGTTGATTTTAGTGAAATATTCTCTCTTGTTGCAAAATTATCCTTAATTACATTTCTATTATCCATTGCTACTACTAATGATTTTGAAATTGAGCAAATGGATCTGTAAAAACTGCAGTCCTACATGGAGACTTAGAAGAGGAAATTTATATGCAACAACCTAAAGGTTTTGAGGTAAAAGGGAAAGAACACTTGGTTTACAAGTTGAAATGGTCTCTTTATGGTTTGAAACAAACACCTCAGATGTGGTATCAAAAGTTTGACTCATTTGTTTTGAAATTGGGTTTTGTAAGTGTTTAAGGTAAAATTGGGATTTGTTTATGTTTTAGTATTTAGATGTTTAAATCCTCCTTTCACCCTTAACATTCAAGGACCTAGGGTCGAGTGGCAATGCACTATCATACCCTAGTTTGCTGTGAGATGTGGGGAAACTTGGATTAGGATGTTTAATTATCAATTTTCCTTCTCTTATGCCTAATTGAATATTACAACCCTAATTTCACAAATACGACTGTAAATAGAAGAATAAAAGAAAAAGCTCTTGCAGAGGGAAGTAAAATATCAAATCATAGAGTACCTATTTTCAGGACTTCGAGGTGGAAAAATCAGGAACACAGGAGCAAGTGCCCAAGTCCAAGGCCCTAGTTTTTGTCTGGATCTGAGAAATCAGTCTGCAACTCTTTCCCGTTGTTCTGGAGATTTTCCCGTCACAGAATTTGGAGGACTAATGAGTGGGCACCCAAGTCCAGGGTGCTACTTTTCCTTCTATTCTATAATTCTGACACTTCAAGATGCCTTCCTGCAACTTCACTTTGTCCAACTCCCCAACCTGTAACCTGCAACCATGAAAACTTTGGGAGGGGGGTTGTGGTGTTTAGAGGCTTTCCTCAGTCAAGCCCTGGAGGACACTTAAGTCTTCGAATACCGTTGTTAGATAGAGAGTGCGTGCCCTTGTGAGACAGAGACAAAAACCAAAGGAAATGATGATGAAAACACAATATAATGTCACCTTGTAGTGAAGATCTCATGGGAGGAAGATGCTCTTCATTCCATGATGAAATGGATGCTCAAATCTGCAAACACAAACACATAGACAACACAATTCTGCTCTTTCAACACAATGAAAGCCTTGAATCACCTTTAGGATGCATAAAGTTCACAATAATCATCTAGTTTATAAATGAATGCCTAAACATGTTTTTATATGCAACTACAAACATTATTGCCAAGATTTCATAAATTCAAACTTACCATGTCAGCATAGGACCCAAATAATGGTCACAAGCTGACACCCAAAAATTGGGCCTGACCCAAAATAGGGCAGGACTATGGCATGGGCGCCCAAGTCTTCCCCCTATTTTGCGTAGCGATAAGCTCAAGAAGTCCTCCTAGGTCCAATTTGTCATGATACCTAGGTCTCATTCCATCGGGATGCCAAATTATGAAGTAAGATATCCTAAATGCATGCAAAAGACCCGGGAGCTAAACTTTATGAGGGAAAAGCCCCCAAGGGGAAATTTTCTAACGTTACAGTAAGAAGTGAAGAAGATAATTGTGTATATATTAAATGTATTGATGATCATATACTAATTATTGCCTTATATGTGGATGATATGTTTTTTTCAGTAACACCAAGGGTATGATTAGTGAGCTGAAAGCTCAACTTTCAGATGCATTTGAGATGAAGGATCTAGGAGCAACAAGGTACATTTTGGGTATGGAGATCAAAAGAGATTGGGTAAACAGAAAGTTTTGGTTATCTTAGAATAAGTATGTTGATGCTATTCTGAATAGATTTATTGTGTAGGATTGCAAACTAGTTAGAATTCCTTTACAAGTTGGCAATAATATTTCATTAGATATGTGACCTAAGACTGAAGATGATTTAGAGGATATGTCTAATGTGCCACATGCTAGTGTTGTAGGATTTCTAATGTATGTAATTATGTGTACTAGACAAAATATTGCCCAAGCAGTGGGAGTTTTGAGTAGGTTTATGTATAACCCTAATAGAAAGCATTGGAATTGTGCAAAAGGGGTGTTTAGCTATTTGCATGATACTTTTGATTATGTTTTGGTTTATTCTTGTACTACAATGTGGATAAGACATTGGACATACAAGGTTTTGTTGATGGAGATTGGGTGGGTGACTTGGATAGTCAAAGGTTCACTAGTGGGTATGTGTTTACTTTGTTTAGAGGAGCAATGAGCTGGATGAGTAAAAGGCAACCTACAATTACTTTATCCACCATTGAAGTAGAGTATATGGTTGCTACCCATATCTCTAAGGAGGTAGTTTGGTTACAAAGGTTGTGTATAGGTATTGGTTTTGATAGAAAAATAATTCAGATTGGTTGTGATAGCCAGAGTGCAATATGTTTGGTCAAAAATTCTATTTATCATGCAAAAACTAAGCGTGTGGATGTTCAATACCATTTTTTGGTGAAATGATTGCTAATGGATAGATAGAGCTGAAGAAGATTGACACTCAGGTGAATGTTGCAAATTCACTTACTAAACTTGTGAGCACAGAGAAGTTTACATGGTGTAGGGAGGCCATGGGCCTTGTTCCTAGTGCTTAGTTGTTTTATGTTTTCTTATGGATGTATTTATAATGTATGATGTCAAGTGGGAGAATGTTAGGATTAAGGTGCTATCAACCTTGTAAATCCTATGTAATTACTTACTCATAATATTCTTTGTAAATCATCCATAAGGGAAGATGTATTCACCAAGAAGTAGTCTTGTTTCAACCACATTTTGGATCCTTGTACCCAACGGGGGCCGTGGGGTGTGAAGATTTTTTTATTTTAGAAAATTTCCTTGTAAAATATTGTAATTTCATAGTCAATCTGGATCATTCATCATTAGGTCACAGATCTGACAGTAGAAGTTATGTTAGGGTTTTTTGTCCTAGAAAGCAACACTTTTTAATGAGGGCATTATATTATGGCTATAAAGTAGTAGAGAGTTGAAACTGAAAAATAGGCATTGTTGGATTGAAGACTGAAGAGGAGATTGATAGTGTTGTATTGTAAACTCTATTGAAGTTAATACAGACTGGTGCATCTCTTCTTGTGTGGAGTTTTTTCTTGAAAGGGTTTCTCCACGCAAATATTGTGTTATGTGTTTGACCCTCTGTTATGTTATTTCATTGTGTTGACTTCATACTATCTCCATTTTTTGTCTTGCATAGTTAAATATCTATATTATAGTTGTAATTAGATTTTCATTGATAGTTGATCAACTCCATTTCTAACATTTTGTATATTCAACCCTAAGGTATATGGCATTATAGCCTATGCTTAGTCTGTAAGGAGGTGTATTTTTGTAATTATCCATGTCTATTGTATGTTTCAATTTGGATTTTAAGTTGTATATATACTTACCATCCTACATGGAAGGATATCTACTGTAATCATTTTGTAGTTTGCAACCCTCTTCTTGCAGCTACCCCCTTATTAATAAAAATTATGTGTAGCTCCAAAATCAATGAGAATAGTGATTCTTTGGCCACAAAGAACTCCACAGATCTTGAAGGGATTATACTTGCAAGCTCTTGAGATTTGTGCAAGAGTATTCTCTGAAGCTTCCTTCTCATCTTGTCCTTCTATCATGTTTTCTTCTTCATTTTATTCAATTTCAACTTGCTATCCCAAACTTTCAACCTCTAATTCTTCATTAGAAACAAACTCAATGTAGTGAACTCGCCCCTTTTTGAAGCGTCTATGACTAGGAGCCCAAGGATCCTTGCAAGTAAAATAAATATTCTTCCTTCCCAACTCATTTTTTGCCTCATCATCCATTTTTGGAGGCAAACTCTTATGTTGATTAGTTTTTTTCTGAAATGGCTTCTTTGAGGGAAAAGTCTTCTTTTTAAATTTATGTTTTGGAAGAGCTGACTGAAGAGCCAAGGCTCTCTTGATAGCCTCTTGTAGAGATGAAGGATCAAAAGCTTTGACTAAGCCCCTAAAATATTCTATCAAACCTTCTACAAACAACATAACCAATCTTTTTCAATAATATTAGGAATCATAACAAGTTTTTGGAAATTAGCAATTTAACTCTCCACATTTCCATACAGTTTGAGCTAGCTCATGAAAGTGCACCTTAGGGTCCTTCCTATCAAAAGTCTCAATTAATCTTCTACTGAACTCACCATATGAATTTATAAGGCTATGAACCTTGAGTGATCGGCCCATGATACCACCATTCATGAGCGGTTCCTTTTAGATGAAGTGTTGCAAACTTAATGGATTCATCTTCAACCATTGGTCAAAATGATAAATAAGTGTCCAAATTTTGAATCCAGGCACAAGATGTACACTTATTGCTTCCATCAAAAGGGAAAGTGTCAACTTTCCCAAGGCATGTAGGTAATCCCTTTGGTGTGTATGTGGCCTATGATCATATCTAGGCTAACTCCTTGACTTCTTTTGTTTCAAGAATTGATTGAGGGATAGCTCGTCCAGAATCTCCTCGGGAAGGGCTCGATATTTAGTATAAAAATTAGTAATCTCATCAACCATAGGGACTTCAACTTCTAGTCCAAGTACTTCCTCTTTGTGAAAGAAAGTTGATTGGAAGGGTCTTGTAGTAGAACCAACAATAGTTCTAGTGGAGTGATTTATGTTTTTTGGCAAATTATTAATCCTTGAGATGCTTCCTTCACCATTCTTATTTTGAGGCATGCATTCGTATTTTGGTCCATCTTATGGAGTAATTGTGCCATCATGTATAACATCATGTCAAACTTACATTAGTCCTATCATGAGGACTATCACCCACATTTGTTTCTTTACCATTATTTGCCATATTTTATGAGACAACTTCTAGAACAACTTCTTCCCTTGGTTAATTTGTACCCTTATTTTTCTCTTTGATAATATTTGTATTCTTTGTCATTGTCATGCATGGGGAAGGAACTGCATGAAAGGATTAGCTTCTAAACAATAGGCTGGCAAGACTGCCAATTTTGATACCACTGTAAAGACCAACACCAATTTTTTAAATTTTTTTGCGATATAGAAAATGCAAATGCAAGTTCGGGCACTTTCTAATCACCAAGTTCCCAGTGTGGGCAACATGAGAGCATAAGGTGTTTGGACAACACACAATCTATCTAGATGAATACACCATTGAAATAAAAGGCAGCAAGCTGACTAGAGCATGCAGGCGACATAGCCGACCCAAATCAACACCTCTTTAATGGAAAAACATGCTTAGAGAATTCAAAGCCATTGGTATATTACAACAGAATCTAATCAAGCCAAAATGGTTGATTGCATGTGGATCCAATCAATACCAAAAGGGGCTTGAAATGTAAATGGGTCTAGCAATGAACTGACCAAGACCTTCAATTTTGAAATACATATAATCAACTATATACCATCTAATTTTACAATATTATGAGTATGAAATGCATGACTTTTGGTGATACTACCATCTGGAATTACAATAAATACAATATGCACTACTAGATATGACTTGATAGAAATACTAATCTGCAACACTTTGATATATTATTCAAATCAACTGATATACTACTGCAACACACATGTTAGTCCATTAAAATTAGAAATCATGATGTGACATGCTCACAAAATAAACAACTAAAGCAACTAGATTGCCATACTAGCATCAAACTGAACTTAGACTGCTACCAATTGATACCAATTGAGAAATATCACAAAACTATGAAATTTTTCTAATAATAAGGACTAAACAGTGTAGTAGGTACAATTGTACGACCCATAGTTTTACCCCAAATTAATAGAAAACCATCACTAAACTATACAAATAGTAGGGATCTAAAGGTGTGGCTGGCAATTTGCTTAAGGAAAGAAGCTAGAACAGGTATTGATTCAAAATTTTACTTCACACACCCCCTCTGCAGGTATGCAATATGACCTATAGGTACAATACAAATGGTAAGTTAATGTCGGCCATCCAAAATTTGCTGCAAAACATCTCTAACTCTAGGTGCCTCCAAAAAAATGTGGTACAACTCTACAACTCTATTAGAAGGTATAAAGACTTCAAAAAGGTGTCTTAGAACTTGCATCAATGTGGCCCAGCATACCCCAGAATGGTACGACTGCAACACTTAGAACACTTCAAAATTTCCATTAGTAATATACTGGAATCTCAATCTCATAGCTAGGAAATTAATCAAACTCAAACAATCACTCAAAACAAATCAAAAATCTCCATTCTCAATAACAAACTAGAAAAACTTTGACCTTTAGCACAATGGTGATTTCTGGGTGAAATCACATAGCTAGCTAGGAGGATTTTCGTCTTTGAAACTGGATTCACCAAAGGGTTTTCATCCTTAGGCAAATGGAAGAACACACATTCATTCTTAGAGAAAGAAGAAAATTTGTAGTAACCCTTCTTTTAAAGACCAAACTTCCTTTTATAGCTTTTTAGAGCTATTTTGGGAAAAAGTGCTTTTTACTTTTTCACTACTTTTGTGAAAAATAGCTTTTTGTTTTTTTGTTGCTTTTTCTAAAAACCACTTCTTTCTTTAATAAAATAACATAAAGTGTCCTTATGACCACTTTTCAGCACCTTGAGCCTAGTCTCACTTTATCTACACACTTAAAACATCCTTTTAAATAATTAAATTAAATTAACTTATTTTCCCTTTACTAACACCCAATAGCCTACGAAAAAACTTAGGAAAATAGGCTAATGGTTACCAACTGCTTATGCTTGAGAAAGAGACATTAAACAACACATCTGGTACATCTATAGCCCTTGGAATGTTTCAGATCTGGTCCAAATTTTTTAAATCAGGTAAAAGGCCTGTTAGGAATTGCATGTAGAAGATATCAATTAAATGCAAATAAAGATTAAATAGAGGAATGAAAATACACAGGAATAATAACAGCGAGAGATAATTTTTAATGTGGTTCACCCAAACTCAGGCTACATCCACAAATAGAGAGTCCAATATTATTATCCAACAAATGAAACCAATTACAACCAGTAATCCCTTGCAACTCGATACTGCTACAAATGCTACAATATAATATCAATGGAAAACCCTAACCCTTATCTATTTTATCAAGACTTATGTCAGTTGTAAAAATATGGTTTTATGTCAGCCAATAGAAAAGTAATTCATGACACCTTTATACAATAATAGGCAATTTTTGCTTTGGGGAAGCTGCCCCCGAGCCCCCAGCTGGGGGCAACGTGGGCTCCGCCCCCGGGCCCCCACCGAGGGGGTCAAGGCCCCAGGCCTCGCAAGAGGGTCTCCACCCCCCTTCCGATTCACCCGTTAAATGATTTGGGGGGGAAATTTAACCACCAAGTCTGATTAGGCTCCATTTAACAATGAGCCCCCCTTGCATAATAGAATCTTATTATAATCAATAATTGCAGTAATAGGAAGACAATTGAAATAATATGTAAAAATCTTCCATAAGCAAATGTATGCTTTAAAGGATGTCCATTGAAAATAAATTCCCACTGTTGAGGGAAAATTGGATCTAAAGGAATAATCAATTTAATAATATCAATGATACCCAAAACTCAATGAAATAATGAACAAAAGAGATCAATCAAACAATGAACAATACAAAGCAAACCTCCTTTAATTATCAACTTCCATTGATCGCCTATCACAAATGATCTTGTCTATGAATATGGCCCTCAGAAGGTGCACTTCCTTGTTATGATACCAAGATGTTCAAATGGGAACGGCTATGATAGTTCCGCCATGAAGATGAGCTTCACAACAATGATAATAGTGTGTAGTAACAAGTGTGATCGCAAGCAATGAAGGAATTGGTGCCAAAGACGCACTGTAATTCCTGCAGAGTAACAATACTTAAATTTTGGATGAATGAAATGGAACAATTGGGTTCAATTTATACACTTGGGAAAGAGAAGATCAACAGTATGGAAAGAACGAGAAGATCAACGGTATAGAACGGTTGAGGAATGTGCACCAATATGAAGAAGACATGTGTCTTGCTCTATTTTGCATGGGAGGAATTAATAAAATAGAAGAATGAGTTAATTGAAGAGATTAATCAATTAAAAGAATAAGTCAATCAGTTAAGAGAATAGAACTAGAAGATGGAAATTGCATGAGGATAACAAGATATTTTCACTCAATTAAATATTTAGAATATTCAATTGCATGTGCACAAAGATTGAATTATATTTAGAGATAACTCAATTTAGAAGAAATGGAGAACTTAAATAAATATTTGATTTATTTAAATTTAGAGAAGATATTATTGGAAGAAACAATTAAAGAATTGGAATTATTTAATTTAGAAGATAAGAAAGTAAATTAAATAAATAAATTTATTTAGTTGTTATGCATGATTTTGGAAGGATAAATAAAACATTTGATTATATTTTATTTTTGAAGATTGAGAGAATTTAAATAAATTTGATTTGATTTATTTAAATTTGGAAGAATGATTTGATTTAATTAAATAATTAAGAATTATTTAATCGTTTGGAAGAATTTAATTAAATAAAGGATTTTATTTAATTTTGACTTTAGAAGAGGTAATTAAATGTTTCGATATTTAATTAATTTAGAGGATGTGAATCGAATAAATAAAATTGTTTATTTATTTATTGATAGAGGAATTAGATGGGAATAAATATTAAGAATATTTATTTAGAGCGAGTCGTGTCATTTTTAGGCGTATACATTTTGCCCCTCTTTGATGCAATGCAGTTTACTCCATTGCTTCAAAGAAATCAATTGTTGAATAATGATACATGCCCCAGTTTGCCCCTAGTACAGGTTATGACGATAGGATGCCCCCTCGGGAGATTGGATGGGAAGAAAGCAGAAGGCATGAGACGGACGAGCTCACAAAGACGAAGGGAAAACTTGGTTAGGTTTGAAGGAAATAGGATGTGTTTCAGAGAAACAGGAAGAAAGTGGGGAGAAACAGATGTGGGAAGTAGTCATAGTCACCACATAGCTAGGTTTAGGGTTTGCATGCTATATATAGGAGCTGGGTCCACAAGACAATTCATTTGCACACTTGGCTTTGTTTGATTTGCTTCTAAGAGCTTAGGATAGCATAGGACATAGAGTAGTCAGCACGAGGATGGATATTCCACATGAGGAACATCGCTTTGAGCGAGTCTGATGATTCGACCAGCCAGCAGAGGCATGACCCTCGGTGTGTATCTCAAAAAATTTTCCCTAGAGTCAATTTTTAGTGCAATAAATGCTAGGAGAAGTTAGGCTTAGACAAATGTGACAAATTGTAGTTTCACACATATGGCATGTGAAACTGCACATCTATAATTCTATGGCACATTTAGGATATAGAACGGAAGATATTTTAAAGTTGCGCATGCATGAGTTAAGTTGGCGCATGTATAATTCTGCGGCGCATTTACGGTATGAAGTGGTGCATGCAACTGGGCAGCACATTTACAGTATGGGACTGCACATGCATGGAATCTTGAGGTGCATTTGCTAGAAGTGGCACATTTGACAGGAAATGGCGCATGTACCATCTGTTATGGTGCATATGATATAGATATGTAGTTTTCTTAACAAAATTGACTCAATTGGCATCTTGTTTGACACGTCAATCAATAAGCTATCTCTGAGATTGCAAGAATCTAGTCAAGAGATGTAGTGTGCTATTTTGATCAATTTGACATGTTAAGTTAGTTGATATGTTTCTATAGATATGTTGAGTATGGTACTTGCAGCTTTAGGTTGATGCCTTGCTTTGCGTGCTTTACAGGAGGACATATGAGATACACTTCAGTTGAGGGAGCAGTTTCCCATGCCAATGTTGCAGAGACATATGCTGACAGAGATGGATCGAGAGGCGCTCGGCATGATGGGATTGGACTATGTATGCTTTATGGATGTAAATGGTGTTTGCTTTTTTTTTGACATCTTAATGGTGCAAGTATTTTGAAGTGCTTATTTCATCATTGGGTGATTTTTTTTGGGTACTTTTTCGAAATGTTGTAAGTTAATACAAGCATCTAGATATAATTGAACCGAGATGGCCTAAGTATCGCTTACATGGATTTTGATTTAGCAAGTTAATACAAGCATCTAGGTATAATTGAACTGAGATGACCTGAGTATTTCTTGCGTATCAACAGACAAGGATTGCCCCCGTTCTTGTTGGACCTTTGATGTCCTCGATAATCTTTCGCCGATCATGTCTTTAGACAAGGCTTCACATTACTAAAGTTTAATCCACAAACAGTAAAACAAAGAAAAATGATTATGCCCCCATCATAGCATCTCTAGCTTTTGGCATCCTTGAGTAGTATAGGAAGGCATAATAACAAAAATTAGGACTCTGTAAGATAACCTAACCAACACAAAACATTCTTGCATTTAGATGTGTTTGTTTCTTGCCATAATTCAGATAGAATCATTTAGGGAGCCTTGGATACTTGCTTGCTTTGCTGTGGATAGGTTGAGGTCTCACGTCAAAAATTTCTCCTTGAAAGCGTGCTTTGCTGGTGAAAGATTCCACAATCCTTATTAGTGAGACGGACCTTAAGGGACTGACCTAGTGCCTCGGGGGCTCATTGCTAAATGGCCTTGCCTATGTGATGACGCAGAGGCAACGTAGTTCAGGGTAAACCCTAATGGACCATGGATGGACTAGAGGATAGATGACAAGAAATGGGATGGATGGAAAGGTGGAGCCTCGGGGGCACATTAAAAAAATGGCCTTGCCTACGTGACAACGCAGAGGCAACGTAGTTCATGGACCTTGGACCATGCAGATACTGGCAATAGACACTATGCTAGGCTGACACTATGGATAGGATATGGAATAAAACCTTGGTTGACAAGGCAACAAAGAGATAGAGTATCAAGACATGATAGGTTATCGTTAGGATTTTATTATGGAATAGATATGGATCGAATGGGACATGAGTGAAGGAAGAATGGACATAAGGTGATTGGTTTCCCAAAGATGGAGGAAGCGGTTTATCACAAGTAACGCCTATTTACCAGGTTTTTACTACTTGCTTTTACTTGCACGAAAGCTAGAAAGTATGATGATGCATGTTTGCCAGGTTTTCATCATGATACCTATCCAAGGCGCCTATTTGCCAGGTTTTCACCAAAGGATGATTTTTTTGTATTTTTCTTTTTTTTTTTTTGTATTTTATGCCCCCCTTACATTGGGGTTCTCCTAGGTATAGAACCTGCGAAGATGCATGCTATTAATTGGGTCATCAAACAACTCACCCTCTGATGTTGCTAACTGATATGCCCTCGATCCATAAGCTGCTACAATCACATAAGGCCCAAGCCACTTGGGTTCAAACTTGCCTTTCTTTTCCCTATCTTGTTGATTGCAGGGGTTCTCTTTAAGTACTAGATCTCCAACCTTAATGACTCTTGGCTGGACTCTATGGTTATAACTTCGTGACATCATTTGTTGATATGCTTTGAGATGATCAAAGGCTTTCTGTCTCCTTTCCTCTAGCAACTCTAGTTCTTGCAATCTAGAAACTTTGTATTCTTCATCTGATATGAGACCTTTTAACGACACCCTGAGAGATGGTAACTCGACCTCTATGGGGAGGATAGCTTCTGAGCCATAGACAAGGGTGTAAGGGGTAGCACCTGTGGGAGTGTGTATACTGGTTCTATAGGCCCACAAAGCAGGATTGAGTTGGATGTGCCAATCATGGCCAGCATCATTGACTATCTTCTTGAGAAGTTTCAAGATGGTTTTGTTGGATGCTTCAGCTTGACTGTTGCCTTGGGGGTAATAGGGTGTGGAGAAACGGTGTTGGATTTTGAATCGGTCACAGACTTCTTAGACATCCTGGTTTTTGAAGGGTCTTCCATTATCCGTGATAGTGGATGAGGGAATTCCATATCTGCAGATGAGGTAATTGAGCATGAATGAGGAGATTTGTTTACTTGTGATGGTGGTGAGGGGGACGGTATCAATCCACTTGGTAAAGTACTCGGTAGAGGTGATTATGAATTTGTGGCCACTGGATGAGGGTGGATGGATTTTTCCTACAAGGTCGAGTCCCCATTGACAAAAAGGCCAAGGTGTCGTTAAAGGTCTCAACTCTTGAGTTGGTGCATGTATCAGGTTCCCGTGTATCTGGCATTATTTGCACTTCTTTACAAACTGATATGAATCTATCTCCATGTTTGGCCAAAAATAACCCAAACGCATGAGTTTCTTAGCTAAGGAAGGACCGCTAGAGTGTGTTCCGCAGATCCCTTCGTGTACGTCTTGCAAAGTTGTTTGAGATTCTTCTCATTCTAAACAACAGAGTAAAGTACCATCTAGACCACATCAGTATAGGGTGTTGGCAATAATGGTATAACGAGAGGTTTAGCATATAAAGGTTCATCATTGATTTGAAGATAAGTCAAGTGGGAGGGTGTTGTCCTTGAGGTAAGTGTAAACTTTACTGTACCAAGGTGAATCAGATCCAACTAATAGGCATATGGAATGGATTTCAGGAAGATCATACGCTGGTTGTTGAATTTTCTCCACCATGAACTCGTACCATAACTCATTCTCTGGGATCTCAAGGAGTGAAGCAATGGTTGTCATGGCATTTGCTACTTTGTTTTCTATGCGAGGTATCTGCTCAAAAGAGATGATCACAAAGTATTCCTTAAATTCATCCACCATCCTTTTGTATGGGACAAGCTTCTCATCTTTGGTTTGGTAGTCATCATTGACTTGGTTGATCACTAGCTGAGAGTCACCATAGACATGTAGCTCTTTGATTTTCCATTTTGTTGCCATTTTGAGACCAATGACTAGGGCTTCATATTTTTCTATGTTGTTAATGCATGAGAATAATAGATGATAAGACTTCGGTATGGTGTCGCCATGAGGAGTTATAAACAAGATTCCTGCCCCTGATCCATGGTTTGTGTAGGACCCATCAAAGTAGAGTTTCCAGGAATGTGTTGATATATTAAATAAGGATTCATATGGAAAACTCAAATTGCTTTGATGTGGTGTCCTGTAGTGGTGCATCCGCTAACTGATCCACAATGATTTGTCCCTTGATAGATTTTCTGTCTACATACTCAATGTCGTATTCACTTAGGAGCATTACCCACTTAGCTAGGTGACCTGTTAGAGATACTTTGCTTATTAGGTACTTCAATGGATCTATTTTTGCAATAAGTTTGACTGAATGTGCTAGCATATAATGATGGAGTTTTTGGGAAGCAAAAACTACAGCAAGGCATGATCTTTCTATCTGAGAGTATTGCAACTCATAACCCACCAATGTACGACTGCTGTAGTAGACGGCTCTTTCTTTACCTTCATAATCTTGATGTGCTAGTAGGGCCCCAAGAGCTGTTGGTGTAGCAGATATGTATAGTAACAATGGTTTCCCTTGGATAGGAGGCATGAGAATAGGTGGATTCATAAGATACTCTTTTAGTTTGTCAAATGCCTCTTCATATTTTTCATCCCATCTGAATGGAATGTTCTTATGTAGGATATGAGTGAATGGTTGACACTTGTCTACTAGTTGTGATATGAATCTATGGATTGCTTGTAGCTTGCCTTGTAGAGATCTTAGTTGAGTAAGATTCTTGAGTGGTGGCATGTCCATAATAGCCTTGACTTTGGCGGGGTCCACCTCTATTCCATTTGTCGATACAATAAAACCTAGGAGCTTACCTGAGATGACTCCAAACATTTCTTTGGGTTCAACCTGACTTTGAATTGTTCTAGTCTCTGAAAGACTTTCTTTAACACATCTAGGTGTGATTCTCTTGTGAGTGACTTTGCAAGGATATCATCTACATAGTCCTCCATTGTGACGTGCATCATATCATGAAATATAGTGGTAATAGCACGTTGATATGTGGCTCCTACATTTTTTAGCCCAAATGGCATGACATTCCAGCAGAAAGTGCCCCATGGACAAGTAAAAGTTGTCTTATGCTGGTCTTTCAGTGCTATCCTTATCTGATTATATCCTGAGAAGCCATCCATGAGAGATAACATGGTATGCCCTACTGTTAAGTCGACTATGATATCTATATTTGGCAACAAAAAATCATCCTTGCGACAAGCTTTATTTAGATCTCTAAAATCATTGCATATTCTGACTCGACCATCAGGTTTGGACACTGGTACTATGTTGGAGACCCATTCAGGATAGTCTATAGCTCTGATGAACCCTACATCCAGTAGTTTCTTGAGTTCTTCTTTTACAAGTAGTGCAATGTGTGGATGCATTTTTCTAATCTTCTATTTCACTTCTAGATCTAATGGAAGGTGATGTAGAATCAAATCTGGATCTAATCCCGACATATCTGTGTATGACCAAGCAAAATTGACTTGCTTTCTCTTGAAGAATGGTACAAACTTAGTCTTCTCTAGTGGGGTTAGAGACTTAGCAAAGTGAACGATCTTAGGCTGTTCCTCTGTTCCAATGTTAATAGGCTCTGTGGGTTCCACAACAATCTGAGACTTCTCCTAGTGCATGTCATTGGGGAGAGTGTCAAGCCTTCCATCGTCAGGTGCCACAATTGGGTTTTCACCTTCGGTTGCATCCTTTCTTTTTACTATTTTGGAATCTGACACTGTCGTGGAGTAGTTTTCACTGTCAGATCTAGTTTTTATTTTGATATTTTTGCAACTGGAAGGCTTGGCACCCTCTCTGAAATAAGCCATGGTATTAAGTTCAATGGTGAAGCTAGCTTTATGATCTCCTTTAGGTAGGTGGTCCCTAAGTTCCATGTAGTCAATATAGGCATCGCCTTTTTGGAACATATCTAGTTGTGGGGTTCCTCGTAGATCCCAGTCAATAAGCTCAGGATGCACAAGGGGGAGGGAGTCAGAGGATAGATCTGACTCATTGATAGTTTGAATGGATATGCTAGGAGTATTGGTAGGGGGAATGTTTGGGATGGTACTTTCCTCCAAATTATTTATCACGATAGAACTCGAACCTTCCTCAAAAGTTGTATTCCCAAGGATAGGCAAATCACACTCTAATGGCCTATTCGGTAGTGTTTGTCCCTCACAGTAGGGGCTATAGGTTTGAATGGTATCAGCCTCTTTGTCATCATAGGAATGCTCTGTCAGCTCCTCCCACTCATACTCATTGGAATCTGTGTCATTGTCCTTTTGAAGGGTATGGATCATTTCCACAAGACAAGCATTTGCTTTAGCTTTGCCCTTATCTTTATATCCTAGACCTTTTGTAGTTCTAGCCAATGAGGATGAAGAAGGTTGAATGGGTTCTATAATTCCTTCTTTTCTTAGGCCAATGGGGCCTTGTCCTTCGTAACCCTATGTAGGATAGATTCACCTCGCCCATAGATTTCCATTGGGAGCTTAGGTGGTTCTTGTTGTATGTTCTCTTCTTCTTCTGTGTAAAGCCATTGTAGGATATCTCTTTCCTCTGTTTCATCTAATAAGGTCCCCCATTTTACAAAGAGAGCTGTGGGAGGTGTAGGAGGGGCAGATGGCTTTGGAAAATGCTTGGCTTGCCCAAAGGATCTAGGAGATAAAGGCATTTTGGCTAGATTGAGGATGTGCTCAATGGAGTATTCCCCTACTCTTATTTCTTTGATGGTAATCTTCTGCTCTTTGGGTTTTGATGAGGAAGCTTCAGAGGTAGGATCATGCTATGGGGTAGGGGATGTAGATGCTCTATTGTTTGGTATGATGCAATAAGGTTTTGAAAGGACAGAGTTGCAATGCTGAAAGGGATCAGGGTCACCTTGGATGGTGACTTGCTTGCCATTATGAGGGAATTTTATGCATTGATGATAGGTAGAAGGCACATCTTTCATGGCATGAATCCATGGTCTACCTAGGAGAATATTATAGGTGAGCTCCCTATCTAGGACTTGGCACACAATGCCTTTTATCACCGGTCCCACTTGTGTGGGTAAGACCACTGTTCCATTGGTAGTTCTCTCCTCCTCATCATAGGCTTTGATAGTTATCTTCTTCCTTGGATCAACTGCATTTTTAGATAACCCCAATGTAAGGACCAACTTTTGCGTGTAAATATTTAAACCAACTCCCCCATCAATGAGAACCCTCTTGATGCGGTGCTTATGGATGAAGGCAACGATATGCAAAGGGGTGTTATGAGGTTGAGACACTGAGAGGTCATCTTGTTCGGTAAATGATATGGTACTAAAGGAGGTCAAATTACCTACCATGGCCTGAAACTTCTCTTGGGCCAAGTTAGTGGGTACAGTGGTTTCCACTAAGGCTTTATCAAGAATCTCCTTTTGGGAAGGAGATAGATGCAACAACTCTAAGATAGAAATGTGGGTAGGAGTCTTTCGTAGTTGGTCTATGACACTATACTGATGGAAGTTGGATTGAGATGGTGATGACCTTGGAGGAATTGTATTCAATGTGACCTTACCACTGTGGGTTATGATACTACAATCAGTTCTATTGGGTTTTGATTGTTGGTTGGGTGTGACCACATTGATTTGTGGGACATGCTCTAATATGCAATTGATGGTATAATCGAATAGCATACTTGCATAATTGGCATTACTATTCCCATTATTCTGATTTTGCCTATTGCAATTTTTGTTGTTGTCGTCGTCGTTGTTGTTGTACAAATTGTCATGATTGAGAAGCAGATCTTTGTAAGCCACATGTGTCTCATTAGAAGTATGTTGTTGAGTTCCTCCTTGATTTTGATCAAGCACGTCTTGAATAACATGTTTGAGATGGATACAATTGTTGGTTGTATGTCCTCTTCCTCTATGATACTCATAATAGTCGGTGTATTTCCAATAGTGAGGTTTAATTTGAGGCTCATAATCACTTGTGGGCAATAGAAAGATTTCATTGTTGGCCAATAGCTTCCTTAATGCGGATTCTTGGGACTCTCCCAGCAGTGTGAATTTTCACCTTGGATTCCAGTTGAACCATGGTCTTGGCTCCCAAGAGAATGTTTTGTTGGGTGCAACATTGCTTGCCTCTCCTTTGAGAGTGAATATCAGTTGTTGTTTGGGAGCCGCCACCTTGGCATCAACTACTCCACGTTGATGACATTTGTGTTCTTAGTCCAAAACTTTGATTTGTCAGTCGTGTAGTTGGAGGTAGGTGTTTCATTGTATAACTTGATTTACCCCTTGGCGATCATAGCTTTCTTGATGAACAATCCCATTTCAATGACCTTCAAGAATGAAGTAGGGCATTGGATTTGTATTTGATAGCTAAGGTCAGAGTTGAGGTTATGGACAAACATCTCCATTAATTGCTTCTCTGGTACATCATATGAGCATTTGCTTGCTAGTTGTCTCCACCTTTGTAGGAAGGAGGTGAATGATTTACCACTCTTTTGCTTGGTATTGCATAAATCAAGCATGGAGACTTTGTGCTCAATATTGTAGAAGAAGTGCGTGATGAATTTGTTGACTAACTCATCAAAAGTTTTGATGCCTGGTGGGAGTCGTGAGAACCATTCCATGTCTTGACTACCTAGAGATCTAGGGAATAGTCTCATTAAGTAAGTCTCATTGTGAGCTACTTTCATGCATGTTGCGTTGAATTCCCTAATGTGATCTCTAGGGTCCCCTTTCTCTTTGTATTTGTCAAACTTAGGAACTTCAAATTGAAATAGAAATGGTGTCATGTTCAACTTTTATCAAAGGGGTACGGTGCAATATCTTCTAAGGAGTAGGTTTTAGTGTTTGTACGCATTTTTAAATCCGTCATTTGTTGCATTAGACCCTCGATTTATTTCCTCATTTCTTCCATAGGAGTGCTTTGGTCTATGTCTTTCTTGCCTTTTTCATGATTATCCTCTATGGTTTCTTGGATTTTGCTTAGATCGAAATTGACGGGGAGCTTAATTCCCAGATATGCAAGATGATAAAAATACTTGTGAGGGTCCTCATGGAGCACTTTCTCTAGCAAGCATTGGAATTTCTGATCTTGGAGGGTTCCTTGATACTCTTCGTGAGAGATTTCCTCATCACTATCATGAGGGGTGATGATGTGGCTGGATGATCCAGCCATTTCAAGTTGCTTTTTGTATTGAGATCTAGTAAGAATCATGCAAGGTGATGTGGGATGAGGTGGGATGAAACTAGAGATTTTGGCAAGGTGCCGATGGAGACTACTGAGAATAGGATACTTATGACAAGATTTGGACAAGGGACTCTTTCGATCAATGATTCCAAGTAAGACGGCCGATACAAGATGATAGCCACTAGTAAGGGTACTCGATACCTATCTTACTATGTAGGGACTAGTTTTGCACCAAGACCACTAGCGAAGTTTTGTGACCTACTAGGGTTACTTGAATCGAAAATGATACGAAAAAGGGGCCTATGCTGATTTGATATGGGATACTCTAACTTTGGACTAGGATGACCTGATAGAAGGTGAATGGGATGACCAACAAAAGAGAGATTTTGACATGAAATGGATGGAAAAATGATTGCAAGGTAAGATCTGATCTTAGAATTCGGAACTAGGCTGAAATGGGTACCTAGAAATGATAAAATTTTCTCTCAAAGACTGTGGAAGTGCTCACTGTCATGCATGTACCAGAAGAGATGCACCGTAGAAATTGGTAAATACACAGCAAGTCAGCACAGAAGTGCCACACTGGTAAATTGCAAATGTGTTGTAATAGGTTGTAAAAGTGTTGCAAGTCAGTACAAATGTGCCATAGGTCGGTCCAAATGCACAGCAGAAGAGGACGAATGTGCTACTCTAGTTTTCTTAGTATTTTTGCAATTTTTTGGAAATTTTCTGATGTTTTTGGTACTTTGGTTGAAAAATAGTCTCTTTTGATCTGATTTTCTCTATTTATGGCAAGAAGACACAGCAAACACAAAGAATATTTTTATGGTTTTTTTATTTTTTTGTGATTTTTTGACTCTTTTTGGACTAAAAGGAAAAGCAAGTACAATCTTAGGCTTCAAATGGATTAAAGGGTTTTTGGCCACTAGAACAAAAAGGTGTTTAATGAAGGCAACCATTCGAGTGGTTATACATGCGGCATCACTACTCTCCATTGTGGAGTCTCCCAGCTTGCAAGGGTTGCACCTTGGAGGGTTTTAGGGGAGGTTAGCTATCGGTATAACACAATTGCACTTGTTGTTTGAAGCTTTCACTCCAAACACAATTTATTTATAGTGGATTGGTAGGGCTTCGCATCTAGCCTGTTACCACTTAGGGTCATTCCTACTTGGATGAACGGTATCCAAGAGCAGGCCCCTCTAAAGGAAAAACACATGCAAAAATGATATGTCTATTACAATGGCTGAGCAAGAATACATCTGGTCAAACCATCTTTGTACAGTAAAACAAAAACTATAGAATAATATATTATTGTCTTTTGGATGATTTTACAATGCAGTACATTGGCTTTTTAAAGCCTTGTTATTCCTGTATATAACTTCTTATGGGAAAGTAACTTTCCGAAACCTAACTTATAAACTAACATTTATTTAGGTAACAAAGTAATATCATTGTGACTATTATGCCAACATTCTCCCCCTTATTACATTGTTCCTGCAATATTACCAAGGGACCCCCCTGAATGCTAAAATACTCAACACAGCTGATTACATAATACGATACATATTTATAGAAGATCTTCTCCCAAAGAACAAATCTTGAACCAAGCAGGGCTCCATCACGCTGTCTCATCTACCCTCAGAAAGGCGTAGCTTCGAGCTATGTTCTTGAGCTCTTTAGTCACAAGCTCTCAAATCACAGAGTCGAGAATTATTCAATAATGAACCCTAAGAGATATGACAGATCTCTGCCATTATCTAGTGACCCTGAAAGGTTATAATTCTTGATCATATACTCTTTGAAGCTCGCTGGACAACAATCCATATTGAGATCAACACCAAATCCCAAACCTGTCTCCAAAACAAATTCTTCACAAAACATACATTCTTCAAATCTATCAGCATCAACAAAGAAAATTAAAACAACCAAAACCAAAAATGCTTCTCATGCAAAGCATCATCTCAAAGAGAGAAGCTAACTTGAGATGATGGAAAATCCTCCATCCCTTGATGCTGCCTACCTCCAATATGATATGCTTATACTCTATCCATTTACTTTAGTCTCTTCAATAGTGTAAGGAAATGAGAGCATCTCAGGATGTATTTCTAAGAATAGTGGTGTCTTCAACAAATTTAAATTCTTTTCAATTGCTTCAAAAACATGCACAACTATGCCATTAAAGAGGAAATAGACATAGAACATTTCCAACATTGACCCTTAGAGGAAAGTACAAGCAGCAAAAACTAATTTCAACAACAGAAACACTAACTCAAAAGATAGAACAGAAGACACAGATATACGTGGGGAAAACCCTTACGGGTAAAAAACCCCACACTCCAAAAAACCTAGACGTCATTGTATTATTCAGCAACAGAAAAATAGTTACAATACAAATCTGGCACTAAGCCTTTTCATGGAGATTTACATCTTGCTTCATCTGAATAATAGTTGACAGCACAACCCTGCTCAGATTTCTCCAACAACCAGGTTAGTCCTTCGGCTCTCGGCTCTATACTTTTCATCTCTCCTTAGTCCTTTTACATATAGTTAACATGCTATATGCAACAAACTGTATAAGACTTCACAGAAGAAGAAAACCCAGAGCTCTCTCTCTCTCAAATTGAACTGACTCCCATAGTCAATTTATTTCCTCATTGCTTTAGCAGTCTAAATGACACATGTAACTGACCGTTCATTCCAACAGGCATCGCTCTTTTCCAACCGTCACATAACTACCAAACCATTTTCTGACTGTTCGCATATCCGTGAGAGACTTTAGTCCCACATGCATCCGTTGTCAGTTCCTTTCCTAGTTAATATACCCGATGACTCAGTAAGACTATCGTCGACACTTTTGCCATCGACGATGCCAGTCTAACCTCATCGGCAACACCCAAACTATCAGCCGACTCTCCATCATTCACTCCAATGGTTCCATGTCCCACCGATACCAAGCCTTCACCCTTCGTCAACAACGATCTTCGTCGATGCCAACTTCACATATTGTTGAACCTGTTGAACCATTGAACCTCGACGCGAGGTTCAATAGTTCAACAGAGCGATATCTTTAGCTAAGATGATGGACCATTGAACCACTGAACTGATGAACCTATCCTATTAAACCGAGGAACCATTGAACCAATAAACTGATGCTGCCAAACCATTGAACCCGACATACGAAGTTCAAACCTTCAACGAAGTAAACAATGCATATCGGTTGAACCATTGAACTTGATGAACCATTGAACCCGACGGACGAAGTTCAAACCTTCAACGAAGTGACCAATGCATATCGGTTGAACCATTGAACCCAATGAACCATTGAACCTGACGGACGAAGTTCAAACCTTCAATGAAGTAAACAATGCATATTAGTTGAACCAAGGAACCTTTGAGCAATTAAACCTGTAATATGAGTCACTAGTACTCAACAAATAGCACAAGCATGCAAGTCTCTCAAATTTCTATCAATGATAGCATGGATGGCATCGGAACCACAAACATAATGTGTGGCCATTTTCAAATGTTAAAACCTTATCTTACCACAAAAATTAAATTTACCTCCAAATTAATCTTTTTAAATACTCCCCCTTATTTCTCCTAATTCCTCAAAAGTAAATATTTTAAATACCCTTTGCTTAATACTTATGTCTCCCTTTTAAAAACTTTTCTCCAAAAGAAATTGTAAATTTCTCCTTAAAACTTTTTAACTTTCTCCAAACAAAATTGTTTTACTCTAGGTGAAAACTTTTCAATATTTGTTTTAAACTTCATGAAACATAAACTTATAAATGCTTCTTTTACTTCTCACATATGTCTTTTACCCATCTACACATCTTTTTCTTTTTCACATTGGCTCACATTGCATAAAGCATAACATTAATAAATTTCAGTCAATTTTTAAACTCACCCGAGGAATGTCTTCTATATGCTGCAATAATAGTATTCACCAAACATTGTTTCATTCTTTCATATGGGCAGACACTTTAGCCACTTTCACCAAACTTCTGTGCTTGGCATTGATGTAAATAAACTTGTTTTAACTCCTTGTGTAGTCTTTCAAAATGCCTCAGAATGAATGCCAGATGCCTTTGACAAATGCCTCATCAAATCTTCAATGCTTCAGAGGAATGTTTAATGCTTGACAATAGTTAATGCTGCAATAAAAAAAATTATGTTTAAATCTGAAAATTGTAGCGGCCAGCACCAAAATTCAACACTCCATGTGTAGATTCAGATGCCAAACTTGTGCTTTAAATTGCACATGAAATATTGTCAAATTCTTTAAAATGTTTCTGGGTTTTATGCTCCTATTCTTTTACTTTCTAAAACATTTTGAATGTTAAAATTTTGTTGAGAAATGAAAAAGATATTGAATTTTTACTTAACTGTTATCAAAACAACATACCAATAGATAATTAAAATGTCTCTTTCATATTATTCACACCTTTGCTCCATGCCTTACACCCAAAAAGCTTCATGAAATAGAGCATCTTCAAACCCCATTCAATTCCAGTGAAAATCTTCTTCCAAATCTACCATCACTTAATTAAAAATATTCTTGACAACACAATCTCAACACACAGGCACATGAATCAACAATGCTCTGATACCATATCAAAATGGGTGAGAAAGAATACATCTGGTCAAACCATCTTTGCACAGTAAAACAAAAACTATAGAATAATATATTATTGTCTTTTGGATGATTTTACAATGCAGTACGTTGGCTTTTTAAAGCCTTGTTATTCCCGTATATAACTTCTTACGGGAAAGTAACTTCCCAAAACCTAACTTATAAACTAACATTTATTTAGGTAACAATGTAATACCATTGTGACTATTATGCCAACAATGTTTGGCATTTTGGTCACCCAAGATAGGGGAGAGCATAGGCCTGGTATCATTCCCAAAACATAGAAAACAGTGGTTCTTTTTCCCCTAGTTAAAATGAGAAAAACTAGATGAGCTATCTACTTGGACAAGCACAGAAGTTTGTTAACTTTGAAGTGATAACAAGATAGCAATGGTTCAATTTTACCCAAATAGCAATGATGTGTTTAATTTTACCCAGATAGCCTGAATTTGTTAACTTTGAAATGATAATCAAGATAGCAATGGTTCAGTTTTACCCAGATAGCAATGATGTGTTTGATTTTATCTAGATAGCAATGTGTCTAACTACGAAAGATAGCAATAGCAATGATTCAATGATATGCAAGATAGCAATGATTCAATTACCGCATTCCTAGTTAAGACTATGTGAGATTTGCATGAGCATCCATTTACTTTCCCATTTAGAAATCAAAGTGTGAGTTAACAAGTGCAACTATATGATTCTAAACTAGTACCTAGCCTGCAAACAAATCAAGAGTGTTCCTACAAAAAGACAGCATTAGCAAAAAATTTTAAGGAAACCCTAAAAATCACTACCTGGATCAGATGCACAGAAATAGAGCTCAGAAGCGCCACAATACATATGTGCTAAGACAGAGGTCAAAAGCGTAGGAAAATAGAGTGTATGCACCGAACTGACAGATGCGCCGTATCAGAGGGTAAATGCGTCGTAACAGTGTCTGTATGCGCCAAAAAGTTGTATGCACCAGAACAGACAATATATGTGTCAAATCAGAGACTGTATGCACCGAAGGAATGTATGCACCGTAACAGATATCAGATGCATGTTAGGATGTTTCAGATGTAATGTTTCCTCCTGTGTATGGCTTTCTAAAACACAAAAACTTAATTTTTGGGTTAAATTTGGGGCTAGGCCCCATGGTGGGCGCCAAAAATGTTGAGGAAAAATTGGATCTAAATGAATAATCAATATAATAATATCAATGATACTCAAAACTCAATGAAATAATGAACAAAAGAGATCAATCAAACAATGAACAATACAAAGCAAACCTCCTTTAATTCTCAGCTTCTATTGATCGCCTATCACAAATGATCTTGTCTATGAATATGGCCCTTAGAAGGTGCACTTCCTTGCTATGATTCCAAGATGTTCAAATGGGAATGGCTATGATAGTTTCGCCATGAAGATGAGCTTCACAACAATGATAGTAGTGTGTAGTAACAAGTGTGATCGCAAGCAATGAAGGAATTGGTGTCAAAGGCGCGCTGTAATTTCTGCAGAGTAACAATACTTAAAGCTTGGATGAATGAAATGGAAGAATTTGGTTCAACTTATAGACTTGGGAAAGAGAAGATCAATGGTATGGAAAGAATGATAAGATCAACAGTATAGAACAGTTGAGGAATGTGCGCGAAGAAGAAGAAGACATGTGTCTTGCTCTATTTTGCATGAGAGGAATTAATAAAATAGAAGAATGAATTAACTGAAGAGATTAATCAATTAAAGAATAAGTCAATCAGTTAAGAGAATAGAACTAGAAGATGGAAATTGTAAGAGGATAACAAGATATTTTCACTCAATTAAATATTTAGAATATTCAATTGCATGTGCACAAAGATTGAATTATATTTAGAGATAACTCAATTTAGAAGAAATGGAGAACTTAAATAAATATTTGATTTATTTAAATTTAGAGAAGATATTATTGGAAGAAACAATTAAATAATTCGAATTATTTAATTTAGAAGATAAGAAAGAAAATTAAATAAATAAATTTATTTAATTGTTGTGCATGATTTTGGAAGAATAAATAAAACATTTGATTATATTTTATTTTTGAAGATTGAGAGAATTTAAATAAATTTGATTTGATTTATTTAAATTTGGAAGAATGATTTGATTTAATTAAATAATTAAGAATTATTTAATCATTTGGAAGAATTTAATTAAATAAAAGATTTTATTTAATTTTGACTTTAGAAGAGGTAATTAAATGTTTCGATATTTAATTAATTTAGAGGAATGTGAATCGAATAAATAAAATTGTTTATTTATTTATTGATAGAGGAATTAGATGGGAATAAATATTAAGAATATTTATTTAGACCGAGTCATGTCATTTTTAGGCGTATACACCCACCACCTAGGACAACTAGCTACACAATATGTGTTCTGCATGCAATAAATGGTGATGCACCAAGTTTGCAATATTGATAGAAGTTGAGCTAAGGTCGCAGGATTGAGCCCTCTCCATTGCTAGAGATTTTGCCCTCGTCGCCTTTTACAAAAGGCCATAGGCTAAACTTTAAACCTTCCACAACCACAGCCACAAGCACCTCAACAAATTCATTGCAATAATCAACTTGCGAGCCTGTGTTGGACCCTGGATGTAAGTAGTGGCCTAAGCATTAGTCTACAATTTTAAAGCATGGTATTGGATTGACATATTATATAGAGACCCTTCTAATTTAGTATATAGACTATATTCTTGAGTAAATCATTTCCTAGTGTATACATATAGCAATATTATGTCTGCAAATTATTAAAAAAGAGGAGATTATTATTTTTTAAATGAGAGATAGGCAATTGGTCAAATCTTTTGGAAAAGGGTTTTGGGGCTAATCACAAGTTGAAATCTATTTTATTTTTCTATCTAGCTCTTTGTGGAGGACCTATTCCAAGAGATTTTTCAATGAATGATTTGGAACAATTAAAAAAGTTTGGTTCTCAATGATCTATTTTCTTTGAAGGACAAGTCAAAAAGCTACTTTTCGTGAAAATATCGCCTAACTCACATATGGGAAGTTCTGAACATTTAGACAAAAAATTGTCTTTGGTTGTGTAATCTAAACTTGAGGGTTTCCACTAAAAATTGGAATGTCGATCCAAGTGTTTGGTTTCCTTCCTTGAATAAGGAGGAATTTTTCTTATAATTATGATGCTCATGAGATACAAATAAGATGAATTAAATAAGAAATTAAAAGGACAAAAAGAAAAGTAGAGAGAGACGTTATGACCGAGTCCATCTAGATTGGAACAATAAATATGAAATGGTTAGAGAAGAACCTTACCATTGAATCCAAACATGATAGAGGAACCTGCATCAAATTTGTATCCATCTCTTTCATAGAAGCTCAAGTTTCCACCATAAATTACATATTCTTCAACCACCAAAACTTTGGCACCTTTTATTTCCAATTGTGTTGCAGTCACCTTACCTCGAACGCCTAACCCAATCACAATAGTATCACATTCCACATTAGTATCATCTAAATCTTTGGAAACACCCTCACTTTCACTTATGAGTGCTTCTACTATGATTGCCCTCAACTGCTATACAGACGACTTCCCCACCCTCAATGTCTAGCATGATTATTCTGGGGCTTTTTTCTTGTATATTGTTGTCTCAAGTGGGTGTTATGAAAAGTGAATGAAGGAGAGAGTGTAAACAAATTGTGTGTGCATGACTCAAGCCTTGGGATCTTTGGAATTCTTGAAAAATAATTAAGATCCATCATAATCTAGAGGACAAAATTAAACCCAATGATATGGGTTATAGTTCTTGATAACTAGGTTTGTCATGGTAGTGTCTCACATGATTGATAAGGATAAGATAATTGAGATATTCCGAGGGACATGGAAACAAACATGCCATGGTAGGTTTCACAAGACTGAGCCTAAAACAACACTATGGGATGCAAAATGTGGAAGCATAGACAAGGGACGCAAATCACTTTGCAAATTGCCATGCAGCCGATGTAGCCCACACACCCTCCTTGCAAAAAAAGGTAGAAAACATTAGAAGAGGTTTAATTTTTGAGTTGCCCTATTTTTTATTGGAGAAAATTTATTCGATTTAAACAAATTTAAAAAATTGCATACCAATGGACTTAAAAAAGTCGAGGACCATAACAAATTGAAGATCCATGAATTTTGTTTTCACAAAATTGAATTAAAAATCAAAACCTTCATGCAGATGTAGAATTTTTACATCTACAAAAACTACGAAAAGAGACATACTTTTAATGAAAACAATAGAATCTCTTCCTACAACAAGGATTAAAAAACTAGAATTCACTTTAGTCAATTTATATTTGTCCCCTAAAATATACACCACATTATGCAATTCTCTATTGGTGAAAAACTTGTCCTCTTGAAAGAGAGGTCACAAGTTCAAATCCTATAGGGAGTAGGGTATGTACTTCTCATATTAGAAGCACAATTAGGTGCCTTGAGTATGAGGTAGTCTTATATGTTATAAGCCACTTGTAAAGGATCAACAATTTTATTTTGGCTAATAATAGACTTTTATGTTCACCGCATTCAAGAGTAATCTAGATGCCCCGTTGTCTCTATTTTGACTGTGAAAAATAATCAAATGCCTGCATCATTCCCCAAGCCTTCATCATCCATAAGTTCTTCCCCTTCCCTCATCTCCTCTCAACAAGTATAGTGAAGAAAGGAAAAGGTGAGTAAAATGGAAACACATAAAGCTTGGTTTTACAACAAGTATGGGCCCGTCGACTTCCTGGAATTCAGAGAGTTTCTGCTTCCAAAGGCCAAGCCTAGTCATCTTCTCATTAAACTTCATGCAGTTGCCTGTTAAACAATAAATGGCAGAAAACAAAATAAAAATAGAGATTCAGAAAACACAACACAATACAAATTTACAGTGGTTCACCATAAAGACTACGTCTACTCTCAAGCAGAGCAATATTATTATTCACTATCTCTCAAATGATACATTACAATACACAACAACATGCTTTATATAAGCAAACATTACAGAATGTGAAGAGCCAAGATTCATTGAAGGAAAAACCCAACAGTTGCTGCTACGAACAATGATATCACATGCATTTCCATTCCTATCATCACTTTGAAAATTCTACAGGCCTATCTTATGGCCCACCTTTCTTAGTAGTATCAACAAATTATTTATCAGGATACTATACAAACATGGTCTATGACCCTTCTTCATCTTCATTATTCTACAGAAGATTCTTTTGCAACACCCCAATCAAGTCCTCTAGCCGTGGGCTAGAACAAGTGCCCACCAAACCATTCAATGAAGAAGAAAAATCAACCCCACCATCAGACAATGCCTTCATCTCCTTAAACTCAACGTAATTAACCATCCCATCACTGTCCATATCAACCTGGTGAATCATATTCTGGCAATCTGCAATTCTAACTGCAACAACTCTTCCAAGTACAAACACAAAAATATACAACAAATAAAATCAATGATTCAAATAACACAACAATTCTAGCAATTTCACCAAATTCACCACCAACTTTGACAACAATTTTCTTAGATTTAGTTGCTTCATCTTTCATATTGGTCAACATATTTCCAGATGCACAAGTTTCGCTACCAGCACCATTACAAACTGATTCCAAACTTTCACTCTGATCACCATTACAAATGGTCTCATCTTCATTCACTTTCAAATTTTCACTTTTATCACCATTAATTTCATCTACCCTAGGTTCTTTGGCATCAACTTTCTCACCATCATCTAACTAATCCCCAAAACTTTCACTATCAAACATACTAAGAAAATCATTAATAACAGAATTAGTTTTAGCATCTAATTGATCCAAAAACTTGCTGGGTAGTCCAAATTTCACATAATGATGAATCTAAAGTAGGGTGAACAACTCCCACTTTAGCAGGACTCTCTATTACATACAAGGTGCCTAATTTTCTGCCCCTTACAATTACCAAGGTCCCTTTTTAATGTTGCATCTATTTGATTCAAAACTAATCTCACAACCTTGAGAACCCAATTGTCCATTTGAGATTACATTTTTTTTGAGCTGGGGAACATATCTAACATCATGTAACAACCAACTATATCCATTTTTTAGTTTTAATGAAATATCCCCTTTTCCAACAACATCACAAGATTCATTGTTACCAAGAAAAACCTTATCGAAGTCACCAATTTGCAGATTTTTGAAATACTCGCATGGAGTGAGATGAAATGATGAACCTGAATCAAGAACCTAAACATTGGTTGGAGTTTCTTCTTCGATTAAAATAAGAACACCTGCATCTTCTTGGTATGCTACATTGGCTTCAACTTCCTTTGGTTGTTCGATTGTTTTATTGTAAGACCAACAATTCCTTTTTATGTGACCTTGCTTGCCACAAAACCAACAAACACCATCTCTACCTTTAGATTTTGATCTTCCTTGTGACTTTCCACGCTCTATTGGATTCTTCTCTTTTTCTCTTAATCTTCCTCTATCTTCTACATTCAAAATGCTACCTAATGTTGAAGTCTCACCCATGCTCTTCCTACGCATTTCTTCACTCAAAATTATACCAACAACATCATCAAATTTTAATGTATTTGAACTAGAAACATAATTACTAACAACCATAACCATCTATCCAGCTTTCTAGAAAAGAGGACAAAAGTAAAAGAGCCCAAACTTCTTCATCAAAACTTGTTTTTACAGAAGCTAACTGACTGGTAACTATATTAAAATTATTTAAATGTTTAGCTACAACACTACCTTCATCCATTTTCATATTAAACAACCACCTTATTAAAAATACCTTATTTGATGTTGAGGGCTTCTCCTACAACTTGTCCAAATTGCTCATTAACTCCATAGATGTTGCTTTAGATATGTTAAATGCTACAGATGGAGATAAGCACAATCGAATCTCTCCCAATGCTTTTCTATCTAAAATATCCCAATCTTCATCTGGCATATTAGCTAGTTTCTTTGCCTTACCATGTCATGGTCTCCACAAATCTTTCTAGTATAGAAAATCCTCCATCTACATCTTCCACAAAGGATAATTATGGCCATTGAACCTTTCGATCTTTCCTTCTTCAATCGACATTGCTCCCACTCAAAGTCAAACCTCTCTTACCAATCAATCGAGCACAACCAGCTCTGATACCAATTGTTAAACAATAAATGGCAGAAAACAAAATAAAAATAGAGATTTAGAAAACACAACACAATGTAAATTTACAGTGGTTCACCATAAATGCTACGTCCACTCTCAAGCAGAGCAATATTATTATTCACTATCTCTCAAATGATACATTACAATACACAACAACATGCTTTATATAAGCAAACATTATAGAATGTGAAGAGCCAAGAGTCATTGGAGGGAAAAACCAAGTGATTGTTGGGTTTCACATTCAACACTACCATCACTCCATTTGATTACAAATGTCAAGAAGGAGTACTCTAGCAAAATGATTCTAATTTTCTGGTAATTGCTTGAAATTGTCTAAATTTTTATCATTATTATTTTGTTCATGAAATTTATGATTTATTTCAATAGAATGCTTTATTCGTCTCCCATGGTGGCCCCAGGGTCTGGGAGGACAAAGTAGATTAAACTAGAATTCATGGAAGTTTTTGTATAGGTATTAGAATAAATCATAAAAAATAGGGTTTTGAAGATTGCCTTAAAAATTGATTTTAGATTGTGCCATGCGGCGATATGAGTGGAGTAGTTGTGGATGTGGGTGAGGGAGTGACAAAGTTTAAGAAAGGTGACGAAGTGTACGGCTACATTCTAGAATTCATGACGGGCAAGCCCAAGCAATGCGGGACACTAGCGGAGTATACAACGGTGGCAAAGCACTTGGTAGACGCCAAGCTTAAGAATTTGTCATACGAGGAGGCCGCCAATTTGGCCAACGTTGCCATGAGCACCCAGCAAGCCTTCGAGATGGCTAAGTTTGTAAAGGGGTAGACCATCTTCATTGTGGGCAGTGTAGGTGGCATGGGCAACGTGGCCAAATATCTTAAATCCATGTCTAAATCTAGATTATTTTTTTATAAATGCAGGGGAATTGACAAAATCTCATGTGGTGGCCAAAGGAGCCCCCATAATAGAGATCATCACATTTCCACCTCATCCCAAAGCCCAGAATATGTTTGCCTTGCCTGGGGTTGCTAAGTTGGAAAAGCTGAAGGAATACTTTGAGAGTAGAAAGGTGAAATCCATTTTGGATCCCAAGAGCCCCTTCTCATTTTCTAAGGTTGTGGAGGCTTTCAAACACCAAGAAATAGGTCGAGCACATGGAAAGATCCTCATTTTGCCTATCCCATAGAGATATATAAGAATAGTAGACATTAAAGAAATAATGTGCGTAGGTTCTTAGTTTACTTCTGTATCTCTCATCTATAATGAAATAAAATTGAGATTTCTCTGAGATTATTCTTTTGTCTTACAGATTTTTCAATATCATATTATAATTTTTTAATATAAAAATAAAAAATTGCTATATTTATATATAATGTAATTATTGTGGGAAAAAATAAAATTTAAATATCGCCGAGTAATCTCAAAATCCATTTACCTTCTTCCTTTTTATTTGCAGTCAAATCTTATGAGTGGGATGTCTTTTTCAATGTATAACTTTTTTAATTTTTAATTTTATTTATTTATTTTTAATTTATTATGGAGATCATCCACAAGATCATTTTTGGCTTGGGGCATGATCTCCACTTCATCCCTTATGGTTGGGTTGATTCAAAGCCTTTCAACTTCACCAACAGACCAAGAACAAGAGATTAGTTTTTTTATTTGCAATTGTAGCTTACAAAATGTGTTGTCCATTCCTAATAGCCATAATTTAATTTTTGGTTTAATTATAATAATCTATTTATTTAAAGTCATATTTTTAAAAAATTGATAGATCCATATTTAATTTTAATTATAATTCTAATCTCTTAGATGGACCAACTTTATAGTTTTGGGTGAATAATTAATGACGACATTCTCAAAAACACAAATAGTTTAAATGTAGATTTCAATGCATTAGGTTCCTTTTAAGCTCCAAATCAAAATTTTCTTAGAATGATTTTTCCTTGATTGACCATATGATTTAAGTGCACAAGGATTGCTTTTAAATACCAAGACAAAATAGTAAGTCACATGAACATGGAGTTGGATTGCAATGGCTAGTGAAAAGGGTGGGAATTTGGGAATCTAAATTTTAAAAATTTGAATTTGGGGTCAATCTTGAGCCCTTCAAGATCAAACCCGAGTACTATAGGATTAATCTAGGATACGAAAGTGTAGACCTTTAGGAGGGGATCAAATGTAGGATATGGATATGGATATGGGTGCAATTAATGGCCAATAATGGTGAATGTATAGGAGTGTGCAAATAGGGATGGGATATGGTCAAATGTATGGGAATAGGTGCAAATAAATGTGGAATAAGGATGCATACGGATTGGGGAATGATCTAAACTTAACAAAATAGTGTGTCACTTGCCAATATGTAATTGTATTATGGCATTCCATCATAATGGGCCCAAAACTAAATGGAAATAGGCATCGGTATGAAAATTTCATACTTACCTTTTGCTCCCACTTTGAGGTACATCTAAATCTAGCATGAATACTTATTTCAAAGCATATGAACAATCTTAGCCAATCACAAAAATTAAGTATTTAGACAAAAAATGATATGGGGTTCATGTAAAGTAGTGGACTGATCTTAGATTCTTTGTGTGTTCCTCTCTTGGTGTAAGTGCTCCATAGGGACCTACAAAATAAAGAAAAAATATGCAATGAGTAGTTTCTACATCACATAAGTAAAAATAAGCACAATTTTAAGTTAATTGACTATCTACAAAAAATGAGAGAGAAAGAGAGTCTGCATGTACAAAAATGATATTGTTTACTCCACTTGGTGTGATGACATGATGTGGTTCCCCTCATAGGTGAGAAATGTGGTTTGCTCAATTGTAGTGATATAGTTTGATCGATAAGAGTGACATGGTTTGCTTAATGAAGGTGATGTGGTCTAGCTGATGACAATCATGTGCAATATAATATTGCTAATGTGTGGGTGTGTAAGTGCAACCAAGACTCATCTAGGTAAAATGACAAATCTTTTTATAGGCATATGTCGCTATTTGAAATCTCAACATAAGAGTGTTAGTGACAATATATGCTCCCTTCAATTGGTTTCATCAAATGAATGCAAGATGACACATATGACCCTGTCTGTAGCATCTTGTTTTAATCCTTATAGTGTTTCTTTTAGAAGTCTTTTGTTCATAGTATAGAATAAGTATATATGTTTGTGGTCGAGGCATTTTGTGTTAGGATTAAGGTGCCATCAACCTTGTTTAAATCCTATGTAATTAATTTTTCCTAATATTGTTTGTAAATAATTGTAGACACCTTAAAATGGTCACAACCAATTTCATCCACCCACGCATTCAACCCTAATTCACCTGCATCACTTTATCCGATCCAACTATTAATTAAATAAATTTTAATTATTTAATTAATTTATTCCATGCCTTTATTCTATCATAAAAATGAAATTCCTCTACTAGAGTTTGAAAATTAAATATTTTTTTACTATAGTTCATTCCAAAAATTAAATAAATTACCATATTTATTTAATTCCCTATTTTGTGCACTTTTGATTACTTTTGTAATCATAATTATTTTCTTCTAATCCATGTGCACATGGATTAATTTTAATTAATTCACCATTACAAACCCCCATGTTTCTATAAGTCTACTTGTCATCCAATGCACACACATATACATGCCAAGTGGTACTTTGGAAGCATGGGCAAATCTTCCAAATTGGGTACATTTGTCCTATTTCTTCCACCCCACTCCATGTGTCACTATTCACTCCAATTTAAAAATTCATGTGGCACTATTTGAACACTATTCTTCTAATTTTAAATTCTACTTGTCCTCTCCATGGAATATAAAATACCTCACAAAGTCCAAGCCTTACCTTTTCATAAATGAGTCCTTACATGTCATAAACCTACTCAATCCTAGCCATCCATCCATTCAAGCTTGCAATCTCATCCATTGATCATCCCTTGAATCTTGGGGAAACATTCTCATCCAATCCAAACATGCCATTTGTCCAATTCTCCTTGCTTGAGGATCCTCAAGCAATATCCACCATTGATCTTCCAAATTGATCCTAGCCATCCAATTCCATCTCCAAAAATCTATAAATTGAGTCCTCCAACTCCGATTTGGAACAAGTCATTTTATGCAATGTTATTCTGCTAATTTGAGTGCTCACATACATATCTTTAGTGTAATTCAAAACTAATTTAGCTTAGTATATCATCCATTAGGACATATCATCACTAGTTTGCTTAGATAGGGTGCATAATTAGATATAGAAGCATAGTACTGATTTAGTCCAATCTTGAGGTCCCTTGGACTTGAGATTGGGTGCATTCTAGGTTGAATTTGCATCCATTTAGGGTCTCATTTTCATAGGTAGACAATAATCTATAAGGGAATATGTATTCACCAAGAAATGATCTTGTTCATCCACATTTTGGATCCTTGTACTCGACGGGGGGTGTGGGGTGTGGAGATTTTTTTAATATAAAATTACCTCATAAAATATTGTAATTTCGTAGTCAATCTGGACCATTCATCATTAGGTCACATATTTGATGGTAGGAGTTATGTCAAGGTTTTTTCCCCTATAAGGTAACACTCTTTTAATGAGGGCATTGTATTATGACTATAAAGTAGTAGAGAGTTGAGATTGAAAAGTAGGCGTTGTTGGAGTGAAGATTGAAGAGGATATTGATAGTGTTGTATTGTAAACTCTATTGAAGTTAATACGGATTGGTGAATCTATTCTTGTGTGGAATTTTTTCTTGAAAGGGTTCCTCCACATAAATAATGTAATCAAATTTTCATTGATAGTTGTTAACCTTCATTATAACATTTGGTATTAGAGTTTGACTAGTTCTATGTCTTGGGTGGAAGTGTGAGGGTTTTTGAGCTGTAGTGGGAGTTCTAGTTAAACTTATTTTGCAGATTTTGTGTAGAAGCCATGGTTGCAATCTCATCTCGTTTGGACATCAAAAAGTTCAATGGAATGGGGTATGAGTTGTGGAAGTTGAAAATGGAGGACCTTTTTGAAGAGAGAAATCAGTGGCATGTTTTTTGTAATAAAACTTGCCCATAAGGAGCTAGTTAGGACATCTAGTATAAACTTGAAAATAAAGCTCGTGGGACCATCTGGCTTTGTATTTTAGATTCTATTTTATTGAATGTAGTTGAAGAACCTACGACATATTCATTATTGAAGTGATTAAGTGAGATATACCAAGTAAAGAATTTGGTAAATAAGCTTTATTTGAAAATAAAATTATTTTCTCTTAAAATGAAGGAGGGTGATTTGATAGTTGAGCATTTGAACACTTTCAATTTGATTTTGAGTCAGTTAGCTTCTATTGGTGTTAAAATAGATGAAGAAGATAAATGTATAATGCTTCTATGTTCTTTGCATGAGTCACATGAGAGTACATGATTCTTTCTTTCAGTGCTAACCCTTCAGATGCTCCAAAGATGGACAATGTTGTTGCTATTTTGTTATCAGAGGAGATGAGAAAGAAAGACATTGTAGTAAGTTCAAAGGATGCTCTTCATGTCAGGGGAAGATCCAAGGAAAGAGGATCTAAGGGAGACTAGAAGGGACCCAAGGATAATTCTAAGGGTAGATCTAAGACTCCTGGGAAGAAGAACAGAGTGAAGTGTTGGAACTGTAAAAAGAGGAGACATGTGAAGAAGGAATGCTGAAATAAAAAGAAGCAATTTGATTCCTCCATAGAGAAGTCCTCAAATTCAGGTGATGATGTTTTGATTTCTTCTTGCAATGTTATGTCTAACGAACAATGGTTGATTGACTCGGCTTGCTTAGGACTAGCATATGACTCCTCATAGAGAATTGTTTTCCACATACAAGAAGTATTATGGAGGTGTTGGTGACAATAGTTCATATCCTATCATTGGTCAAGGAAATGTATAATTATGTTTTAGTGATGGGAGGATGAAAACCCTCCCCTATGTTTTGCATATTCCAAGTTTAACTAGGAATTTGATTTCAGTTTCTAAGTTGAATGATTCTAGAATGCATGTAATGTTTGATAATGATGGTTGTAGATTGGTAAGAGGGAGTTTGGTGATAGTGAGAGGGACAAGGAAGGGGACTCTATTTAAGCTAGAAGCCACTACTATTTATAACCCTACCAATGTAACTAAAAAATTTGAGATTGGGCCACATAAGTGAAACTGGTTTTAAAACCATTTTGAATAAAACAATGTTAGATGGTTTATCTTATTCTAATGAGAGTTTTGATTTCTGTGAACATTGTGTGTTTGGAAAATAGAATAGAAATCCATTTCCTTTAGGCAATTATAAATCTAAGAATAAATTGAAACTTATTCATTTGAATGTATTTGGCCCTGTGGATGTTGAATCAATTGGAAAATCTATATATTTTGTTTCCTTCATTGATGATATCTCAATATTTACTTGGATTTATTTTATGCAACATAAATATGAAGTATTCACTAAGTTTAAGAAATTTAAAGCCTTAGCTGAAAAGTATCATATTGTAAACTAAAGGTTTTAAGATATGATAATGGAGGGGAATACTGTTCTGGGGACATTGATGAATTTTGTAAGCAATGAATTGTTAGACAGAAGACTACTCCATATACTCCATAGTAGAATGGAGTGGCAGAAAGGATGAATTGAACAACCATGGAAAGAGCCAAAAGTATGCTAAGTGGTTCATAATTAGATAGATGCTTTTGGGAAAAAGCTATGAGTATTGCTTGTTATTGAACAAATCTCATTGCAAGGATTTTGAATCAACTCATTATGAAGTGTGGATAGGTAAGAAACCTTTTGTTTCACATTTAAGGGTATTTGGTTGTGAGGCTTATGTTCATTTTCTTAAAGAAAAATGATCTTTTAGAAGCTAGACCCAAAAGTTGAAAAGTGCATTTTCATTGGATATGGTGGTAATGTTAAAGGTCATAAGCTTTGGAATCCACTAACTCATAAGATTATCTATTCTAGAGATGTCATTTTCAAGGAACTTAGAGTTATTTTAGATTTTGAATGGACCAAATAAAAAGATAAGGAAAGGAGAGTGCACTTTGAGATTAAGTAGGAAGATGCACCTCCAGAAGAACAGAGAGATGGATTTGAGGATAAGGAGGATGAAGAAGAAGAAAAAGAGGGTTCATGTGAGATTATTGAACAAACTGAAGAGGTTGGGGAAGATAACCAAGAAGAAGTTGAGCAAGCTCAAGAACAGGAAGAGCCCCTTACTCCTACTCTCATAAGAGCCACAAGACAATGGAATCTAATTGACAGGTATAGCCCACTAGATTTGTACATCAAGTATATTTTCTTTATTAAGTACTGATGATGAAACTAGATCCTATAGGTAAGCTGTCTTTGGAGATGATAGTGAGTCTTGTCAACAAGCCATGTTCAAGGAGATGATGGCCTTACACTCATGTGACACCTAGAGGATCTTATTCATTTTCCCAAAGGAAGAAAGGCCATTAGATGCAAGTGGGTCTACAAGAAGAAGTTTGGAGCATCTATGGTTCATTAGAGAAGTACAAGGACAGACTGGTGTCCAAGGGCTACTCCTAGAGAGAGTGAGTTGATTTTAGTGAAATATTCTCTCTTGTTGCAAACTTATCCTCAATTATATTTCTATTATCTATTGCTGCTACTAATGATTTTGAAATTGAGCAAATGGATCTATTAAAACTACATTTTTAAATGGAGACTTAGAAGAGGAAATTTAGATGCAACAACCTAAAGGTTTTGAGGTAAAAGGAAAAGAACACTTGGCTAACAAGTTGAAATGGTCTCTTTATGGTTTGAAACAATCACCTTGGATGTGGTATCAAAAGTTTGATTCATTTGTTTTACAATTGGGTTTTGTAAGAAGTGAAGAAGATCATTGTGTATATATTAAATGTATTGATGATCATATATTAATTTTTGCCTTGTATGTGGATGATATGTTGTTTTTTAGTAACGCCAAGGGTATGATTAGTGAGTTGAAAGCTCAACTTTCAGATGCATTTGAGATAAAGGATCTAGGGGCAACAAGGTGCATTTTGGGTGTGGAGATCAAAAGAGATTGGGTAAACAAAAAGATTTGGTTATCTCAGAGTAAGTATATTGATACTATTCTAAATAGATTTAGTGTGTAGGGTTGCAAACCGGTTAGAATTCCTTTACAAGTTGGCATAAATATTTCATTAGATATGTGTCCTAAGACTAAAGATGATTTAGAGGATATGTCTAATGTGCCATATGCTAGTGTTGTAGGATGTCTAATGTATGCAATGATGTGCACTAGACTAGATATTGCCCAAGTAGTGGGAGTTTTGAGTAGGTTTATGTTTAACCCTAGTAGAGAGCATTGGAATTGTGTAAAAAGGGTGTTTTGATATTTGCATGATACTTTTGATTATTGTTTGGTTTTATTTTAGTACTATTGTCATATTTTAGCCCAGTCCAAAATAGCCAGATTCCCCAAAATCCTACACTTCTTCCATAAAAAAATATTCAATCTGAGAAAGCCTAAATGGAAGGAAGTCCCCCTTAGAAAAAATCCTAAATCTTCTAACTATTTTTCCTTATCCTATTTTACAATTTTTGGTAAACTTGAGGGTTTGTGAACCTCTTGGTTCACCAACCAAGGAGTTCATCGACGGGTTTGTTTGTCAATAAAGCAAGTGGATTTTTCTTCAAGGGCAAGAATAAAGATAGAAAAAAGTTCTTCTAAGGCAAAGGATGCAAACCTATCCTTTATCAACAAATTGTTTAGTTTGTGAACCTGATGGTTCACCAATTGGTGAGTTCACTGATGGAAGAGATCACCAACAAAAAAGGAAGTTTCAAGGAAAAGGCAAGGCAAAAAGTGGCGAGGGTTGCCTTTATCGGTAAAATTTGATTTTGGTGAACCCAAAGTTTGCCAATCGACAGAATCACCGACTAAGGAAAGAAGAAGGTGAGGGATAAAGGAAGACAAAAAGGGACAAGTTATTGACGAAAGGAGGAGTTGGTGAACCTAATGGTATGCCGATCGGCAAGTTTATCGATAGGAAAACTCACTAACAAAGACAAAGGGAAGCCAAGTTTACAAATAGGAGACTTTATTGATGTTAGTGAACAGATGGGTCCTTTGAAAATAAATACAGAAAATGACTCAAGACGCCTAGGAAGAAGAACAAACAATACTAACAATTAAAGAAGTTGTCATTGGATTGACAACTTTCCTCTGAATTTTAGAGGTATATCTCCCTCTTAAGATATGCAATAAATAAAAATATGGGGTATGCTTTTAACAAGAAAGCAGAAAAGGTACATTAACATCTACTCGTCACCATGAAATAGATGTGCATGAATGATTTCAGAAAGAAATGAACGTAGATAAATGATACACAAACCACCTATCCAACATTCATAAACAAGGATAAATTGATTGAAAGATATAGTTATATTTCGGCTTAACACATGCCAACATAAAGGAAGAAATATTGAAGATAGATTACGAATTGACACAAGAACAATTGCAATCACAGAAGACACTTGAAGACAAAAAGTTCTGTAAGTAATTCTTCATTTCTTCAATATAAAAACTCAAAGTTTCGGTAATGCCTCTATACATAAGCTGAGCTAAGAAAAATATAACTAGGAAGTAAAACAGAATAAACTTTCTCTCCTTCCCCTATTCACAGACAGCTGGAAAAAGATGCCTTCCCTTCGAAAGCCCTTTCCCAAAAATTATAACTATTTGAAATGGTCTATGTCGAGTAACCGTTATCAAGAAAGTGACCTTAAAAATTAAAATGGTTACATTATATTAAAATTGTAATTATCATCACTAATTACAAAAGAACTTCATACATGCAAGACAAGTGGCATTAGACTTTCCCAGCTCCTAATTCCAAGTGAATTTCCATAAAAAGTTGGTGCAACTCAGCACATTCTTCTTCTTCCTCCATGACGAAAATTGCCCTGTGATATTCAGCATAACTAGTTTTCTCCTTCCAAGCAACTATACGCAGCTGGGAGATGATATTAATATGTTCCTCCTCGGGCCAATGCAAATTAGGTTGTAGGATAGGCATAGGCTCATCATCCCAAATTTCATTATTTGCAAGAAGTCCCATTCCAAAAGATGACTTGGTCGATAAGAAAGAGTGAACTTAGAGAGCACCGTCACCTTTCTCTATAGTCAGGTTTATTTAATTACGCCATGGTTTTTAAACTTGTTAATGTCGTGCTACTACCTTAGTGAGCTCCGTTACACTTGTCATTTAAGAGGTAATTAATGCATCATCGATTTTGTATCTTAAGAAATGAGTCTCAAGATTGAGCTCGCATTTCATAACTCCTGAAAAGACATTCTCATTGCATACCACATGAGTAATCTGATAAGCTAACAGTACCTTGAAAAATGAGCACCACGAAGATGTTGATTGGTCAAGGGTCGGAGCAAATTCTGAACTTTGAACCTTGAGAAGGAGTTCACAAAATTTAAAAATTCTTGACAATGAGTGAGGTCAGAGCGTCAGAGCTCTTATGATCCTTCGAACTATTAGAGTGACTTTCAAAAATTCTAAATTTCCCCGACATAAAGGAGAAGTCAGGAAGTCAACTATTTTTTGAACTTAAGAACATAAGTCAGGGAAACAAAGGGATTTGTGAAGTTAAAAAGCGCTCGATGACAAAGACTCATACAAATGCTTTTAAGACTTAAAAAATTTTGGGACAGAAAATGACTGGACCGGGGCAAAGCGATGATTGCATCAATTATTATGCACTAAAATTTGAAAATTTTTGGGTTCAAATTTTTGGGGCAACAACAGGCTCTAATTGGGGACAAGGACTGCAAAGGATGAAGCAAGGAACCTAGAATTACGGGTGAAGACCAGTGCATTATCCATTAGGCAATAGGGTCAGAGAGCACAGGGGACAAAGAAGCCAGAACAAGCCAAAAATAGGGCAAACAGGAAAGGAAACTAGACTACCAGCACAACAAAAACTTCTAATATGTACATGGCAGGAAGATCCTACCTCAGACGACTCCAGAATAGTTATGCAAATCCATTAACTAACTGGGAGAAATAACTGCCTGTGCGAAATAATGTCGGATGAGTGAATAGTCCACAGGCAACCAGTTGCCAACTAGTGACCACCGTGATCAAACTGATAAAAATGACATCACAGATGTTCAAGAAGCCATTTTTCATTGTACACTTCTTGAAGACTCATACCAACATTGCTCAGCACACGATTGCCAACACCTGCCTATATAGTCTCATATAAAATGTTAGAATACATTTGATTTTGCAAATATGGAGAAGTCAACCCCAGGATTGGACAACCCATACACAAATCATAAGATAAAGAACCTTCTCTAGCTACTCCATCACTTTTTGTATATAATCATCTCTCTCTGTAGCAGATAAACTGATATCCCATTCCTAAAAATAACCCTTTGGCTGTATATGCACTAGAGAAACAGCTTCACTTTCACCTTTTTCTTTGCATACTTTCACTACTTCCTCAGAGGGCATTTCAAAAGAATTTTTGGCCTTCATATCGTTGTCCTTTTTTTTACAAATGATGCATCGTGGCATGAGATTCTTTACCATGTGTATCTTTTTCACAAACAGATGTCTAATCATTTTGGAGAAGCGGTGAAGTCTTCATCATTACTGAAATGATAAGTAGATTCTTCATTAGGCCCTTCTTTTTCTACTTTATCAAATGCCGTGTCTGAACTATGATTTAAAGATTCTTTTCTAGCCTCATGAGGAAAACCTTCTATCACTTGGTCTTCTTTATCCATATCAAAATTAAGTATTTCTAATTCAGGGGAAAATATAGAAACATTCATACCCCCTTTCTTATCATGGGAGACACGAGTGGTTGCATCCATGTGATCATCTTTGTCCAAAACTCCACATAAAAATTCATCATTACATGTGTCAAAGTACTTATGAGACTTGCTGCATTTATCTATTAGACCTCTTTCAGTAAAGCTATCATGACCATATTTAACCTCAGCTTCAAATCTTTCTTGAAAATTTTAGCATTTATGACCTCTTTTTGTAGTCATACCTCTGTATTATTTGACTCAGGAGATGTGAAGCCTTCATGTTCAACTCACATGTACATTGGAGAAAAGGTATTTGGCACTTTTTCTTCATGCTGTGTACTCCCATGTCACTCTTCATTGCTTGAAAGAGTAAATGATTCTATCTCTGCAGTAGACAAGGGAGCAAAAACAATGCAATTTGCATAGCCTTCTCTACTATTTACAACACGGGAGGATTGTTCATCTTCCACATTACATGGGAAAATTACAGATTTATTATTGTCTTCCTCATAATGCAAATAATAAGCTTCAACTCTCCTATCCATATGAGGTTTAATTTCTGTAGCACTTACCTCACTTCTACCAAAATGTTTGGAATTAAAAATAGAGAGATTGAAGCATCCAACAGAAGGGGGTTGAGCATTATGGAAATATGTAGGCTAAAAATTTTGTCTGTGCATAATAGGCTTGTTCACAGGTTTGCTAATTAGATTCCATAGACCACTCAATATCAAGTTATCTTCAATTTTCATAGCCTCTTGTTGAGCAACTTTTATGTCATTTACTTTACTCCTTTTCAACTCAAACTAAACCTTTGGATGTAATGCAGAAATAAAAGTACATAGCTAAAGTTGTTTACCTAGTTGAATAGAAGTAGGAATCTTTTTGAGCAGCCAGTTGAATCTATCCACAAAGTCTCTGATGGATTCTTCTTCTTGCTTGTGGATGTGAAAGAATTGATTCAGCAAAGCAGCTTCATCAACAGGGCCTTTAAATCTTTCAAAGAATTTATTCTTCAATGAATCCCAATCAGTAATACATTTTTCATCTAAATGATGAAACCATTCTACTATAGGCCCAATAAGAGATTTGATAAACAGACAAATAAAAATATCTTGTTTACTTACCCCCAAAACTCCGCATGCAACGGTGAATGCAAGAATATGATTTTCAGCATCTTGATGATTTTCTCCACTAAACTTTGGCAAATGCTTTCTTGATCCTTTAGGCAATGGTGAATATACAGACAAAGAAAGAGACCCAAAATGATTTCCCCATGGCTGGGAAGAAATCAATGCCATAATGCAAATTTTAAAATTAAATCAGACAAGAAATTTTGCTGGAATAAATTATTTCTAGACATATTCCATTTTGTAGAGCCGCCAACCTCCATTCTCGAGGAGGCACCTTCAAATTGTTGGGAACGTAATAACACTAGTCTATCACTTTCGGTTCCCTAGTAGAGTCGCCAAAAATCTATTAGTGAACAAATTTGTCCTTCGAAAATAAATATAGAAAATGACTCAAGACACCCAGGAAGAAGAACAAACAGTACTAACAGTTGGAGAAGTTGTCATTGGATTGACAACTTTCCTCTTAATTTTAGAGGTATAGCTCCCTCTTAAGATATGCAATGAATAAAAATATGGGATATGCTTTTAACCAGAAAGCAGAAAAGGTGCATTAACATCTACTCATCACCATGAAATAGATGTGCATGAATGATTTTAGAAAGAAATGAACACAGATAAATGATACACAGCCTACCTATCCAACATTCACAAACAAGGATAAATTGATTGAAAGATACAATTATATTCCGCCTTAACACATGCCAACATAAAGGAAGCAATACTAAAGATAGATCACGAATTGACACAAGAACAATTGCAATCACAGAAGACACTTGGAGACACAAAGTTCTGTAAGTAATTCTTCATTTCTTCAATATAACAAAACTCAAAGTTTCTGTAATGCTTCTATACATAAGCTGAGCTAAGAAAAATATAACTGGGAAGTAAAATAGAATAAACTTGCTCTCCTTCCCCTATTCACAAATAGCCAAAAAAAGATACCTTCCCTTCGAAATCCCTTCCCCCAAAATTATAACTGTTCGAAATGGTCTTTTCTGAGTAACCATTATCAAGAAAGTGACCTAAAAAATGGAAACGATTACATTATATCAAAATTGTAATTATCATCACTAATTACAAAATACCTTCATACATGCAAAACAAGTGGCATTAGACTTCCCCAGCTCCTAATTCCAGGCAAATTTTCATAAAAAGTTGGCACAACTCAACACGTCCTTCTTCCTCCAGGATGAAAATTACCCTACGGTATTAAGCATAACTGGTTTTCTCCTTCCAAGAAACTGTACGCAACTAGGAGATGATATCAATCTGTTCCTCCTCGGGCCAATGCAAATTAGGTTGTAGGACAGGCATAGGCTCATCATCCCAAATTTCATTATTCACAGGAAGTCCCATTCCAAAAGATGACTTGGTCGACAAGAAAGACTGAACTTAGAGAGCACCGTCACCTTTCTCTACAGTCAAGTTTATTTAATTATGCTAGCAAGTAATGATGGTTTTTAAACTCGTTAATGTCATGCTACTACTTTAGCGAGCTCCATTACACTTGTCATTTAAGAGGTAATTAATGCATCATTGATTTTGTATCTTGAGAAACAAGTCTCAAGATTGAGCTCATGTTTCATAACTCCTAAAAAGACATTCTCATTGCATACCACATGAGTAATCTGATAATCTAATGATACCTTGAAAAATGAGCACTGCGAAGATGCTGATTGGTCGAGGGTTGGAGCAGATTTCAAACTTTGAACCTTGAGAAGGAGTTCACAAAATTTGAAAATTCCTGACAATGAGTGAGGTCAGAGTGTCAGAGCTCTTATGATCCTTTGAACTATTAGAGTGACTTTCAAAAACTTTGAACTTCCCCGACATAAAGGAGAAGTCGGGAAGTCGGCCATTTTTTGAACTCAAGAACATAAGTCAGGGAAACAAAGGGATTCGTGAACTTAAAAATTGCCTGATGACAAAGACTCATACAAATGCTTTTAAGACTTAAAAAATTTTGGGACGGAAAATGACTGGACTGGGGCAAAGCGATGATTGCATCAATTCCTATGCACTAAAATTTGAAAATTTTTGGGATCAAATTTTTGGGGCAACAACTGATAAGAAAGAAAAGAAAAGAACACAACGGGAATAGTTTGCAAATGTTATATTTCACTGACAAAGGAAAGTTGATGAATATAGATGGTTCGTGAACCTGATGATTCATTGACTGGGGAGTTTTCTAAAAGGTGAATTTGCCGATAAGGGGAAATACAAAGGGTGCCAAAGTAAAGTGAAATGAACAAAAATAAAAAAGGTGCCAATGGGAGAATTAAAATAAACACTTTTAAAGTGTTGTAAAAGCTTTTAAAAGGCACAATTTTCTGGGTGCCTAAAATTACACTTCCACATGATGCCATTATTGTAGGTTGATGTTACATGAGTAGCTAGAATAGTGCAAGCCTTCAATATGCAAGTACTTGAAATGAATGAATCAAATGAAATACCCCTGCAACCCATGCTTCTATAGGTCCTTTCAAGGATGAAATCAACACATAGGTTGTGGGTGGTTCTTCTTTTGTAATTTTTACAGACTTCTCAGGACATAATCAACACTCAAAATCTTAAGGTTCTGACTAAGCCTTTGGGCCAAATTTTTAATGCAGCATGGACAAAACATGTTGACTGAGTTTTAGCACTCAGAACTACATAGTGAGTAGAAAAATCTCATCTCCTTTCACTTCTCCACCAAGACCTCTTATGCCATTAACTACTTCATCCACCTGGAGCATATAACTAGCAATGTCTTCATCCTCTGTCATCCTCAGGATCTCAAATATGCTCTTGAAGATTTACATCTTAGTTTTCTTTACTCTATTATCTCCTTCATAAATGTTGCTAAGTTTTTCCCAGACTTCCTTACTAGAACTACAATTCATTATCTTTAGAAGTTTTGAATTAGCTAGCTCACTCATGATAGAATTCTTTGTCTTTGCATCATTATCATACAACTTAATCTCAGTTGGATCTGTAGGAATATCGGCAGGAGTAGTGTAACTATCCTTAGCAAATTGTCAAACACCAAGCCTTAGAGAGGATAGATATTCTTCCATCCTTAGCTTCCAAAAGGTGTACAATTTGTTCCATCAAACTTAGGTGCCTTGTAAGATCCATCATGAGCCATCCTAAACCTTCCTCAAGTGGTTAAGATCCTTCTGAGGAACTTGGCTCTGATACCAATTGTTGAACACACCTGGATACTGAGAGTGGGGTGAATCAGTATTCAAACAAATCTCAAAGCCTCTAGAGCAAACTAAAACTTAATCTTTACAACATTAACAGAAACATAAAAGATCAATACAATGCACAACACCACATAACACCAGATATACGTGGAAAACCCCAAAGGGGAAAACCATGGTGAGAAAAGATGTTAGGAGCTACTGTCCTAATCCAGCCTCACAAAAAATCACAGTTACAACTTTGTTTTAGGGCTACAACCCAAGGAAGCTACTACTCCCTGTAGAAAGGTTTTAGGGTCACTCTCAAGGAAGCTACAACTCCCTGCAGACTTTGTTTTAGGGCTTCATCCCAAGGAAGCAACTACTCCCTGAATTGAGAACAAACTCAGAAAAGATTATAGCATGACAATCCTTCTACTGTCTATATATATAACAATGAAACTCAATCCTTTTTATGATTGCAATTCTTCTTTTTCACTTCTCTTTTGATGATTGCACTTCTACTTTGACAACTTCTGCAACTTCTTCAAATGTCTTCTCTGTAACTTACTGACTCACTACTTTCAGCCTTCAAGAAGTTTTGCCTTTGGCTCACTGCCTCCAGAAATCATTTAGGCACACTCTTCACTTCCCTTTTGTCTCAAAAAAATTTTCAAGATGAATCCGGACAGGATCTATCACTTCTCTTTCTCTTTCAGTCGCACATTATAATGCATTACATATCCACATTTGACTTCTTACTCACACTCACAATCACACATCACCTAGATCAACTAGGTTTACCATATATACATGATATTACATTGATTACATTACATGTCGGCTAAAGACAACAAGTATATCACAATTACAAGTCGGCCAAAGATCAAACCACATGAAACGTGTAGAGGGCAAGCTCTAAAATGAACCACACACAACACAGAAGAGGAACATGCCTTGTTGGTTAAATTAGTTAAGAAGTTCAATGGGTGCTTTGCTTGGTCATATGATGAGCTTAAATCATATAGGGAGGATTTGTTACAACACACCATACCTCTAAATCTTGATAAAATCCTTTCTAGTAAAAGAAAAGACCTATCAATCTAACATTAGTCCCTTAAGTATAGAAGGAGTTGATAAAATTAAAAGAATATGACATTATCAAGTCTATTAGGCACTCCTCATGGTTGTCTAATCTCATGCCAGTAAGAAAAAAGAATGGAGACATTAGGTTGTGCATGGATTTTATAAATTTGAACATTATGTCTCTTAAGGATAATTATCCTTTGCCTAGCATGGACTGTTTATTGTAAAGGGTTACCAGGTCTAAGTTGATGTCAATGATGGATGGATTCTCTAGTTAAAATTATATGTGGCAACCTTTACTACTCCGTGGGTTACCTATATGTGCATGAGAATTCCATTTGGATTAAAGAATGTGGCACAACCTTCCAAAGAGAAATGGATGTTTCTTTTGTAGGTCTAATTGATAAAATCTTGTTAGTTTAGTAAGGTGAACTCACCACATATTATAAGAATAGGGTTTATCATTGCAAAAATTTAGATTAGATCTTTAAAATCTGCCTTTAATATGGGATTCATTAAATCCTAAGAAGTGTGTGTTTGGTGTTAATGATAACAAGTGTTTGGGGAACATCATGTCAAAAGAAGTTATAATAGACCTAGAAAGAGTGAAATCCATCGACGTCATTCCTCAACCCAAAACTATCAAGGGTGTGTAGTCTATCTTCGAGCAGATTTAAACTTTATAAAGAGTTTCACCCCAACTTTTTAGAGAAGACCAAGGTTATTTCAAGGATATTTAAGAAAGGAGAATTAGTCATATGGACCAAAGATCTAGTTGATGCATTTGGAGAAATCGAGGAAGCTCTTAAACACACATTGATCTTAACAAGTCTAAATTATTCTAGACCTTTCCAACTTTTCTCCTTCACTTCATTCTACACCATTACTATTGTGTTGCTTTAGAAAAATAAGGATGGGCATGAGAAGCCCATAGCCTTTTTCAAAAAGTCCTTGAAAGGTGCAAAACTAACACATACAACTATAGAAAAGCATGCATATGCACTTGTCAAGGTAGTCAAAATTTTTAGGTCATATCTTATAGGTGCAAAAAATGCTACTTGTGTGCCACACACTACTATAAAGAATATCTTCACTCAATAGGAAGCATCTGGAAAAAGGTGTCGGTGAAGAAATAAGATCTAGGAGTACAATTTGGATGTGCAAACAACAAAATTTTGAGGTTATTCTTGTTTCATTAAATTTTAATGTATAGCCTAGTGCTTGTGTGGCTGCCCATTAATTACGTTCATTCTTGCGAATGCACTCCTCTCAAAATTTATTTTTTGGGATGGTGAGTCTCAAGGATCTAATCCATGCTAGAATACCTAGAGCACGCTCTCCAGGAAGAAAACTCAACATTTTAAATATAACAGTGCACAAATTGATATGTATAGTCCCTAGTATCCATTATTTATAGCTAGAATTACTGGCCCGTCAAGTTCATCTCACTGCATAAGTGTTGGCCAAGAAAAGTGACTTCATCATTTTTATCATCAACTAACTCATACATTTATCACTGAAGCAATTTAATCTTAAGTGAAATAAGGCCTTGTCCACTAGAACTGGTTGCCAAATATATCAAATAAGTTTAGATAATTTACCTATGGCACTGTGAGATGCTTTAATTGCCATAGAGGTTGATGGCATGTAGTTGACAAAGTATATGTGTCATGTCTGTAACAAGGATCAATAAGTTCTAGAAAATTAACCATTCCAACCAATTTTCCCTATACCTATAACACATGATGTATCTTCTCATCCCTTGTTTCTTATGGTGGATACTATGTGGCATTGTCTATAAGGGCTCACATTCATGCTAGATGTCTTCTATAAGGTTGTGATGGTATCGAAGCTATAGGCATTTTTTAGGTCAGACCTCACCATGTATTGTATATAAGATGGAACTCATAAAAAAAAAAAACTAGTCAATCAGTTGAGAACAAAGGGTGTAGAGTGTTTTCCCTTGAATGATTCTTTAAAATGTATCTTTGATGACAAATGGTTATTTTTTCTTATGTTGCTTTATTATTAAAATCTATTATCACCCATTACCTGTATTTCTAAGTCCTCAGTAAAATATATTAAGATGTTAATTTTTTTGTTATTTTGAGAAATACTAATAATAGAGTGAAGAGTGATTCTATGATGGCATAAAAAGGTAATTGTGAGTGCCTTGGTGAACCATACCTTCATTGATTGTATGGAATTTAAAATTGTGCATCAGAAATCTGAACCTTCTAAGGATTAAGAGAGCCTTTAATTGGAGTACGGTCTTCATATCTAAATGGCTGGCATTAATGGAAGAGACCATTAAATTTAGATGAGTATTGTGGAAGGGTATTATAACAAAAAACCTTTTCAGAAACCCCCATGTGTCTGCCTTGGATTTTGAATTATTGCTTCAATGTAGGAAAATTAATGTATTTGTCTTTTCTTTTAAAAATAAGAGAGACTGAATTGATTATATTATGACACTAAAAGTTAGCTTTGGAGTCATATGAAGTAATGTGAAATGGACCCTTTTTGGCACTTTAGTCTCTAGGACAGTGTAACACAACCCTTACTGAATCTCCTAGAGAAACTGAAGGAGCCATAATTTGGGCCATACCACATGATATCTATATGGGGTCATTGATAGAAGTTGGGTTTAATCTTAGATGAGAATTGTACAATTAAATTATAGAAAAAAGGCACATCAAAAAGAGTTTGATTTATTGTATCACAAAAAGCATAAACACAAGTTGTTTTTGTTTTCAACAACAAAGAGATAGTTGACAGTTATTGCACAAAAAGGGCATTAAGGATTACAAGGACTAGTTGTAAAGCATATCGTGATTGGATTTATGGACTTTAGGGATGCAACTCAATTGTATTCGATATTCTAGGAAAAACAATCCTAAGCAATAACCTGGAATATGTTGTTTTAAAGTTGTGCAACTTGAGGAAGTGGGTGGCATATCTAAAACTAGTAATTTAGTATAATCTCATCTTTATAAGATCACCATTTATATTAATTGGTTCATATTTAAGGCTACATATCTTCCTATTTGTTTATGGGTACATTATGGCACATTTGTTGTAGTTTAGTGCAATGGATAACCATTGAAATCACAATTGCATTATAAACAATATAGTATACAAACAATATAGTCTAGGATAAATTAACAAAATCTAGGTTAAGGAAAATTAAGAAAATAACAAGTTATAAAAAAAGAGGCTCCTAAGGGACTTTCCTTTCCTCTAGTGAAACAGAGGATTTTAGAGGGAAAACAAAGTACATCAACAATGCCACTTACCTCCTACTTGCATCTCACTAGGATGGTTCTTTACTTCACTTGATGTTGAGCATCCCTCCTAGTGTGAAGAGACACTATAGAGCAAAATTATAATAGCAATGGGTCTAACCTGGGAAATATCTTGTGCATTCTAGAATCTAAGTTGGGATCTCCCTTTTTCTCATACTATTTAACTGACTCTAGGCATCCACACTAAATTGGTTGAGGTTTTCTTTGAAGTGCATCATGAACCTCCAATAGTTTCTTATATAGGAGAATGTATGAAATTTTTGATTGAATTCCAACATTTGTAGACCCAATATAAATGATGGATTGCCTAGAAATACCTTTTGAGATTGGATGTTTGAAATATCTATCATGTTTTGATTCTATCCTTCCTATTATAATTCACATATACTTAAATTTAAATTTGGATTTGATTTGATTTGAAATTATGATTACATTGGCTATCCATGACACTAAACTGCAACAAATATGCCATAATGTACCCATAAACAAATAGGAACCTATGTAGCCTTAAAATGAACCAATTAATATAAATGGTGATCTTATAAAGATGAGCTTATACTAAATTACTAGTTTTAGATATGCCACCCACTTCCTCAAGCTGCATAACTTTAAAACAACATATTCCAGGTTATTGCTTAGGATTGCTTTTCCTAGAAGATCAAATATAATTGAGTTGCATCCCTAAAGTCTATTAACAATGTAAGCACTCTAGTTGAACAACCTTAGGCCTACCTAGATAGTTTTGCAATTAGCTGATAGGTCTATAGTTAAACCTGAAGGAGTCATTGAGGATTTGGTAATTGCATTAGATTCTTGGGAATACCCTGCTGATTTCATAGGCCTACAGCCCAAGGTTAATCTTGTTGGTTATCCTCTTATACTAGGCAGACCATGGCTTGCCACAACAAATGCATTTATAGGTTGTAGGTCTGGTAATGTATCATATCCAATGGGACTGTGACTAAGAAATTAGTTTTATATCCACCATCCCAACCATACCATGAGCCTGAGCAGACCATTTGGCCTACCCTGGAAGATGAGGACAACTTTTCCCTGCAAACCTTGATGACTATTGAATGCAGCCCCTTACTAGATATTCAAGATGAAGATGAGTTGATCGCTCACATTATACAAAATGACTGTGGAAGGCACCTATAGAAGCAAGATTACTTATCTTGCTTACAAGATCCCTTAGGAAGCATAATACCATCCAGTTCCTCAAAGGAGGTATCTACAAAATATGAAATAATCCCTAAAGTGAAGATAACGTTATGTAGGATCAATCGAGTTCACCATAGATATGAAGGGAAAAGAACAATCCCTAGGGTTAGTCTAAGTTTATATAACATGAAATATTAGTGTATGTAGCAATTACGCACCAAGAACCACATCATAGCTATCAAGTGGAAGGATGAACATGTATTAGATTTCAAGGTGTAATCACCCACTACAAGACTAAAATTTCCACATTTTCCCTTATAAGATAGTACTAAAAGTGGATTCCATATATCACCTAGCTAGGGTGGGTAGGGTGCATGAAGGATAGGATTATGGAAAGAAAAAACAAACCCTAAGTTAAAAGATTTATCAGTGAATCACATGGAAAAGCACATAGATAGTTCAAATATCAAAATAAGATGCAATAAAAATAATGTAGATAAAAAAATTATAAATCCCTATATAGGCAAACTAGGTTATATAGGATTAATTGGGTTCACCAAAATAAAGAGGGGAAAACACAATCCCTTATGGTTAATCTAGGATAATCAATAAAATGCATAAACATAACCACACTTAAACTAAACTAAAGAGTGGATGGGTGAAATAGATTAGATCATAAATATTTTTAGACAATTGTATAATTCCCTATAAATAGAAATAAATAGGAGGGTAGATCGCTTAGCTCTATGAATGAAGAATGAATGCTAAGTGGATGAAGGGACTAAAATCATGGTACATCTCAAGATCTGAGAAATTTTGTAATAGTCATACATATGAATCAAAATTAGAATAATGATCTCTCCTTTTCTCTAGTTGAGTTCATCAATCTGGGTTTAATTTACAACCGAAACTCAATATTTTGCTACAAACTTGACCTTTGATGTAATTCTAACTTTAATCTTGTGTGCAACTTGAAGATGGATTGTTGGAGCTTTGACTAGAAAAGGGGGGTTAGTATAGTTCTTGACTTGAAATTGATGGAATCCCACTATTTTCCACCATGTCAAGCTAGGCAGGGATGTCTATTTAGTTGACAAATGATCAAAGATAATAGATAATTCACTTAGAAAATAGATTTGCTACTCCTTTTTAAAGCATCAAATCCAAATGTGTAGCTTTATAGTACTCTTCTCAATGCTCCTAGAATCATATCTACTTGTATAGACTTGACCTAGGTCATTTGCATAGTTGTAATTTTGAACCTTGAACTTTTAAAATTTAAATTCAAATTAAATCTTGTCAACTCCATCCCATTAGCCATTGTGAGTTAACCTAGCACATGTTTGTGTTGATTTGTGTGTGATGTTGTATTTAAAGATATTTTGTCATTCATTTAAAGTTATCAAAGAATGTTAGGACATTTAGGAGTTATCAAAAAAGCATTTACATTAAGAGCAATGTAGCAACATTTTATCACAACATATATTGTCATACATCTTTGATCATTGTTCTTAATTCATTGAATCAGTTTGCCTACGGGTCTGCTTAAGGAGAACATGATCCTTATAGTTCAACAAAATTCCCTAAAGGTGTTTCTAAACACTATGAGTCTTTATTGAAATTCAAATATTATAAGATCAAGGGCACTGATTTCCAAGCATCAAATTTCTACCAATTCATTCATATAGGTATGAGTCCAAGTTAGCGCACTAGTTCACTTTCATAGACATGGATCTAATATGAGAAATTTACCCAACCAAACTTCAAAATTTTGACACCTTAAAAAATTGATATATGTGGCTACCATATCATATTTCTATCATTGAATTTTGAGCTAAATATCACATTTAATTTAATATTAATCCCCTTAAAGTTCTAAACTTTTTGATGCAGAGGTAAGGTAGAAATGTTGTAGAAGTTCACTCAATGAACTTAACTTCCTTCTTAAAGGTTTACAAAAGTGTTTGTGAAGATAAATCCTACACAAGGCTATTACTGAGATTGACCTAGCCTAGGACCACTATCTAGTGTCCTCCTCACAGGCTATCCACTTCTCAACTTGGAGAGTCATTGCTCCATCCAACCTATAATCACAATGCACCCTTTTAAGGACTCACAATCTACTACCCACACCTCTACCAACAGTGTCCTCATATAACTGATAACAAATACTTGTCAAAGAATCATAACTATCATGAGGTCTCTGACCAAAAGACTAATTTTTTGTATTTCTAGGATAATAGACAATAACAGCAGAAGGACTGTTCTAGGATAGTATTTGGAGCAAGCTTTGGTCTTATAGAATTTGTTTAACAACTTCTCAAGGTCTCAAATGACCCTCAACTCCCAATGTATACTTAGACACTCAATGAACAACAACCATTCACTTACATGCATCAACCTTAGGGGACAACAAATTGCATTAAGACTGTTTTATGACAGTATTGAGGTGACAGTTTATGTCTTGTAGCCTAGCATCAATTAAAACTATATAACTCCTCTACCAATGAGGATCTTCACATCAGACATTTATTGAGGACAAGAGAACAATGACACGGTACCTACTACTATACTTAATCTGACAGAGAAAGTGACTGTCTTATGACTGTCATGGAGAAACAACAGTCAAGAATGTTTAATCTTGTAGCATATGGTAAAAGGTAAGCCAATCCTAACTCTTCTAGACTCCAAGTGACATTTACCTTTGAATGCACACTCCAAATACCTGCAATAAATGTTTACCCTTCAACAAACTTACAGACCGTGCTGTACCAGCACGTACAGGGACAGCAAACTCAATTTCTATCAGCAATTGTGGTTTTTCTTCTAAAGACAGTCTAGTTTGAGACTATGAGAGAGATTTGTATCAAGGATCCCTTGTCTATATTAGTAGGGATCTTGTGCAAGTCTGTATCCCTCCTAAAACACAAAGAACAATTCCATTTTATCAACCCTATGACTGTTTCCTTTAACTCTTGCTGTCCATTGCCTCTTCTTCACTAACTAGTCACTGTTTTGACTAGCTAGGATCATGCCAAACACTTGGAGAAGGAGTCTTCCACCTACACAACATGGAAAGCAACAAAATCTAATCTAATCTTCCCCATCCTACTAAAAATGGTTGAACTCTCAGAGGATAGAGGAAGAATTCACCATTTTTGTCACAAACCCTAGCTAAGAGGGTTTCAGAGTAGTTTATGAAACTAGATTGTTTCTTCCTTCTACTAGAATGTCAAGAACTCCAAATATATGTAAATGAAAGCTATTTTGTAGTACTAACAGATTGTTAACATTTCAACTCACAAAGGATCCTTACCAGGCCGTACAAAGAGCTGTTTCAATGAAAAATGTAGAAAAACTATTTTTTCTCCTTAAAAGACTCCTTTTCATATCTTTTTTTGGCATGTTTATACAAAGCATAGTTGATAGGAAGTTTTACAAACCTTTCCTCTTCCAAACAGTCTGTACAACTACCCAGGAAAGGTAGTGAAACGGTGGAAAAGGCAGCCTTTTTCCAAAAAACAAATTTCTAAAGAAAACCTCCTAACAAATAGGTCTTGTCAACATCCTCATGGACTAGTCAACCTAGATGACTAAGTCTTTATTATAAAGCATTGAAAATGGCTTTCAAAGCCTTAGGGAAAACAAATTAACATAAAAATCAACTAGGAGAACAATCCAATGATTTAAACTGTGGAGCTCCTGCACCATACTCCCCCTATGGGAAAAACTCAAGTCCCTTGAGTTGCCAATTGTTGAAGTGTCATGCCATGCTTCAGAATATCTGCTTTAGTCATCCAGGTGGCCTTTGAGTTAGGGAGATCCTTCCATTTCACCAAGTAGTCCTTATAGACACCTCTCCAAGTCTTCTTGATAACTTTGGAATCCAGAATGCACTCCAACTGTAAAGGTTTGCTTGGAGGCAAATCCTTGATCCAATCAGCATCTTCAGCCACCACATCTGATTCACTTTTATTAGGCAATGGAGGTCTGAAAGGAAAAAGATCACAAACATTGAAAATTGGAGAGATACCTAGGCCATCTGGTAGCTCAATCTCATATGCATTTGGACTGAATTTGTGCACTATTCTGCATGGCCCAATCTTCTTCATCAGGAGTTTAGTTAGCTGACCCTTTGGCAACCTCTCTTTCCTCAGATATGCCATGACTAAGTCACCAACTTTGAACTGTACTTCTCTTTTCTTCAAATTTGCCTTTTCTTTGTACTTTGTGACTGATTTTTCTAGTTGCAACTTGACTTGATCATGAACTGTTTTCATGGAGGTAGCAAACTCTTCACCAAGTGCACTCCTTCTATCCCAACTTTGGAGATCCTTCAGCTCAAGTGGCCCTCTTAGATGAAAGCCATAAACTATCTCAAAAGGACTTTTACCAGTTCTCCTATTCCTTGAATCATTGTAGGCATATTCAGCCTGACTGATAACCAAGTCCCATGCCAAACCATGCTACTTTGTAAGGCACCTTAGAAGGTTTCCAAGTGACCTATTAATCACCTCAGTCTAACCATCAGTTTGTGGATGGTAGGCTGATGAAAAAGATAACTATGTGCCCAACTTCTTCCACAAGGTCCTCCAGAAGTGACCTACAAACTTAGAATCTCTTTTAGTTACAATGGACAATGGTAAACCATGTATCCTTACTACCTCTTTGAAAAACAGACCTGCAACATGAGATGCATCATTTGTGCATTTACATGGCACAAAATGAGCCATCTTGCTGAACCTATCAATAATGACAAACATACTATCCACCCCTCTGGCTGTCCTGGGTAACCCAAGCACAAAATCCATGCTGATACTTTCCCAAGGTCTATTGGGAATGGGAAGGGGCTAGTATAGACCTGCATTTGAAGACACACCTTTGGCTCTCTGACAGATTGCACAACTAGCTACATATTTTCTCACATCTGATTGCACCTTTGGCCAAAAATAGAACCTTGTGACTTGTTCTAGTGTCTTGTCCAAGCCAAAATGTCCTCCTAAAGAACCATTATGCTTCTCCTTGATGATGTTGTCCCACATAGAGCACTTAGGGATACACAGCAAATTGCCCTTAAATAAGAGGCCTTCCTACAAAATAAAATCTGCATACTCTCCATGGAATGTGTTAGCCAAGTTCACACAAACATCATAAGCCTCTTTAAAATCAAAATCTTCTTTATACAACTCTTTTAAATAGTCAATACCCATGCTTTCTAACTGAATTTCATGAACAAGAAGCAACCTCCTACTCAATGCATCAGCCACCTTATTAGAGACACCTCTTTTGTGCTTAATTGTGAAAGTATAAACTTGTAGTTGTTCCATCCATTTAACATGTCTATGGTTTAATTTTTCTTGATTGTTTAGAAATCTTAAAGCATGATTGTCAGTAAACACAATAAATTCCTTCGGCAGCAAATAATGTCTCCATTTCTTAAGAGCTTGCACCATTGCATAGAGTTCTAAGTCATAGGTAGAATACCTTTGCTTGGCTTCATTCAACTTTTCTGAAAAGAATGCCACTGGATGTCCTTCTTGGCTAAGAACAACACCAATAGCTTGCTAACTTGCATCACACTCAACAACAAATACCTTATCAAAATCAGGGAGTACTAAGGTAGGTAACTCAACCACCTTTGTTTTCAACAACTCAAAACTATCATCAGCTTCCTTTGTCCACTGGAATCTACATTTGACTCCACCCTTGATGGTGTTGAGGATGGGAGCACTAATGTGACTGAAACCTCTGATAAACTTCCTATAGAAAGTCACCAATCCATGGAAACTTCTCACATCTCCCACTATTTTTGGGGTAGGCCAACTGAGAATAGCCTCAACCTTAGAGGGATCCATCTTCAAACAACCCTTAGAAATGACAAATCCCAGGTATACAAGTTTAGTTTTCATGAACTCACATTTGTCTAAGTTGATCATCAACTTGTGCTCATGCAGCTTCTCCAACACCTGACCAACATGCTTCACATGGTCTTCCCTTGTCCTATTAAAGATTAGTATGTCATCAAGATAAACAATAACAAATTTACCAATGAATTCAACTAATACCTCATTCATCAGGCGCATAAATGTACTTGGCGCATTGCTAAGACCAAATGGCATAACAAGCCATTCATAAAGACCTTCATTGGTCTTGAAAGCAGTCTTCCATTCATCTCCTTGTTTGATCCGGATTTGATGATATCTAGATTTCAAATCAATCTTTGAGTAATAGCAAGATCCTCCCAGGTAATCCAAGAGATCTTCAATCCTTGGCATTGGAAATCTGTATCTTATGGTGATCTTGTTTATGGCCCTGGAATCTATGCATAGCCTCCACTTTCCATCCTTCTTAGGAGCCAGTACACTTGGAACTGCATAGGGACTTAGACTCTTCCTAATCAGCCCTTTCTCTAGGAGATCTTGAATTTGCCTTGCCACCTCTTCATTTTTCTATGGAGTTAGCTTGTATGTAGCCTTGTTAGGCAATGTAGCACTAGGTATTTAGTCAATTTGATAACTAATATCCCTCATGGGTGGTAAGGAGTTGGGAACTTCCTCTACCACAAGGTCTTGATACTTATCCAGAAGTTGCTGTACTTCCAATGGAATCTCCTTCTGTTTTTGATCTTGCTGATCTGATCCACTCTTGGGCTTCATGACCAAGGCATACCCCTAGTTGTCATTCTCCTTCAAGATGTTTAGGAACTCATTTCCATTCACCAACATGACACTGCTGTTATTTTCCTTTCCCCTGGGCTGCTCCAACAAAGGATCCATTTTGAATGGCCTTCCTTTCTTGGTGATGACATAAGTGTTCTTCTCACCATCATGCTGAGCTTTAACATTATGCTGCCATGGACAGCCAAGAAGCAGGTGACATGCGTCCATAGGGATGATTTCACATAGCACTTTGTCCTTGTAGTCACCAATTGCAAATTCAACCCAAGCTTGTTCCTCCACCATGAAACTTTGGTTGTTGTTCAACCAAGAAATCTTGTGAGGACTAATATGAGGTAGCCTCTTCAACTTACACTTCTCAACCATCTCAGTGGATACCACATTCTCAGTAGACCCTGAATCCAATATGATTTTACAAAGTTTCCCATAGGCTAGGCCTTGGGTTCTGAAAAGATTCTTTCTCTGAGGGGGTTCTTGCTTCAATGGCATCTTCAACATAGACCTTTTTATCATCATACTCTCTCCATCTAGAATAGGTGCAACACTTCCCATTGGTGAATTCACACTTTCACAGTTATCATCTTTCACTAATTGATTTCTCTTCCCACTGTCATTAGAGCTGCTGGCTTTCCCTGGACATTTGTTCATTGTATGGCCAACTTGGTTGCAGCCATAACATCTTCCAGTGAAGACTCCTGGTCCTCTACCACCTCCACCATTTTTGCCTCTACCATTATGACTTCTACCACCTCTGAAACCTCCTCTATGCTCTGTTGCTGATTGTGTTTCTTGCTGACTATTATTTTCAGTTTTATTGAACTGTCCACGGCCAAAATTGCCTCTACCTCTTTGATTTCTGCCACCTCTACCTCTGGCACTTTGTTCACCCTTCCTTCTCAGCTTTTCCTCTGCTCTGGAGGCCAATAAGAAACATTCATCCACTGTCTTTGGTAACACCAAACTTATCTCATCTTGCAGATTGTATTTCAGTCCATTCAAGTATCTAGCCACCATCCCTTTTCATCTTCATTATGATTGGCCCTCATACTGAGTCTATGAAATTCTTCTGTGTAGGCAGCCACATCCATGTCTTTTTGTCTCAAATTCTGAAATCTCCTTATGATTTGAATCTCATAGTCAGGTGGCATGAACTTGCTTCTGAGCATAGCCACCATTCTACTCCATTTAGTGATGGGACTCTTCCCAATCTTCTCCCTCTCACTCTGCATATAGTTCCACCATACAAATGCAGAACCTCTTAGCCTTGTCTTGGCAAACTTAACCTTTTTGCTGTCATTAAACTCCTTGTAATCAAAGAAGTTGCACATAGCTTCTATCCAGTCGGTGAAAACATCTCCATCCAACTTGCCATGGAAGGTAGGCACCTCCATCTTGGCATCATCACTGTCTCCATGAGCACCCTTAAGTGCATTCAAGAAGGCTTTCTGATCTACAGACATATCCTACTCCTGAGGATCCTCTTCTGCCTCTATTTCTTCATTTGTGTCTGAAGAACTTCCTTCTTCTTTGGTCTTGCCCTTAGACTTCTTCTCTTCCTGCAATTTTGCTTCTTGAAGTCTTGCTTCAATCATCTCTTCCACCAACTTCTTGATGGCATCTTGACTCATTGTCTTGTACTAGCCTCTGTTTCAATTTCCTCTTCTGACATACACTTGCCTCCAATCATAATATTGGCTCTGATACCAATATGATGTAGAGGTAAGGTAGAAAGGTTGTAGAAGTTCACTCAATGAACTTAACTTCCTTCTTAAAGGTTTACAAAAGTGTTTGTGAAGATAAAGCCTACACAAGGCTATTACTGAGATTGACCTAGCCTAGGACCACTATCTAGTGTCATCCTCACAGGCTATCCACTTCTCAACTTCAAGAGTCATTACTCCATCCAACCTATAATCATAATGTACCCTTTTAAGGACTCACAATCTACTACCCACACCTCTACCAACAGTGTCCTCATATAACTAATAACAAATACTTGTCAAGGAATCATAACTATCATGAGGTCTCTGACCAAAAGACTAATTTTCTGCATTTCTAGGATAATGGACAGTAACAGCAGAAGGACTATTCTAGGACAGTATTTGGAGTAGGCTTTGGTCTTATAGAATTTGTTTAACAACTTCTCAAGGTCTCAAATGACCCTCAACTCCCAATGTATACTTAGACACTCAATGAACAACAACCATTCACTTACATGCATCAACCTTAGGGGACAGCAAATTGCATTAAGACTGTTTTATGATAGTATTGAGGTGATAGTTTATGTCTTGTAGCCTGGCATCAATTAAAACTATATAACTCCTCTACCAATGAGGATCTTCACATCAGACATTTACTGAGGACAAAAGAACAATGACACAGTACCTACTACTATACTTAATCTGACAGAGAAAGTGACTGTCTTATGACTGTCATGGAGAAACAGCAGTTAAGAATGTTTAACCTTGTAGCATATGGTAAAAGGTAAGCCAATCCTAACTCTTCTAGACTCCAAGTGACATTTACCTTTGAATGCACACTCCAAATACTTGCAATAAATGTTTACCCTTCAACAAACTTATAGACCGTACTGTACCAGCATGTACAGGGACAGCAAACTCAATTTCTATCAGCAATTGTGGTTTTTCTTCTAAAGACAGTCTAGTTTGAGACTATGAGAGAGATGTGTATCAAGGATCCCTTGTCTGGATTAGTAGGGATCTTGTGCAGGTCTGTATCCCTCCTAAAACACAAAGAACAATTCCATTTTATCAACCTTATGACTGTTTCCTTTAACTCTTGCTGTCCATTGCCTCTTCTTCACTAACTAGTCACTGTTTTGACTAGCTAGGATCATGCCAAACACCTGGAGAAGGAGTCTTCCACCTGCACAACATGGAAAGCAGCAAAATCTAATCTAATCTTCCCCATCCTACTGAAAATGGTTGAACTCTCATAGGATAGAGGAAGAATTCACCATTTTTGTCACAAACCCTAGCTAAGAGGGTTTCAGAGCAGTTTATGAAACTAGATTATTTCTTCCTTCTACTAGAATGTCAAGAACTCCAAATATATGTAAATGAAATCTATTTTACAGTACTAACAGATTGTTAACATTTCAACTCACAAAGGATCCGTGCCAGGCCGTACAAAGAGCTGTTTCAATGAAAAATGTAGAAAAACTATTTTTTCTCCTTAAAAGACTCCTCCTTTTCATATTTTTTTTGGCATGTTTATACAAAGCACAGTTTATAGGAAGTTTTACAAACCTTTCCTCTTCCAAACAGTCCGTACAACTACCCAGGAAAGGCAGTGAAATGGTGGAAAAGGCAGCTTTTTTCCAAAAAATAAATTTCTAAAGAAAACCTTATTGTTATATGGAGCTTAATCAGACTCGGAGGTTAAATTTTCCCTACTTTTATCAGCGCAGTTTCCCCCCCAATTCCTACAGGGTCAAGGGGCAACGCCCCTTACCAGGGTTTGGGGGCAGTGCCCCCAAGATGGGGTCAAGGGGCAACGCCCCTTGCGGGGTCCAGGGGCAACGGCCCCGAAACCTCACACAGTTTTTTATTATTTTATAAAGCACTGGGAATTATTTTTTTAATTGACCAACATAAGAAAACCCTATTTTTGTAACCGACAAAAAGCTTGATAAAAAGTGGCTAAGGGTTAGGGTTTTGATATATTTGTATTGTAGCATTTTGCAGCGGTATTGAGTTGCAGGGATTGCTGATTGTAATCGGTTTGATTTACTGGATAATAATATTAGACTCTCTGTTTGGTGGATGTAGCCCAAGTTTGGGTGAACCATGTTAAAACTTGTCTCTCGTTGTTATTATTTCTGTGTATTTCCATTTGTCTGTTCAATCTTTATTTGCATTTAATTGATATCTTCTGCCAGCTAACCCTAACAAACCTCCTAAAAAATAGGTCTTGTCAACATCCTCATGGACTAGTCAACCTAGATGACTAAGTCTTTATTTAAAGCATTGAAAATGACTTTCAAAGCCTTAGGGAAAACAAATTAACATAAAAATCAACTAGGAAAACAATCCAATGATTTAAACTGTGGAGCTCCTGCACCACTTTTATTACTTATTTTTTTTTCCTAGATAAATCATAATCAACATCATTTATCTTCATTACAATAAGTAACAAAATAATATAAATATATTATTAGACATTATTTAATATTTATTATTAAATGTCACCATAATCATTATAAAACATTAAAAGTTTAAATACTATAAAATAAAATAATAATAAATTAAAACGTTTAGTTTTAGAACTTTTAATAAAGAAATTACATTCTCATATTCATCCACTCCATAACCATGAGACTATATAATATAAAAGAACACATATTGAGTTGGATTATTAATAGCATTTGTATTCACCTCTAGTGGCAGATGGATCAAATGTGGGATTAAAACTTAAACGCCAAACCCTACCAGAGTATTTCCAACTACAACATTTAACAAAATTCCTCTATCCTTTATGCATTTATTTGCTACTCCAAAGCTTCCATTTTTGCACACGCTGGGAGTACACTTGAAAATGTAAACTGATTGGGTTGGAGTTTCTATTCCCCACTCTATCATGAGCCTTCCTTTCAATTGTTGGCATTGGAATGTTCAGGCAGGAGATCGACTGGTGGTATTTGATGCCAGCCATGAAAGAGATGAAACTATTTGTTGCATATGGTGAAACAGTGGGACTGCCTCATGAGGACACCCATGTCCTCTAAACGCTGCAACAATCATATGTTGGGCACCCACAAAAGTTCCGGTGACTATAAAAACTTCTTCTGGGTATCCACCAAACTTCTGGCAACTGTTAAAACTAGGCGGCTAACTATGGTCAATGTGAGTGTTCATGAAAAGGATGGGTTAAGTGGGCCCAACCTAAGCAGTCAAAGCTTAAAGTGTGTTGTTTAAGCCTAGCCCTTTAAAACAAGCTTGCAGGGAAGGTTAGAGGGGTTGGGTATCCATTTTTTCATTTTACCACAAACACTAATTCTTTTTGAGAAAAGTGCTCACACTTCAACTAATAAGGCTACAACACATCACCACAAGTAGACCTAAAGGTTTTCTTCATTCCCTATGAATTTACACCCATACAACTAACTAGTGGCAAGATACTAGCATTGATTTGACAAGATCTAATGACCATGGGGTTAAATAATGGAATGAACATGTGGGCCACCTCCCTTTGGTGATTTTACCATAGCCACTAAAAAAAGAGATGTGGAGCCTCTATAAGCACTAAAATCATGCAAATCCTCCATGAGGACCCCATGATGATACATAATCCTTGTCACGTACATGTAAGCATGAAATAGTGCCCTCTCAGCATTGATTCTCTTAGTAACATATAAGTTTTCACTCTCTTTTTGTTTCCCCTTTGTTGTACTAACCTTTTCCTCACTTTCAACGCTTTTTGACACTTGTTAATTCTTGTTTCATGTGCTTGTGACTTCATCCCTAAACCTTGTATTCATCTATTTGTTGTGATTTGACCTTTCCTTATTGTTTTTCATCCATTCCCACCCCTGGAAGCCCTCTAGAGGACCTCCCAAGCCATCTCCATCCTTTAGTTTTCATTCTTGGTCAACCAGTACAAATCTCCCCCTATTATTTTAGGATATCCCCTAAGAGATTTAACTTTTGCAAGTGGAGATTTGGATTTTGACCACCTTTCGACTAGTTTTTGGAGGTAGTTCACCTCCTTTTTACCTAACTAACAATCTCAAGCCCCACTTTCCAAACTAGGAAGTCCCCTGTAAGGGTCACCCATGGGTCACCCCCGAGTGATGTGGACTAGTGAAAGGAGCAACCCATGGGCGACCTTGTCGTCTTTTCCATCCGTGAAAAAACTTGAGGTTTGGATGCGAAAAAGCTCCATTTTGACTCATTTTTCCTCTTGTTTGCATGATTATTTAGTCTAAACATAGAGTTAACTATTCCAAGCATGCATAATTAGCTCCTTTTTATCTCTACTTTTTAACTCATGCATTTGTGCTAACTCTATTTTTGCTCCAGTGATAAGCTATATTGGCTTGTTCACTCCCTAGTTAGCCTAGATCACTCCTTGGTCTTTTGATTTAACTCTCCAATCAAGGGAGTTAACCCTCCATCCTCTCCCACCTCTCATATCCTCTTTCAACCTATAAATACCTCTCTCCATCAAGCACAAAGGGAGGCAATTTAATTTGTGCATCCCAACTTTGTAGGGTTTTACTCTCCAACTTGCATCCATATGCTCATACAGGACATTTGATCCTTTTTCTTTATTGTTGTTTCATATTATATTTTCTAAAATCTTCATATCACATCGATACGCTGCCCATTTGCAAGCCATAGTGCTTATTATCTCACATTGAGCTCACGTTTCAAGCTTTCAAAAGCTCTTTTGCATCCCTTTCCTATTGTTGCCAAGAGGATATCCCCGTTGCTGCAAGAGGACAAAATGGTTGTTGACACAAGGATTCATGAGGTAGTGGAGGCTCACACGTCTCATATTCTAGGTTATTTAGTGCTTTTTTTATAGTAATTAGAAAATCTAAGTTTGCTCTTGGGAATAGTAATTTAATGTTGCAATTTCCTTGATAGGTTAAATAGGATTTACATTGTTAGATTAGTTTTCTTTCAAAGTTCTTTAGCTTAGTTTATTTCAAAGCAATTTCATTTCTTAGAGTATTTGATCCAAAAATCTAGAGAATCAAACAAAAACATAGATCGAATTGCATTAGTTAAATACATTCTAGATTGCATATATATTTCAATTCCTAGATTAAAAAAGTACTTTACTTTCATAAAGATTCAAAAAAGCACAAAAATATTGTTTTGCATTCATATAGGCTTGCATGCATTCAAAAACCAAAAAAAGCACAAAAAGATTAGCATCACAAGAAGATCACAAAACCTTGATTCCAACACAAGGTCAACATTGGTCAACATTGGTCAACCCAACACAAAGAAAAGACAAGTCAAACCTTAAGTCATAAACCCTAAGTCAAATCGAGGTTAACTCCAACCAACTCTTTCTCAGTTTGGGCTCATGAATGTGCCCTGGGCTTAGAGGCGAGTGGGTGAGGGAAATCCTTGAAGAGATTGAGGAAATTCACCCTATACAACAACATGATCAACAAATGGTTCAGGAACAACAACATGGATTGAGGTTATTCCAAACACAATTCATCATCCAACAATGTGAAGAACAACTACAACTCAACAGAAGCATCAATGAGAACAATCGTCAACCTACACAATGTTGGAATTTTCATAATCGAAATAGAAGAATAGTGACTAGTGACCCTTTGGGTCATATAGTTATTTCAACCACAATGGTCACCGAGCACCAAATCATAATCAACACACAAGAAAGGCCCCATGACCAGCCGACCACTCTCTACAAAGTCCAGCTCTCAAGCAAGCAATACAACCCCCGCATCTCGCCTCCTCTCGACTAGCTACCTCCATGAGAGTGAGAGTGATGTGGAGGTTCACTCCATGGAAAGGAGAAGGGTCCATGTGCTCACCAAAGCTGACTCAACTTCCCCAAGCTATCGAGCCATGTTTTTGAGTGTACAGTCTCCCAGTCATGGTATAAAATTTTAACTATGTGTTTGATTGCCCTGTGCTGGACCCACCATCCTTATATCACTAGAGAACTTGATAGATTTCCTTTTCTTCCTAGTGTTACCCACCCACATGGATGTTAGAAATGAAGGTAAACAACTATCAATGGAAAATTGATTACAACTGTAATATAGATATTTAACTATGCAGAACCAGAAAGGAGATGGTATAGAATCAACACAAAAAAATAATGGAACAGAAGATCAAACACATAACACAGTGTTTATGTGGAGAAACCCTTTTGGGAAAAAAATCCACACAAGAAGAGATGAACCAGTTTGTATTGACTTTAATAGAGTTTACAATACAACACTATCAATCTCCTCTTTAGTCTTCAATCTAGTAGCGTCTGTAATACCCATTCACAGTCATAATACAATATCATTATAAACTTGGGTTGCCTTCTAGGGAAAGAAAAGCCAACATAACCTCTACCACCAGAGCTGTGACCTAATGATGAACAATCTAGATTTACAATGATAAAAATATATATAAAATGTGGCTTCTAAGGATGTTTCCCCCGAACCCCCATCAGGGCGTGCAGCCCTCAGACCCCTCACTGGGGGGATGGTCCCCCTAGACCCCACAAGGGGGTATCCTCTGTACCCCTCTGGATAAACTACATCCATAAAGCACTGGGATCAAACATATGGCTGAAAACAAGATTGCTACTTGGTGAATACTTCTTCCCTTATGGAAATTTACAAACAATATTAAGATTATTTAATTACATAGGATTTACAAGGTTGATGGCACCTTAATCCTAACAATAGACACCTATATGTATATGCTTTAACAATAAATAGTGGCACACTATCCCATGTGGATTTGACAAAGTTTACATGTACTTCATCTACAAACCTCAATAGTTAAAATGGGACATGACTAGATAGTTCAACAAAAGTTGACAAGATCCATTAGTTACAAGATCAACAACTAAAGGGAAGTTGCCAAGATCTATGCTTTATTGTTTAATCTTTTACACAACATGTGCACCCCACCTTTGGACTACCATGGGAACATGGGTTTATATGCCTTAATCAAACAAATTAGCCATTATGAGGTCACATGCTAGTTGTCAGTTACCTTAGCACTATGAGGAAATGACTTACAAGCTTGAAATTGATTATCACTAGAAAACATTAAAATATAACAAAACTGCATTATGTGAAGCTTACTAAACTATTATCATTCTCAATATATCATATCACGCTTTATAGTTAACCCAAATGAGAAACTTAAAAACAAAGCAAACAAGATAAAAAACAATTCGCATAACATAAAAATTCCCTTAGACAACAACATAACCTTTAGTATAGTTTGTAATTTGATATTTAAGACCTAATCAAATTAGGACCTAGTATATCTTGTAAATCAAATTAGGACTTATTAACCTCATCTCTCTAAATATCAAAAGAATGACATCATCATTTGAGGACCAATATAGATTAAAACATGTAGGCAAATCACATCGTTAAATAAAATCACTCATTCCTTTTTAGTTTGATAGCTAGTCGACTCATTTTCTAGTTATGGAACTAATGATGCAAAGCATTCTTATTCCTTCATGAATTAGAAGAAACACTTTATATTATCTCAATTAGAAAAGAAGTGAAAATTACAACTAATATTTAATACTTGAACAATTATATTTATCTTTTCTTCCATGTAGTACATAGTTTCAATATTGTGCATAATTTTTTAATGCAATGCATGTTCACATCAGATTTCATTATTCCACCCATCTATTAAATAGCCCATAGTATAAAAGCATAGCAATGGGTGGGCTCATTGTTTAAAATTCCTTACAACTCACAACTCATATGGGCTCATAGTCGAAAGAACTCTTCAAAATTCATAGTTAATGGGTCATGAGATAATTTACACAAAGTTTAATATGACCATTTGAGCTCGGGAGTGGCACATGGTTTTAGACCCCCCATAGATAACACCCAAAGTTCATGCAAAGATAATGAAACATGCCTAACATCTATGCATTCTTTAGTTTAGCAAACCTATATCAAAACAAAATTCAAACTCTGACATCTCTAGTTGGTCTTGTATCAAGACTTAGTTCATAGCATCAACACCTTAAAAAGAATTAGATGAATATATAGAGTGAGAAACTACAACAAAACATTAACAAGATTCAATAGTCCATAAACCATCGTAGTTATCCATAAAGAACATGAAAGTTGAAATTTTAAACTAACAAAGTTGTGATTCACTTCTATGTTGTTTGGAAATGAATGAAATCTTGCACTTTGAATTCCCTGTAATTTACTCAGCATGCATTTTACAACATAAACTAAAATTTGCAAAAAAGAACTTGGAAAATGAGCAACCTCTTCAAAACCATAAAAATTACAGTGACTTCTATCTAAAATATTAACAGAAGCCTAGATATGAAAATATTGTATAACCTAATAGCCATCTAATTAATAAAAAGATAGACCAATCACAAGAATCTAAGCAGTTACAAAATGTTTGACATGTGTGCAAAAACAATGGAAGTGGGAAGTGTAGGTTCAACTCAAATCCAAATTTAAGTATATGTGAACTATAATACAAAGGATAAGACCAAAAGATGATATATATTTCAAACATCCAATCTCAAAAGGTATTTCTAGGCAAGCCATCATTCATATTGGGTCTGCAAATGTTGGAATTCAAGCAACAAATTCACACATTCTCCTATACAAGAAATTATTGGAGGTTCATGATACGCTTCAAAAAGAACCTCAACCAGTGTAGTGTGGGTGCCTAGTGTAAGTTAAATAGTGTGAGAAAAAGGGAGGTCCTAGCTTAGATTCTAGTGTGCACAAGATATGTCCCAGGTTAGAGCCATTACTATTATAAGTTTGCTTTATAGTGTCTCTTCACACCAAGAGGGATGCTCAACATCAAGTGAAGTAAAGAACCATCCTAGTGAGATGCAAGTAGGAGGTATGTTGCACTATCGACGCAATTTTTTTTTCCCTTGAAATCCTTTGTTTCAAAAAAGGAAAGTGATGCAGAGGCACCCACACTATAACATTTGCATATAGCATGAATGTCTGCAGACCAACCTCATCATCATCATCTTCGCCATCATCATCATATTCCCTAAAACTACCAATAGCATCATCATGCTTCTCGTTACACAGTCAGCATCATCATATTTCAGACGATCACCAGCATCCGCCTGCCGACTACTGTTCACCTCCGCTTTCCTTCTAACATCATCATCATGATGTTCAGCGGGCGCACACATCCTCCGGTTGCACTGTTCATCGGGCTCCGAACTCTATCGTCTTCATCATGATCTCCGACACTACCTTCGTCAGCAGGATAACCAATATCCGGTTGTTCAAATATCCTGATGACGATCGCCTTCAGTAGCTTACCTTCGACGCTCCGCTACCCGACGATACAAGCAACAGCATCATGATCTACTTTATCTGGTTGTCTTCGAAACCTCCTGATGATGCTTAACACAACCTTCTGCCACGGACTTCCGCCGATACCTAAGCACTTTAACGATGGCAGGATAAACTCGCACAGGGGGATATCTCAATATCCTGATGACGATGACGTCATATCCTGATGACGATGACGTCACCCAATATCCTGATGACCTTCTCAACACTTAGCCAAAAACACGAACTTTCTCTCCCGCATCTGCTCGCGATATGCGGATGTTTGGCACTCCCAATATGATGATCCTGATGTCGATACATGCACTTAGTCTATGTCCGACCTAAACATCCTGATGCACTCGCAACATGAAAACTCCAACAGTTTCATGACCCGATCTTCTACCTGATGCCGATGCACTCCACCTCGGCTCCTCCAGATGATGATCACCCCGACGAACTTGCACTTCATGCAATCGACATCATCATGCCGATCTCCTCCACTTATCCGGATGATGATGTCCAAACCCGACTGCAGGATATTCACCTAGATATCCGGATGATGCCGTCTTAACCAGTTCCTTCACTTAGCAAAATCTCACTTCGCCGATCCTCCAGGGATGACCCGATCCAGTCTTAGGGTGATCTTCGACACTCAGTCTTATCATCTTGACCTAGCACATGAGGATGCTAGGCTTCTCAACATCTGTCGACCGCGATCCTGCACACCTGCATGCACACGGAAAACAATCTACCACCTAACCTACTATACACTACCATTCCACCGATCAGACGGATCAACCGGTGGAATGGACTAGTATATCCATGAATCCTCTCAAATCAGCAAATCGGTCAAGCAAATGAATTCAACAGAGGATGAACACAAACAGGATTTCTTTATTGACTTCAAAAGATGCAATACAAATGATCAGCCTCTCTCTCAGTCTCACTCTCTGCAACTAGCTCGATCGATGATATCTGTCTATCTCTCCAATATCAAACGATCTCATGCTTATAAAGACTTTCCTACGAGTACTACTGACCCGACTCCAAGCGGCTGGGAACTCTCCAAGCGGCTGGGAGATCCCACCGAACATACATCATGACAGCTGTTATAACTAACTATCTAAAAATAGCAAAAGCCTGGTCAGCATGATCTTATCCTGATCAGCATGACCTTATTACATGCATTTGGTCTAACAGACCTTCTTGGAAACATAAACAGGACCTAAACTACTAACTGCCTTATCAAGACCAGCTGTTAGGTAGGAGATATGTCCCAGGTTAGAGCCATTACTATTATAAGTTTGCTTTATAGTGTCTCTTCACACCAAGAGGGATGCTCAACATCAAGTGAAGTAAAGAACCATCCTAGTGAGATGCAAGTAGGAGGTATGTTGCACTATCGACGCAATTTGTTTTTCCCTTGAAATCCTTTGTTTCAAAAAAGGAAAGGAAAGTCTCTTAGGAGCCTCTTTTTTATAACTTGTTATTTTCTTAATTTTCGTTAACCTAGATTTTTTTAATTTTATCCCAGACTATATTGTTTGTATACTATCTTGTTTATGATGCAATTGTGATTATAGTGGTTATCCATGGCACTAAACTGCAACAAATGTGCCATAATGTACCCATAAACAAACATGAACCTATGTAGCCTTAAAATGAACCAATTAATATAAATAATGATCTTATAAAGATGAGCTTATACTGTTACTATTTTTAGATATGCCCACCCACTTCCTCAAGCTCCAAAACCCAAAAAACATACAAAATGTTAGGAGTTGAGAGTCCTTTCATAGAGATATGATGTGCCATAGTCAGGGTATTGCTCTTATTTTTCCTAGAAGATCAAATACAATTGAGTTGCAGCCCTAACGTCCATAAAGCCAATCAGGCTATGCTTTAAAACTAGTCCTTGTAATCCTTATTTGCCCTTTTTCTACAATATCTATCAATTGTCTCTTTGTTATTGAAAACAAAAACAACCCATGTTTATGCTTTTTTTTAAACAATCAATCAAACTCTTTTTGATGGGCCTTTTTGCTATAATTTAATTGTACAATTCTCATCTAATCATAAACCTAACTTCTATCAACAACCCCATATAGATATCATGTGGCATCACCCAAATTATGGCTCCTTCAGTTTCTCTTGGAGATTCAAAGAGGATTGTGTTACACTATCCTAGAGACTAAAGTGCTGGCAAGGATCCATTTCATGTTACTTCCTATGACTCTAAATGTACCTTTTACCATCATAATATAATCAATTTAGTCTCTTATTTTTTAAAGAAAAGACAAATACATTACTTTTCCTACATTGAAGCAATGATTCAAACTCCAAGGCAAACACATGGGGTCTTCTAAAAGGAGTTTCTATTATTCAATACCCTTCCACAATATTCATATATGTTTTATGACCTCTCTTCCATTAATACCAGTTATTTATATATGGAAGGGAATTAATGGGCAAGCACACAAGCACTAGGGTATACATTAAAATTCAATGAAACAAGAATAACCTCACAAGGTTTTATTCTATGACTAGGGAAACTTGGCATTGGCTTGACACCTTGCTCAATAGTGGTAATAGTAGGAAGCCTATTGCACTCAATGTAGGACCATAAAAAATACCATTTGCAACTTGGCATCTTAGACATACAAACGACAATGAAAGCAATTAAACTATAATAAAAAAAATTAATGCTAGCATAGTTGATTTCAAATTGTTTTGCCACTCGCGACAAACCAAAAGCGGCGCTTGGACGAGATTTTTCACACTTCCAAACATTAAACCACAAGAATATTTTAATAAGAACAAGGTCACAAGAAAACTGCAAAACATATTAAAAAAATACAAATGCTTACCTAGAAAGCTCTTCGCCCAACAAAACCAACCACACAGAATATGTCCATCAATTCATGCTCGAAATGAATATATTGCTACCACATTTCGAGAAGCACACAACACAACACACTGGGACACATGTTCTAGATGAACCCTAGGCATAGGCAAGTGTATCCACACCTATCCTACAACAAACCCTCAACCATCAACTCCTGCCCTTCAATAAACCCTCCATCACACAAGCGTGACATGTATACAACCATGCAGAACATTAGAAATGGCATGAAATTTTACTTGGCAGATTTCTCATTAGATAGAATACCTTAACCCCCTCTTGCATATTAAAAAAAAACCCAGAACATGAAAATGTCTGCAAGAGGAAAAAAAATACATCAAACCATTACACAAGACCTAAATAGTTTACACGACACACTATTTTGAAGAATATTTAATACAAATTTTCACTTTTGAAAACAATAGTCTCCCACCTTACGTGGAAGTTGTAATAACTAGAATTCCCTTTAAGCAATTCATATTTGTCACCTGAAATATGCGCCACTTTAGGCAATTCTCTATCGAAAATAGTCAAACACACGGAAAGATTCGGCAATTTTGTTTTGGGCTAAACGAAAGTTCCCCACGTGATACTTAATGGAATTCCGCTTTCTTTCTTGGACTGGATATTAAGACGATAATGGACTATTCTATTCACCGCATTCAGGGAATGATCTAGATGCCCCGCTGTCTCCGTTTGACTGGTTAAAATAATCATACGCCTGCGTCAATCCCCAATAATACGTTGCCTTCGTCATCTATATAAGTGCTTCCCCTTCCCTTATCTGCTCACAACAAGAAAGTAGTGAAGAAAGTAAGAAGAAAGGAAAAGGTGAGTAAAATGGCAACACAGAAAGCTTGGTTTCACAACAAGTATGGGTCCGTCGACGTCCTGGAATTCGGAGAGTTTCCGATTCCAAAGGCCGAGCCTGGTCATCTTCTCATTAAAGTTCGTGCAGCTGCCATCAATCCAGTTGATTGCAAACGACGAGAAGGAGTATTCCAGCAAAACGATTCTGATTTTCCGGTAATTGCTCGAAATTGTCTTAATTTTATATCTGTTCGTGAGCTTTAGGATTTATTTCAATAGAATGTTTTATTCGTATCCCAGGATCTGGGAGGACAGAGTAGATTAAATTAGAATTCTTGTATAGGTATAAGAATAAATCATTAAAAACATTGCCTTAAAAATTGATTTCAGACCGTGCCATGCGGCGATATGAGTGGAGTGGTCGTGGAAGTGGGCGAGGGAGTGACAAAGTTCAAGAAAGGCGACGAAGTGTACGGCAACATTCTGGAATTCATGACGGGCAAGCCCAAGCAATGCGGGACACTGGCGGAGTACACAGTGGTGCCAGAGCACTTGGTGGCCGCCAAGCCCAACAATTTATCATACGAGGAGGCCGCCAGTTTGGCCAGCGTTGCTGTGACCGCCCAGCAGGCCTTCGAGACGGCCAAGTTTGCAAAGGGACAGACTGTCTTCATTGTGGGCGGCGCAGGCGGCGTGGGCAGCGTGGCCATTCAATTGGCCAAGCACGTCTATGGAGCTTCTAAAGTAGCCGCCTCCGCCAGCACCTCTAAATTGGAATTTCTCAAAACCCTCGGAGCCGATCTCGTCGTTGATTACACCAACCAATCCTACGACCAAGTCTCAGAGAAATTCGACTTTGTTTTCGACACCGTGGGTAAGTGACTGTCATCATTTTTTCTGTCTAAATATCTAACATAAATATCTTAAATCCATGTCTAAATCTGGATTGTTTTTCAAAAATGCAGGGCAATCGGCGAAATCTCACGTGGTGGCAAAAGAAGGAGCCCCCATAATAGACATCGCCGCATTTCCACCTCATCCCAAAGCCCAGAATATGTTTGCCTTGCCCGGGGCTGAGAAGCTGGAAAAGCTGAAGGAATACTTTGAGAGTAGAAAGGTGAAAGCCGTTTTGGATCCCAAGAGCCCCTTCCCATTTTCTAAGGTTGTGGAGGCTTTCAAACACCAAGAAACAGGCCGAGCACAGGGAAAGATCGTCATTTCGCCTATCCCATAGAGATATATAAGAATATTATTCTCGACGTTGTAGAAATAATGTGCGCAGGTTCCCAGTTTACTTCTGTATCTCTTATCGATAATGAAATAAAATTGAGATTTCTCTCAGATTATTCTTCTGTCTTTCATAATCTCATTTATCTTTTGAGCACAAAACAAAAAACACTGTACGTGAAAACAAATAGTTTGTGCATGTTATTTTCCATAACTCTCATGGATTGCCTATTTTGCTATGGCATGTCCAGCTTCCACAATGTTTCTAATGTTTTATGTGCTAGGACTTTTAGGTGTAATCGAGAATCCAGAATCTCTCCACAAACTATTTAGTTTCATTTATAGCTCTACTTTAGCCTTTTCAATCACAAGCAACAAGCAAAGTGAGTGAATCAGAGAGGAATCAGTATCACTTAGATTTGTAGCCATAGTTGTTTAAGTTTTGTTTAAAAATGTAACTGAAATATTTTTGGTGATATAGAGTTGTTAGGAGGAAAGAGTTTAAAGAGCTTTGACTAGTCAAACAATCAACTCAAAGACCACAATGCATCATCTATTTATAGTTTAGAAAATAACACTAACAGGGCACCTTGACCTCATGTAGTGGTGTTTCCTTATCTAATAAAAGGGCCATATCAATCCATTAATGGATTTCGCCAAGAGGTTTCTCTTCCACAATATCCTTATGACTTTTGTCACATAGAGAGATTCAAAGAGCACATGATCCAAGCTCAAGATGATGTTGCTTATGTGACCTTAGCTTTGTAGGATATTGAGGTCGAAATAATTTTAGACGGGCTTCCTCATGATTATCAGAGAAGGAAATTGAATTGATTTTATTCATACCAATGATACATATATACTGCATTATTTTCCTAATGATATATATATATATATATATATATATATATATATATATATATACTGCACTATTTTCCTAGCGACTTGCCTAATTTCACAACCACTAAAATTAACTATCCTAGATTACATATCTAGTGCATTAAATTATAGGGGTTACATAAGATGACTTAAAACACAAAACACTCACTCACACATGCAATGGTGGAGATTCACAAAAACTCCTCTTGAGTGACAACCATCAAATATTCATGTGACTTCTCTCAATCCTAAAATAATTCTAAGATAGAAAAACTTGGTCTCACATAAGACCTTGGTAAAAATATTACTTATTTGGTCCTCTATCTAGTAATATTGAAGATGGATCACCTTTTTCTAGATGGGATACCTGATGTAATGGTGATAGATCTCAATATACTTCATTTTGGCACAAAACACTAGATTTTTAGAGTATTGAATGACTCTTTGATTGTCATAGTAGAGTAAATCTAAGGCCCTCTTTGGTGCTACTAGAGTACTAAAAGTACATCCTATAACCAAGTTATTTCTTTAGTTTCCTCATTTGATGTTACATATTCCACCTCTGTAGTGGATAAGGCAATAATAGACTTCTTTTTACTACACCATGAAATTGGGATAGAAGCAAGAGAGAAAATGTAGTCCATGGTAGATTTTTTGTCATCTACACAGCTTGCCCAATTTGAATTACAATATCCCAAGTGGGTAAATCCATGGAAATGAGGGTCAAAGTGGCTACTTTCTTGCTAAAATCAACAAAAATTGGTCTTTGACTAGTAATTCAAGATACCTAAGATCATAATTTCAAGATGTGATAAGAACAAAATTAGTAGTGCTTAGAATCTAGTTTCTAAACTAATAATTTTTTTAATGGTGGAGATTGTTGGGACCCAATCTAAAAATTATAAATTGTGTCTAAGTCTTTTCCCATTTTGTTGACTTTTTCCTAAATTTTGCCTTTTTCCACCCCTGACGATCCTTTAATGTGTTATAAGTTGCAAAGGCCAAAAAATATTCTAAGTTTGGGGGGTCCTTGGTCTTTTTCTTGGGTTTTGGGTTTTCCCCTTCTTATCGAATGTGTTAAATTCTCCCCACATCTAGCATATTGTTCCCATTCTACATTGAATCTCTACAAATCCTTTTTCATGCCTTTGTCTTCCTTTCATCCTTTTTACCCCAATTTATGGGTTCCTTGTAATGCCCACTCAAGAAATCAACAATAAATAACAAAAATAAAATAAAATAAATTAGTAAAGAAATAATGGAAGAAATGCGACTAAAGGAGAAATTTTACTAGTTCTATCTTAATAAAATACAAAATTTGATTAAACATGAAAATTATATCATGCATCGAATATAGTAATTTTTATATAGATATAATCGCCCCTCTTGTAATTACAAACAATTTACAATAAGAAACATATGATCATCCTTAAGCATAGTGGGAACTATATTCTTTGCTCTAGTAAACTGCTTAGTTATCCGACCCATATCTGCGTCACTAAATGTAAACATTAGTTTCAGAAGATCAATAATAACACGTTAAATATCATTGTACAAAATAATGAGACTAAGGCCCTAAGGGGCCGACCTAATGTCTCGAGGGCTCATGATGGCCTTGCCTATGTACGCATAGCACAAAGACTTTGTAGTTTGAATCATGCAGACACAAGACAATATCATACACATCTAATTGAATGCGAGAGAAAAGTTAATGTTGGTGTCATCCACCTCCCAGGAGCACCATCTGCAACAAAATACCTTCACAAGAAGGGAGTGAAGGAAAAGCTATTTCACCAGAGGAGAAAAATGTAATGAGATGCTATGAAATACATAATGTACAGAGTGCCTTATAAAGGCATGAAAAAAGGTGAGGGGTGGGAAAACTACCCACATGGGAAATAACCACCCAACTAAATAAATGCAAAACTAATGCCTAAGTAAACTTAAGCATAAATGCAATTTACTCTAACACCCCCCTTAAGTGCAACTTAGGAAGAATGAAGATGCAATATGGGTCCTAGCTACACAACCATTTTAGGTACCCATTTACAATGCATAAAGAAAAAAAACTCTCACAAGCAGAGAAAAGGAGAAAAACCCCGTGGGAAAAAACCCCTTTCCAAAAGAGAGAAAAGAAAAAAAGACAAGACACATGGATGGAGGACTCAATCACACCCCCCAAGGACTACATACATCATGTATATACAATTAATGATCCCCCATAAGAAGGGAAAAATGAGATATTATATCCCCCCATAATGAAGAAGCTCCAATGTTGATGAAATATGCCTGAAAACAAAAGATGATCCAATGCCTACAAGCAACTCCTCTCCCCTTAGGAAGAAACAAGTCCATTAGTTGATAAAGAAGCCACTCCATATCCAACTGAAAAAAGGAAGGAAATCTCCAAATAGAATAATCCACCACATAATCATAATAAAAAACAACCAAGAAATGTAACGAATCAAGTGAAAGTGAAGGCTCGACAATGTCAACCTCCAAAGACAATCTAGATGTATCATTTGCCATGCTGAAACTATCATCAAAGAGGAGAGAAATCCCCTCAAGTATATCTCCCAAATCTGTAAGATGAGACTCCACAAACAAATCTAAGATGCTGCCAAATACTCATCCAATAAAACAAGATCTGAGGGATCAAAAATATCCTGCTATCTCAACATTTCATACCCCCGCAACATCTAAAAGCTTATTATCTCCCAACAAAATCTTGGAGGTGTCAGCAGGTTGAAGACCTAGAAAAGGATAGGGAGAAGATCCCATGTGGTGAGATGCTCCTAAGTCTAAGAACCATCTATCATGTCTAGAATGTGCTGCAGAGGTCACCAAAGCATGTCCTTTACCCATATAGGGTTTATCTCCTTTACTACTTGCAAGTCCTTCATTCCCAGACTGAGTAGGCTTGGATGATGATGGAGATGCAGATGTCGTTGAAGATGCAGAGCTGTAGAAGGAGTCACAGATGAGGGCAGTGGGATATTGTTTTTCTAAAGAAGGTGTGAGAGCTCATCAACCTTCTTTGTATAACAATGATGTTCATCATGCCCTTTCTTTTTGCAATATATACACAACTAAATTTCTCCTTCTTAGGCTTGTCCTTTTTTAAAGAGGTGGAAGTCTCATTTGACTCTATTTTAAGTTTTGGCTTCTTCTTCCCTTTACTCTGAGAGTTTTGTGCAACCAATGCATAATTTATAGGGACTCCCTCCAACTGGACAAGTTTGGCTTGCTCCCTTGTCAACTAGTCACAGAAAGTCTCAAAAGTAGGCATTTGGAATGCATTGCCCAAAGCATCCATTGTGGAGTAGAAGGTAGAAGAAAACACAACAAATGGGCCTCTCAACTCAGACAGTATCAAAAAGATGGACTCCTTATTAGTTTTTCTCTTCCCACATCCTGCTAATTGTGACCTTCAAGATTTGAATTTCACTAGAAAGTCATCAATAGAAGGAAATGCTTCAGGGGTAAGAGCGGTTAATTTAGCTTCCATTTGCAGGACACGGAACTCACTGACCTAACCAAACATGTTATGTAACTTATCCCATATCTCCTTGGGTGTATCCAACTCATCAATATGAAAGAGGAGACTATCGGAAACATTTAATTTCATCAAACCCATAGCTTGGTCACACTTATTTCTATAGGAAAATATTTCAAATTCCTTGCTAAGAGTGGGTTGGTTATTACTTAGTGTGGACCATAGACCCTAAGACTGAAGCAACCTACGCATTTTCAACTTCCACGTATGGTAATTATGGGGATTTAACAAATCAATAGATTCAAGGGTAGCCATGACTAAAGTTTACACCAAAAGGCAAAATTACACTAAACTAAAAAAAACCTCCAATAAAACAGCATCTAGAAATTAAATTTCACCACCTTTTCCAAAAATACTTCAAGCAAAAAAAATTGATTATCTGAATTGGAAAAAAAAATTGAGCAAAAAATTAATGCACCTTATTGTTGCAGATCATTGCATCAAAGCACACAATCACAAGCCTCTTCACAACTCAGCAACTTCCCCTCAATTTGTGAGAGTTGCTCACACCACCTATGCACACTGCAATTCTATTTAAAGAGCAAAAAACTTCCCCTTGCAGCCAATGTGGGATTAAAATCCCAAAACAACTTCAAAAGGCTTCAAAACTGGGGCCCACTCCATTCGTCTATGCACTTTTGGAACCCTAAATTTTTAGGGGAAACTTTATAAAATATAAAGTTTCAAAAAAATATATACAACCAGTGAAGAAACGAGCCTCCAAATCTTTGTATCTCACTCAAAAAAAATGATGCTCTCTGCAACCAAAGAAAATTCAATCGATCAAATTCATGTCTTGCCTTGCCACAGATCCAAATCGTGGCCTTCTTCGTCAAACACCAACTCTACTTCACACGACCTTTGGCAATTTGCGGGCTCCAAAGAGGAAATTCATGCTGTTGCAATAGAAAAATCATGGCCACTGGAATGAGAATCGTAGCCTCTACACAAGGGTTATCACACCTAGATTTAGACTATTCAATGAATAGATAAACGTGACCTCCAATTTTAAATCGCTGCCTCCAATGTGTAAACACCTCCTCACAAAAAAGAAAATCACAACCAAACAGAACAACACAAATGATATTCAATTACATTCTCCAGTAACAGGAGAATGGAGAATAATTGGTAATACAACAACTTTGAAATTTAATAAATTTCAAATGCTAAAACAACCATAGCAAATAATCAATCTCAAAACTCTCTGATGAAAACTCTCAAGGAAGGATATGCACAATGGTTTGCTCCGATGCCATGTTGGTGTCATCCACCTCCCAGGAGCACCATTTGCAACAAAACACCTTCATGAGAAGTGAGACAAGCAAAAGCTATTTCACCAAAAGAGAAAATGTATTGAGATGCTATGAAATACATAATGTATAGAGTGTCTTATAAAGGCGTGAAAAAAGGTGACGGGTGGGAAAACTACCCACATGGGAAAAAATCACCCAACTAAATAAATGCAAAACTAATGCCTAAGTAAACTTAAGCATAAATGCAATTTACTCTAATAGTTAACATAGATAACGAAAGCATTTGCCTATTTATCATATGATTACATTCATTAAGAATACTAAACATCAATAGACTGATATACAAAATCTTCAATCTACAATCAGAATCTCAAGATGAGATCATCAATGAAGAACAACTACCTTAAGCACATCAATTCATATGAAAAGTCTCAACTAGACAAAACAATAGTCCACATTCAGCTAATCCTTGATCCAATTAATAATCTAAAAGTAACTTCAAAAGTCGAAAAGGCAAACACATGTTATCCATCAAATATAAAATAAAAGTTAGTCATTGCTCAAATAATATTGAAGATACCATTTAGTCATATCTAGCATTTCATTCTCCACGGCCTTATTACTATTCAATAAAATCCATCAACTTATTATTTAAATGTCTCAACAAGAGTGGACCACCCATTTTTTATAAACATATGCATTACCTGTTATAATTCTCTAAATAGTTATCTTTAAGTTCCTATTGAACCTTTCAAAATGAAGGGTATTAAATTAATATTCTACTTTTTCTATTCATCAAGATTTTCTCAATTTAGATTTCTAATTACAACCTAAACTAAATGTGAAACCATTAGGCAGACTATAATTGTACAAAAATGTCAGTGACAGCCAAAGATAAAACATATTCAAACCCTTAATCTTCACCTACAATGCATGGCTCTGCCAAAAACATCCGTTCATAGTCAGCTACCTGCGAACAACTTACAAGATGAGCTGATGCAAGTTTCTAACTATCATGAACTCACCTACCAATAGAGCCAAGGCATAAACAATTGAATTGAAAACTCACTGTTCAAAGATAAAGTAGTCCCTGAAACATTGAGCTCATAGTAAATACTTCTGAAGTTCAGAACACAATCCTAAAAGCATCCATTCCTACATACGCATTAGACATATAAACCGTATGCATACATAATAGAAATACCTTCTCATGTGACTCCTCAGCATGTGCAGGAGTGGATACTTAGATACAGAGTATCGTCATTCATTGAAAGTTATAAGATTGAATATTTTATCAGTTGCTGCATTTGCATGTATCAAAAATTGTGGAAGTATGGTATAGGTCTAGGATTTATTTATCAAAATACCCAAAAGAATTGTTCACAGGAAAAGCACAATCAGAGAAGGCTATATAAACTAACATGCAAATTCCATCAGTAAGAGAAAACCTAGACCTGAAACCTTACAAGCATCCACCTATGCTCAAATAAGAGATTTAAAAAGACATGTATGCAAAAGTGGATTCAAGACAAAGCGTACAAACTGTTCGACAGATACCTTTGAAAAGAGTTGTCATCATACAATTCTAATATTGCAAGATACGACATAAATTCTAAAAGCTATGTGATAAATGAAAATCACTGACACCAAGTTGGAGAACTTCAAGATTAACATAGAAATGTTCAACTTAATTGCATAAACACGCCTCTTCCAAAACTTATAGCATGTATTAGTCAACTAAAAACATTCCACACATTAAAACAAAGATTTCAAACTTGATTTCATACAAGCCTTTTGCAAAAAAATCAATTAGCAGTTGCTTTGAATCTTGTTACTTACAGACAGCCATCGAACAGCTCCAGAACTCTGTGACTGTTGATACTTTAAAATGGTCCAATCTAACACATAATCAAACCAAAAACTTGATGAGCAGCGAGAAAAGAGCTAATGCCTGGTGGCCTGAGTAGTCACATTGTGGACACGGGCAATGCAATGATTGCAGGTTATGCACAAAATGGAAATTGTTGAGAAGGCATGCAGATAAGGTGCATGGTTCATTAAATTCCTCCAAGAGAGATCACACAATAACAACAGAGTATGCACACAATGGTCCCGTTGAAAAGGATTAAGAGACTTTCAAACAAAAGCACCATTTTAACATGCTATCTGAAAAGAGTATTTTGAATTTTTGTGCTATATTCCCAATCATCTGTGGCATATATTACTAGGAATTGTGTTACAAGAAAATAACCTAAATTTCAAAAGAAACCAAAACAGCAAGTTCTTTAGTATTTGATTAACAAACCAATTTTTGGACTGATTGACCTGGAATAACAATATCACCAAGCCCAAGCATAGAATATGGCCGTGTTGAATCTGTCGTGGAAATAGTAGCTTTATCTGAGCATCAAAAGACTTTGCGATGCAAGAGGATTGTCCATGGGGATACCTTAACTCTAGTACTGGTTTCATCCACTTGGTCAAATTGGAATGCTTCTTTGTGAGCATAAAACCTATATCTAACCTGCAATAGATCCTTTTGTCTTCTTGCTCAAAATTGCACCAAGTGAACCAAATGTTCCTTTTTTCTTTTCTCTGCCCCTCTATGGGGTTGAACAGCTTGAGCCTATCCTTTATTCTATACCAAAAAAAATTTCATTCCCTTTCCATCCCATATCACAGCCTCCCACTTTATCTTCCATTCTTTCAATCATATTGAAGTCCCCCCAATAATCTAGGGGACTTCCTGCAACTTACTCTACCAATCCCAAAGCTCACATCTTAGCCATTAATCATTTGGGGCGTAGATGGAGCAGATTCCAAATCTCAAATTATCCTTCTCAATTATAATCTAGACAGCTCTGCTGCATGGCGAGGCACCCTGGCATTTAACCCATTTTACCCAATTGTTGGAGATCAAAATTGCAGCACCTCCCTTTCCCTTTTCATGTTTTGTTACAAAATAGGTGGAGTCCCTCCATATGAAGTTTAGGTTTGTTTCAAACTAAAAGTTAACCGCTTTGAGTTCTTGTAGTAGTACTACATCCTTCTGTTTGACTTGATGCATAAAACTTCTTATATTATATTTCTTATCTGGGGATTCAAGTCCCCTAATGTTCCAGGAGATACAATTAAGAGTCATTAGAATCCATTGATTGAGGGATTTCTTTTGAGCTCCTAAAGGCATCAAAGCATTTAGGAAGGATAGCTTTTTTAGTTTTACTTTTCTGGTAAGGAATACACTTCTTTATTTTCTTTCTTCTGCCCCTCCTTTCAGTTTGAGCATTTTATTATCTAGAGAACCACCATCTTCTCCCTCTTGGTCTTTTTCATCTTGATGGGGAACTTGGGTGGACTTTTCTTGGGTTACAAGTCTCTCTGTGACTTCACCTTTTGATAGGTCTTCATTATCCCCTATTGGCTTCAAGCTATTTAAATAGTTTTGGAAAAATTCAAAGGCATCCTACCCTAAGGGAGTAAAGCCTTGGTTTATTGGAATTTGAATTGTACACTTGCCTTTCTCAGCCTTTTCAAAAGATCTCCCATTGTTCTCTCCTGGGAATTGATCACCCATTTGGGAGTCTAGTCTATTAAATGAATCTATGATGCTTTTGATAGGGGCATCCTTAGTGTCCATGGCCACAATTGGGGAGGCTATGTCCTCTCCCAATCCAGTCATCGACGGGTGAGGGCTCCCACCCTTGATTTTAGAGGCTTTCGAGGCTTCCTCCTTTTTTAAGGAGTCACAATCTTTTTTATCATTCTCTTTAGTATTTTCAGGCTCTTGAGCACTTGGATCTAGGCCTTGAACATCAGGGATTAAACTATCTTTGTATTTTTCATTTGGTCCCCATCTGGGTAGGAAATTCCTTCCATCGCAGAATGAGGTTTTTCCTTGATTTATGGCGCAATCGCCCTGTTATTAATAGATTTTTCCCCACCCGATTTGAAGTTGTTTATAATCTTTTTATTTTTAGCAATTTGATTGCTCACGTGTTAACATAACCATTTCTTGTGTACTCAATTTATTCCCGATGGAAAGATGCCCACCTTTTTTTTGGTGGTCAATAATGGGTTGCACACATACTGGGAGGTCCTCTTTAGGTTTCATCCTAGAAGTCACATCCCCTCCCAGACATGGGATATTATTGTTTGTTTCCTCATGGAGAGTAGATGTTTCAGCAAGGATACATTGCTTCTCTACAGAGAGGTCTAATTCCAGATTATCCTCAAACATTAGAGCGCGCAAAGAAACTAGACTGTCTTTTCTTGGATTCTCCCCGACCAATGGTTTGGCCCCATGGCCCGCTAAGCTTGGGGTGGGGTCATCCACCTTCCTGGATCCCAGGATCTCTCCCCCTTCATTCAGGTTAGGGTTACTAGCCTTTTTAGGGTTAGGATCTTATTTTCGTTTCCTACCCAAGAAATCCTTATTTTTTAAAATATGGCAGTTTTTCCTTCTATGCCCTTCTTTTTTGCACAAAAAACATGCATTCGTGCCACCTAGAATTTCAATTTTATAGTTTAGAATTTCAAATTATTCATTTTTAACTCTATTTCATCTAGAATTTCTATCCCAGGCGCAATAGAAAGCAGGATGCAAGTGTCCATATGAAGGAGGGTGTTCCTGGTTTCCTCCACTCTTAAATCCCTCCCATACTTCGAGAGTAACTGAGGTAACATTGCCCATAACACTAGCAGGATGTTTTTAATATTAATGCATCTCGAGTAAGAGAGAGCAAGGATTTCCTCATTTATCATGTTTGGAGACCAGACAATGGCCCTAAAGATTGCGTTGCCTACCGTCCAGAACTCTTTTTCTATTGTTTTTCTTTGCATTTCGCTACAGTTAAAGAATATTAAGAATAAACCTCTTTGAATTAGTCTGCAAAAGGAATGGTGAATCTCTAACTTTATGTCCCAAAAATTCAAAATCCAATCATCTAGGAACTTCCGAGAAGGAATTTTATTGCAATCAAGAGCAACAAAGAAAATAGCAACATGTTTTAACCTTTTTTCCTCATTGTCTAGCACATTTGCCATATCCTCATTAGGAATAAAGTAATCTTTCCTAGGGTTAGCAACAAGGAACTTACCTCTTCCTCTTTCTACATTTTGGTCACACTCTGGGCTTCCATCACCAACTTCAATAAACTTGGTCATTGCAAGAACCAAGACCCTTCCACTTTTCGTTACAATATCTTTGAAGGATTTCATGGTATTGTCAGCCGCCTTTCCTGCAACACCATTTAAAACACTTTGCAAGCCATCCAAGGGTTTACCTGGGATCAGGCCACGATCTTTCATCCATGGCCTCTGTTAGGGTAAATAGATTTTACCTTGCTTAAGTTTTACTTAGGCTTAAATAATTAGTTTGGGAAGGTATTCCCGTTAGGGTAGTTTTATCCGTTAAAAGATTACCCGTCATATATTTTCTTGCCTTTTAAAGGCTCTACAATATGTAAATTATTCATCTCAATTTTATTCACTCTTGTTTGGTGAAAGATCTTGTGTGCTTCTCTCTATTTTGTGAAGGTTATTTTCTGCAGATGGTGCTCCTGGGAGGTGGATGACACCAACATGGTATCAAAGCCAACCATTCTGCAATCCTTCCTCTGAGAGTTTTCATCAAAGTTTTGAGATCGTTTATTTTCTCGCCATTTGAAATTTATAAAATTTCAAAATTGCCTTTTGATTATTCTACATATTCTGTTGTTACTGGGAACGATTTTCACTGTTGTGTTGGCATGATTTTCTCCCAGCAGAATGTGCCACTTTCAGTTCTGAGAGGGTGAATTTTCCTCTTTACTGTGGTGTGAGTTTTTTGCTATGGCGTGACATTTTTCCTCCTTACTGTGGCGTGAGAAGACACGGATTCATTTCAGAGAACTTGGAGTGCACTTTTGAAGGCACATTTTTTCCTTACTCCTAGGCAGGCACATATCCCATCCTAGAGGCTCATGATTGTGCCATTATTTTTGCTGAGAGGAGGTATTTCATTACAGATTGGAGAGGTACAGATTCATACTTCATTTCAAGTGCTGCATTCCTTATGTGAGGTGCGCAGATCCCAGAGTGCTTGGAGTGTGCATAGGTTGCTCCCCATTCTCGTCCAGGTAGAGGGGCGTCTTCCTTGAAGTAGATTTGGGCTCTGTTGAGCTGTGATTTTTTTGAAGAGGCATTTATCTAGGTAGAAGCATTTATCCTGGTAGAGGCATTTGTCTTGGCTTGAGCACATTCTTTGGCCACAAATTGCACTACAACAGCGGTACAATGATTGTTCTTTGGCCAATATTTGGTGAGAAAAACCTTCTTATTTATGAAGTTCTCAACCAAATATTAATTTAGGGTTGTGTGAGTGGGACCTCGCAGCTTCTTTTGGGCGTAGAAGGAACCTGAAAAAACATATTTTGATGCTTATACTTTATCTATCATGAAGTTTGCAATGAAATATTTTCTATTAGGGTTTGTGTGGTGGACCCCCTTTTTGTTCCATTGTTGAGCATTTCACTAGATCATTTGTCCCACATTGCTCCTGTAGAGGCCTTATTTGCCCTTCTAATATGCCAACACTCACAAATTGTTGTTAAGTGATTGAGAAAAGCTTGTGGAGTCTATGCTTGGTAAATTGGTGCTTGCTGACTCGGAGATTGATTGGCAAGATTGCCATCATATTTTACAATAAATCCATTGCGTATTTTTCGCTCACTCACAGAAGGTGGTCACATGGATGACCTAGAGCTTAATCCATCTCCCTCATTTTTGTATTGAGCCCCCATAGGCAACTTTTCTTCCACAAAGTCTTGGGCATCCGAAGTCCATTTTTAGCATTCCGCATATCATTAGAAAGCTGACTTCACCAAGCTTGCATTGGTATAGGTAAATCTACCTAATTTTGTTGATTTGAAGGCTTCATTTGCAGTATTTGGGAGTTTCAAATTTTATTGTTGAAGGTTAATATCTTTGTATTCTTGGAGATTTGTCATAGTTCATTATGGGGTTTTCAATTCATCCTGTTGTGATTATGTTGAAAAGGGGAAATTATAAACAATGGAGAGATGGTATCATACAACATCTTAGATGGCTTCATTTGTTGCCACATTTGTATGATTTAGTTCCCCTTCCTGGTACTGATAGTAAGAAATTTGCATGGAATTGCAAAAGGAATCATGTCCTAGGAGTAATTGCAATGCATATTGATGATGCCACTTTGAATGCTATTGATCATTTTAAGTGTCCTCATATTCTTTGGACTAAAATTTGGGAAATACATGGAGATCCTGATACTTAGTTATTCCCAGATGATCCTATTTCAGATTGTCTTGTACCTCTTCATTTTTCAGATAGGATACCCTATGATCACACTGCTATGCAGGAGTTTGAAGTTTTGGAAAACTTTGAATCTTTAGATGAGGATGATGAGGGTTCTTCAGATGCTCCTTCTTCTCCATCAGGGACAGCTGATGTACCTTCACCTTCAGTAATTCATTCTGCAGATTCATTGATTGAGGCTCCTATCATTCCTATTCAATAGGACCATTCATTTTGTGGTGGTGATTCATTGAGTACATCCAATGATTCATCACAACCAGTATCACATTGTCTTCCTAATTGGGATTCGTATTTGTTGGACATTAGTTCCTTGTTTGTAGAATCTCATATTTCTGACTTGGAAGACACATTTGAGGGTATATCCCTCCTATTTGATGATAGTTGTGGTACAACTGTTGTCACTCCATCTTTGTCTTTGGAGAATGTTCAAGATCAGTTTCCAGTGGTACCTTGTTTGTCACCTTCTATTGTGATTGGGCATGTTCCTGATTGGTTCGTGACATCATTTTCCAAGGTCTTGGCAACACATGAGCAGATCTCAGAGACATCTTCATTCTTCATGCTTCTTTCTTTCAATTCCTATCTAGAGTGGGAAGCATACCTGCATTTGTACTTGGTTTTGTTTCTTCCAAAAGAGAGACAAGTTGTTTGTTGACATTGGATCATGTTCTGTCTTCAAGCACTTACCATTTTTGCAAGTGATTACACATTGTGGGGGGGCTATATAGTCTCTCTCTGTCCCTCTTATGGAGGGGCCATTGATTATATATACATGATGAATGTAGTCCTTGGGGGTGGCATTGAGTCCTCCATCCACCATACATCAATTTTTGTTTTTTCTTTCTCTCTTTTGGGGAAGGGTTTTTTCCCACAGGGTTTTTCTCCTTTTCTCCGGTTGTGAGAGATTTCTTTTTTGCATTGTAAATGGGTACCTAACATGGTTGTGTAGATGGGACCCATATTGCATCATCATTTTTCTTTTTTGCATAATAATTCTCCCTAAGTTGCACTTAAGGGGGGGTGTTAGGGTAAATAGATTTTACCTTGCTTAAGTTTTACTTAGGCTTAAATAATTAGTTTGGGAAGGTATTCCTGTTAGGGTAGTTTTATCCATTAAAAGATTACTTGTCATATATTTTCTTGCCTTTAAAAGGTTGTACAATATGTAAATTATTCATCTCAATTTTATTCACTCTTGTTTGGTGAAAGAGCTTGTGTGCTTCTCTATTTTGTGAAGGTTATTTTCTGCAGATGGTGCTCCTGGGAGGTGGATGACACCAACAGCCTCTGAGTACGAAAAACCCTAGAGGGAGCAAGTGGAAGCAAGGATTAAAGATTATACCAATGGGGCCAAGGCCAACTGAGGGTTTCTGGCATAAACAGAATTCTCCACACAAACTAATAATAGCCAGAATGTGATACATATGCATGAAGTGACACACGAACAAAGCAAAGAAATGAATAACAGATCAACCAAGGCTTAAGAAAGGATCTTATGAGGGGGAGAAATTACTCCCTTGATGGCACTTGGCCATCATGAGGACATCCTGGTGTGTGCAGAGCTCCTCCTCCATCAAGGCCTATCATCAACATGTAGAGGAAAAAAGCCTATCATCAACATGTTAAAAAGCATTAGATGAATAAATAAGGTTAGAAACTAAAGAAAGACATTAACAAGATTCAACAATCCATAAACCACCATAGTTATCCATAAAGAACTTGAAAGTTGAAATTTTCAAACTTTAACAAAGTTGTGATTCACTTCTTTGTTGTTTGGAAACGAATGAAATAATGCACTTTGAATGCCCTATAATTTACTCAACATGCACTTTACAACATAAACTAAATTTTCAAGAACGAACTTGAAAAATGTGAAACATCTTTGAAGCGATTAAAAATTGTAGTCACTTCTATCTAAAATATTGACGGAAACCTAGATATGAATATATTGTATAACCTAATAGACATCCAATTAATAAAAGATAGACTAGCCACAAGAATCTAAGTAGTTACAAAATGTTTGACATGTGTGCAAGAATAGTGGAAGTGGGAAGTGCAGGTTCAACTCAAATCCAAATTTAAGTATATGTGAACTATAATACGAAGGATAGAAGCAAAACATGATATATATTACAAACATCCAATATTAAAAGGTATTTCTAGGTAAGCCATCATTCAAATTGGGTCTACAAATGTTGGAATTCAATCAAAAACTTCACACATTCTTCTATACACGAAACTATCGGAGGTTCATGATAAACTTAAAAAATCAAGCATCCAATTTAGTGTGGGTGCCTAGTGCAAGTTAAATAGTATGAGCAAAAGGGAGATCCTAGCTTAGATTATAGCATGCATAAGATATGTCCCAGGTTAGAACCATTGCTATTATAAGTCTGCTTTATAGCGTCTCTTCACACTAGGAGGGATGCTCAGCATCAAGTGAAGTAAAGAACCATCCTAGTGAGATGCAAGTAGGAGGTAAGTGGCACTATTGATGTAGTCTATTTTCTCCTAAAATCCTATGTTTCAACAAAGGAAAGGAAAGTCCCTTAGGAGTCTCTTTTTTTATAACTTGTTATTTTCTTAATTTTCCTTAACCTAGATCTTGTTAATTTTATCCCAGGCTATATTTTTTGTATACTATCTTGTTTATGATGCAATTGTGATTGTAGTGGCTATCCATGGCACTAAAGTGCAACAAATGTGCCATAATGTACCCATAAACAAACAAGAACCTTTGTAGCCTTAAAATGGACCAATCAATATAAATCATGATCTTATAAAGATGAGCTTATATTGTTACTAGTTTTAGATATGCCACCCACTTCTTCAAGATACAAAACCCAAAAAAACATACAAAATGTTAGGAGTTGAGAGGCCTTTCTTAGAGATAAGATGTGGCATAGTCCAGGTTATTGCTCCTATTTTTCCTAGAAGATTAATACAATTGAGTTGCAGCCCTAAAGTCTATAAAGCCAATTAGGCTACTCTTTACAATCAGTCCTTGTAATCCTTAATGCCCTTTTTGTGCAATATCTTTCAATTGTCTCTTTGTTATTAAAAACAAAAACAACTTGTGTTTATGCTTTTTTTAAACAATCAATCAAACTCTTTTTTATGGGCCTTTTAGCTATAATTTAATTATGCAATTCTTACATAATCTTAAATCTAACTTCTATCAATGACCCATCTAGATATCATGTGGCATATGGCTCCTTCAGTTTCTCTAGGAGATTCAAAGAAGGTTGTGTTACACTATCCTAGAGACTAAAGCATTGGCAAAGGTCCTTTTCACGTTACTTCCTATGACTCCAAAGATACCTTTTAGCACCATATTATAATCAATTCATTCTCTCTTATTTTTAAAATAAAAGACAAATACAGTGTTTTTCCTATATTGAAGTAATGATTCAAACTCCAAGGTAGACACATGGGGGCTTTTGAAAATATTTTCTATTATAATACCCTTTCACAATACTCATCTAAGTTTTATGGTCTCTTCCATTAATGCCAGCCATTTAGATGTGAAGATTGTTCTCCAGTTAAAGGCTCTCTTAACCCTTAGAAGGTTTAGACTTCTAATGCGTGCATTTTTAAATTTCATACAGTCAATGAAGGTATGCTTCACCAAGGCACTCACAATTACCTTTTTATGCCATCATAGAATCACTCCTCACTCTATTATTAGTATTTTCTCAAAACAACAAAAAATATTAACATCATAATAGATTTTAATGAGAAATACAGGGAATGGTTGAGAATAGATTTTAATAATCAAGCAACATAATTAAAAAACAACCATTTTTCATCAAAGATACATTTTAAAGAATCATTCAAGGGAAAACACTCTACACCATTTGTTCTCAACTAATTGACTAGTTTTTTTATGAGCTCCATCTTATATACAACATGGTGAGGTCTAACTTAAAAAATGTTTGCAACTTCTATACCATCACAGCCTTATAGAAGACATCTAGCATGAATGTGAGCCCTTATAGACAATGCCACATAGTATCCACCATAAGAAACAAGGGATGAGAAGCTACATCATGTCTTCTAGGTATAGGGAAAATTGGTTGGAATGGTTAGTTTTCTAGAACTTATTGTTCCTTGTTACAAACATGACACATATACTTTGTCAACTACATGCCATCAACCTCTGCAATTGAAGCAGCTCACAGTGCCACAGGTAAATTATCTAAACTTATTTGATATATATGGAAACCAGTCCTGGTGGCGAATGCCTTATTTCACTTAAGATTATTGCTTCAACGATAAATGTATGAGTCAGTTAATGATACAAATGACGAAGTCACTTTTCTTGGACAACACTTACGTAGTGAGATGAACCTTATGGGCCAGTAATTCTAGCTATAAATAATGGATACTAGGAATTGTATGTATATCAATTTGCGCACTGTTGTAGTTACAATGTTGAGTGTTCTTCTCGGAGAGCACTCTAGGTATTCTAGCTCTAAGGTATTCTAGCATGCATTAGAGCCTTGAGACTCACCAACTCAAAAAAGAAATTTTGAGAGTGCATTGGCAAGAATGGAAGGGAATTAATGGGCAGCCACACAAGCACTAGGGTATACATTAAAATTCAATGAAACAAGAATAACCTCACAAGGTTTTATTCTATGATCAGGGAAACCTGGCATTCGCTGACACCTTGCTCAATAGTGGTAATAATAGAAAGCCTATTGTGCTCAATGCAGGACCATAAAAAATACCATTTGCAACTTGGCATCTCAAACATATAAAACGGCAAGGGAAGCAATTAAACTATAATAAAAAAAAATTAAACGCCGGCACAAGCAATTTCAACATCCCACGACAGGCCAAAAGCAGCACTTGGATGAGATTTTTCACACTTCCAAACATTAAACTGCAAGAATATTTCAATAAAAATAGGGCCACAACAAAACTGCAAAACAAATTAAAAAAAAGACAAATGCTTACCCAGAAAGCACTCTACCCAATAGAACCAGCGATGCAAAATACATCTGTCAATTCATGCTGGAAATGAATATATTGCCACCACATTTCAGGTAGCACAAAACACAATAGGCTAGGACACATGTTCTAGACAAACCCTAGGCACAAGCAAGTGTATCAACACCTATCCTACACCAAACTCTCGACCATCAACCCTTGCCGTTCAATAAACCCTCCAGCCCACAAGCATGACATGTCCACAACCATGTAGAACATTAGAAATGGCATGAAATTTTTCCGTGGTCGATATCTCATTGAATAGAATACCTTGGCCCCCTCCTCCAAAGAAAAAAACTGAGATAAAACATGGCAACCAATCACAAAGTGCGAAAATACCTAAATATTCTATGGAAGTGTGACATTTATGTGGAGGTACTAATAACTAGAATTACCTCTAAGCAATTCATATTTGTCACTTGAAATATGCGCACTTTAGGCATTTCTCTATCAAAAATTGTGAAACACGCCGCACGTGTAAAGTATCGGCAATTTTGTTTTGGGCTAAACGAAAGTTCTGCGGGCCCCACGTCATCAGGTGACGTTAGATAATGGAATTTCACTTTCTTGGACTGGAAATTCATGGACTTTTCTATTCACCGCATTCAGGAATGATCTGGATGCCCCGCTGTCACCGTTTGACTGCTTAAAATAATCAAACGCCTGCGTCATTCCCCGATAATACGTTGCCTTCATCATCTATATAAGTGCTTCCCCTTCCCTCATCTGCTCTCAACAAGTATCGTGAAGAAAGGAAAAAGTGAGTAAAATGGCAACACAGAAAGCTTGGTTTCACAATAGAGATATATAAGAATATTATTCTCGACGTTGTAGAAATAATGTGCGCAGGTTCTCAGTTTACTTTTGTATCTCTCGTCTATAATGGACTAAAATTGAGATTACTCTGATATTATTCTTTTGTCTTACAGATTTTTAATTTAAATGTTTATTTAGTTATCATGGTATAATGGTACAATCTATTTACTAGCAGTTGCACCATATTTGTGCAACGAATTCATCAATAGTTGAAATATTTTGAAGAAAAAATGCAAATTTCATATATTCAGAGAAAATAAAAATTAACCAAACATTTTTTTTAAATTGTATGAAATAGTTCAGCGAATAAACGGAAATAAAAGCACATTCTTGAGAACAAATTTGCAGGAAAAAAAGAGGAAGAAAATCTACGGTACCTTTATATAAAGATGAGCTTGGTTGCACAAACATAGCTAATTTCATACTATGGATTGACAATTATGATAACCTAAGCATCTAATCTAAGTTGATTCTTAAAAGATCATAGACAATACGAGAAATATAATTTAATCTTTAAAAATCTCTCTTTTATAATAGAAAATAGAGAAAACCCTGTTTAAAAATCTCTCTTTTATAATAGAAAATAGAGAAAATCCTATTTCAACATCATTAGACCATTTCTAAATTAAATTAACTAAACAAATATAATGTAAAGCTGACACGTAAAACATGCTGAAAAATCAGACCTTTGGACCTTTCTTCAGAAGTAAACCAAGCGAAGACAATAGAAGTTGATCCGAAAGGAATGGGAAAACAAAAAACTGATCACTCGTTGAGCCTACCATGAATTGTATTCAGAAACTGATCATTTATTCGCATTTATGTGGTGAGGTTGATAGTAGTGAAAGGGGAAATGGTAAATTGTTTCAAATTTTTGAGTCGGTGTGTAAATGCCATGATCTAGGAGATGAAAACATGGAGCTTGTTGTGCTTAAGACTTTACTTTCTGCGTTGACATCAGTGTATATAGGAGTAAGAATGTTATCAATCAAGTCACTGCTAAGACTTCGCTGGTACAGATGCTTGTTATTGTATTTCATAGAATGGAGGCTGATCGAGGAGACTGAGACGAAAAAATGGGAACGGGAAAATGGAAAACTGATCACCGGATTATCAGAAAAAAAATCCGGTGATCAACTGTCAGATTATCTTAAAAATCTGGCATCTTAATAATCTAGCGGCCTTAATTCCGACAGCTTCGTTCTCCTACAGATGCCTATCGGCTAAATATAATAAGGAAGGTCAATATTTATATAATCTAATTATTTTCGTAAAATAATAAAATTGAAATATCCCCATGTAATCTCAAAATATATTTACCTCCTTTTTTATTTGTAGTTGTATCTTTAAAAAATGGGTTGTTAAAAAAGGTACAATTTAATTTTTATTTTAATTGTCTCTTGTAATTTATAGTGATAAATATAGACCCTACCTCTAAAGTAAATAAAATAGCTTTATAATAAAATAAAGACACCAAAGTTTTTAAATATGTAATACAAATTTAGATAAGACTTCATATGAGAGGCTCACAATGATATTATGAATCTAGGGTTTGGAGGAACCAAGAGGACAACACACTGAATTAGATTCTAATGTGTTATGTACAGATATGATTAGGAAGTGATAGAGTGCAACAACCACAACAACAATGTTGATGGAAAGAGAATACAAGAACAATGGAATACCAAACTAGAATTGTAATTACAAGAATGTATTGTGCAAAGTTTTGTATAATGATCTATGATATAGGATGTTCATCCAAAGACGTCTTAGGCTTCATGCCTATTAAAAGAATAGCTCAGTTACATTATTATACAAGAGAGGGAGATGAAGAGATATCTTGGAAGTATCAAGAAATGCAACCACTTACCTTCTACCAGTTTGAATTCTTCATTTTGTCACTTTCTTCATGTATTTTAGAACAACTGCACCAAATAAGGTTAACATTATGAATAACTAGGGTTAGAAGAATCTAAGGATGAGGTGAAGGAGTAAGAGGTGGAACAAAAGGAGTTTTGGATGTAGGCAGTAGAATATTTATAGGTGACCTAAATTCAGTTCCTCAATACTTGAGCTTTAAATCTATATTTTTAATAGGATCCAACCAAGTTTTAATAAGTACTACAAGGATGTGTTTATCAAAATTATTTAAACATAGATAATCATGGTAAGAATATGTGTTGGAACTTGGGTGTGATATTCATCTATCATGAGTTCCTAAAGAAATAGTTTATCTATAGATTGGTGAGCAACTACAAAATGCAATGTGGTATGGTGCGATGAGTTTTAGATGTTACAAAACAATATATATGTTGGTTGACATGTGGTGATGTTATGGTAACAACCACAAGGCATCCAGAGGAGAACTCACTAATGTATACTAAATTTAGTGTTACTGGATGCATGAATGGTAATGCAAATGCACTTATGATAGAGCTAGAGTTCATGTGGTGCAATCCAAGGGTGTGGTAAGGTTTATGATGATGTTCTAAAGTACATCAAGTAACTAAAAATGGTCAAATATTTGTATATGTTACCACAAGCTTGGGGTTGGTATTGATGGCCATATAGGAAGGCATGTACATACCAATTTAGTTTCAAGTAAGCAACTATTAACTCATGTAGTGTGAGGCAACGCGACTACATAGACTTGGTGACTATTCATGTGGAGACATCATGATTAGTGATATGTGTAGCATGTTAATGTCATAGTACAGTCAAAATGTAGTTGTGTGATTTTTGGTATTCCATAGGTTGGTTGGACATTTAGATGGTTGGTATTCCATGATGGCACACCTACATGTATCTTCTCATGTGAAAGTGTCAAGGTTGGAAGGTTGGATAGATTGAAGATTGGCCATTTGGAAGGTAGATTGCAGAGGGGTGTGTTGTAATATAGTAGATTGAGACTATGTAAGAGACATGTTGTATTGAATCTTTAGAATTCTAAATAATATATTGATGACTTTATTTTGGATACTGAGAGCTTTTTCCTTTCTTTGAGCACATAGCCATTGATACCAAATGAATTGATTAGGTTCCAAATGTAAGAATACATTGTCACATGTTGCTCACTTGAAATCTAATGTACATAAAAAAACTCATTTGATTTATCCAAGTGGATCTTTGCCATCAAACTTATGCATATCCAACTTTGGTAGAAGGTTATGAGATCTAGAATGAGTGCTAGCATTTGGATCAACAAGAACTCAAGTCGAGATGATCTACTTTGATTGATCGAAACATGGGGTTGTGCCTTTAAATGTGAGACTGATATCTTCTAGATAAAGTCTTAGAGATATGACATTATTTTAGACTTGATGTTAGCCATTTCTCCTTTCATTTTAGATTTGATGTTATCATTTCTCTTGTCTTTACTAACTGTATATTATGCATACCTTGTTCAAGATGGTACACTTTATCCTCTAATGGAGATAAAAGCATATTTGAATCTCCTCTTAACCCTAACTCTAAATTTATACCCTCATTTTAGGAGTTTTTTCTAGTGTGTAGGAATTCTTTCCTTGACCTCTAGCTTGCATCCCTCTCATGATGTCATCAAATTATTTTTAACAATGATTTATTCAATAGAAATCCACATAAGATAAAAAATTTATTGTAACTTACATTAGCCTAGCACTCACTATGCTGAAAAATATCCAAGAAATTTGTTGTTTATAGCCTTGGAAGCAAATTTGGTGAAAATCCTAGTTTTACAATAACTCCTTAAAAATACTCCAAATAACTTTAAATCTAGAATATAGTTGCTTCAATGTGTCCTTTATCAACCCTCTAGATTTTTTTAAAAATTACAAAATTGATCGAGATATAAGCTCTATAATATGATCTCCTATTTTAATAAATCACCTTGTTTCTTACCTTTTTGGATGCCAAGATAATGCTATGATACCACTTGTAATAAAAATACTTGATAATAATAAGCGACTTCAAAGCTTGACAATCCTTGAAAAGTCTCCAATAAGAGTAAAATTCACAATATGATCTAATTAACTACTACTCACTACCTCCTACATGCAAGTATCATTAGAATATTCTAGTGTTCCAACCCCCAATGTGGTTGACCTAGCACACAATAATTACACTTATGGACACATAAATGACACAATTAAAGGATTATGCTAGCCACAAGTTAGCCAAACATATCCCAATGCAATCAATTGGCTAAGGGTATGGATAAAACATGTTTTGATAAAATATTCAAGAATAATATTCAATGGAACACAAAGTCCAAAGCCTATGGCCTCTAGCTTCTAAGACTATGTGGAAGTTTACCTGATTTTGTATCAATAGACAAAACTTCATGTCAATAGTGGCAATAATAATATTACAAGACAAAGTTCACAAGCTAATACATATTTTAGATATAACCTGTATGAATCTCAAAGATGAGAGACATCTAAAGATTGATTCCCTAAGTTATAAGTGACATCGAGCTATCAAGTAGATGACATTGTCTAACATATCCTTACTAGACATCTTGCTAAAAATCAAATGGTAAATAAATAACCATTTAAATAATTAAAGTTCAAAAAGACCCAATCCATTTCTTATTCATTCACACAAAGAGAGTATCAACTTACAAATTTGGAAAACATGCAAAACATGTAGTAGGATTTTATTAAAAAAAAAAGAGTGCAATAGGTTTAGGCAGTATCGATTTGTAAGTCCGTAATTATCACACGATAAAATATAGTTGAGATAAATAACCTCATTTTATTTAAAATCCATTATGCAAAACTTATAGGATATAACTTAGTTAATTTTACATTTTAAAATTTATGTGTTTATATCATCCATGTACCAATGTATATGTTAATTATAAATTATAAGTGGCATCCTATGTCTTTTTCCATACCCATAACCATGTCTTATTTTTGTTCCTGACAATAAATTGATTTCCAATCATCCATGACATGTGAGAAATACAGAGCCTACAATCAAAGGCGGTATGAGCGGGGATTAGAAGCACTATCCATCCATCCATATTGGAATTTTTTATGGGTTTGTGCCACTTCTATCCATCTAACATGTGTGGGGATATGGTGGAAATATTTATTTATCATATTTGTATAGGTGTACCTATACAAATAGGGATTAAACATGGTTGTAGATTCTAAAATTTAAGGGGGAATATTTATATCTATGAATGCATTTATTCAACACAAGCCAATCCATGTTTGGGTAGGGTAAACTCTTTTAGAAGGCATGCATAGGTGAGATTATTATGCTAGTGCTCCATGGTTGTTTATAATATTTGTGTGTTTAATCTATGCATTTTTACTGACTAGAGATTGCAAATGGGGATGACAACCTAGTAAGTGTCTCTAGTAGCTAGGGTAGTGAGTTAGTGACATTTGTTTAAGCCCCTAGCCTCAAAGCTCAAAATTGTTCATTGTTATTGTTCTTTTTGGATTGTCTTTTAGTTGGTAATATTTGGGTGAGGTGTTGTTTGTTTTTTACATCTAAATTAGGGACTTGTCTTGATTAAATTCATTTAGATTCTTATTCGATATTCCTAGAATATGCATAGGAGACATAAATTTTATTCTTTCAAGAAACTACTATGCTTAGAGAATTCAATATTAGGATACTCTTATACCAAAAGTATTCTAAGTTTGAAAATGGTCATCAGTATATCTTGATTCTACTACGGGGTCATCTATGTTTCTTGTGATGGTTGAGAGCAATCATCTTGGCTTTATTGAATCTTGGGATACTTAGGATACAGGCTCAAAGTTTAACCCATCCTTATCAAGATGCCTCAATTCAAATCTTGGTTGTGGAGAATTTCTTTAGCTGCAAACTATAGGTGAGTTGGTGATTTCTTGTGATCACAGTTTGAACCAACCTATAAAATCATAATATTCTAAACTTTGTGAATTGGAAAAGCCCTCTTTCCCCACTTTAGAGAACTTGGGCATGGTGTCCAATATGTGATTGTACTACCTTAATGACAATTTGTAATAAAGTTTAATTCAGTTCTACTTTTATTAGAATTTTTGCAAATTTTAAGTCATTGCAAATGCATTTTGGAATCGGTGGAAAATTCTTTACTACTCAAGTATTCATATGTAAATAACTTTTGAGATTATTTTTCTCGATATACATGATAGGGAAAGAAAAGGAAATATGGTATATCTATGGTGGAAACTTAAGAAGAGTTGCAAGGGAATCAACTTTGTTGTACCAAGAGATTTCTTCTTGTGTTAATTGTTATTATTAGGTTCTTTATGGTTTATTTCTAGTAATTTTTTGGCTCTTATTTTGTATTATGTGGTTTTTATAGATTCCTTGATCATAATGTAGATGTCTAGGCTATTTTCCACATGTTATGGATATCTATCTTGCTCAAGTCATTTTTTCATTTCTTGAAAGACATTATTGCTTTTCTTGCAAAGTTATTTTGTGCAAGCATAGCTCAAACAAATTCTCTATTCTAAGAGTTCACCCTAGAGTCTATGTGGAAAATGACTTGAATAAACCCTTACCTGAGAGTATTAAATTGATTGGACTAGGATTTGAAATAGAGAAACCTATTGTATATTTAAATAGACCAAATGCTTGCTTCTATTTCCAAATAGAAGGACACCTAATCTATGACTGCCTTGTTAGGATGGCTAAATTTTCTCAACATGTCACACCTTTACCCTCTACCCAACCTAACACACCTTCACCTCCTCTGTCCTCTCATTCACCCTCTCAACCCTCTCTCTCTCCTCAAGTCTCTCCTTCTCCACCCATCAAGCATCAATCTTTTCCATCTCCCAATCCCTAAAATGTATTGGTTTCATCACCTTCATCCTACAAAGATGTTATTATGACTAATAGTTGGAGAATGTTAGGAAAAGGAAAGAACCTTTTGGCTCTTTCTTTCTTTCTTCTCATCACTCTCCCACTAGGGCTTGTCCACCTTCACCTCCACATTCTTCCCCTACTTCTCATTATTCTCCCACTTGGGTTCATTCCCCTTCCCCTCCTCCTTCCTTATCCTCTAATCCTAGTGTTCACCAGAAATCTAGATCTCCTTCTTCTAAAGAATCTCAATGTAATGAGTAGGATGTTATGTCTAATAACTTCTTTAGTGTATTTCCATTAGAAGAAGAAAGTATCCTTTCTTGATTCAATATGAATTGCAAGTTACTCTCTTAGAATGTTACAGGGTTGTCTCTCCCTCGTCAAAAGTTTAGTTTCAAGAAGGCCATTGAAAGATGGAGGCCTAATATTATGTTTATGCAAGAAGTCAAATTAAATGACACCCATCTTGAAATGTCTCTTTATAATTTATGGAAAGATGTTTTCTTGGATACTTCCCATAGAGATGGTAGTGGAGAAGTTGTTTTGGGTTTGACAATTTGGTTGTATAAATTTATCATTGACAAGAGGGAGGACCCATCACATAATTGTGTTTGGGCCCTTATTTTTATTAATGGACAAACTATTGGGCTTTGCTCCATCTATGCCTCTAATTTTTCTAAGGAAAAAAATTTCCTTTGGGATTGGATATCTACATATCTCCCTATTGTAGATTAGATCTTAATTGGTGGTTTTAATATGGTGGAACATCATAACATGATCGTACCTAGTTTAATTATTCTAAAATCAGTAGAGAAGAATTTGAGAGTTGGACTTTTTTGTCGTAACTTCTTGGGTGTGGTTGATCCCTTCTTTGATAAGTTTTCAAGTCATGTTAACAATTAGTACACATGGACTAACTGTAGATCTAGATTGGATGGAAATATCAATAGGTTGGACAGATTTTATATCTCCCATAACCTCCTGGTTTCTATTTTCCTTTCCAGTTCTCAAGGACCGTATGTATTGATTATTCCACTAAACTTTCTAATCATTACCCCACTCTTTTCTCCATTTCTCTTTCTCAATCAGACTCCACCTCCTTTCAACTATCATTCAAACTAAACACATCACACTTAAAAAAACCCTAATTGTATGGCAACTCTTGTGGGTATTTGAAATTCTCTTCCTAAACCACAAAATAATTATTCTTGGATTGAATGGCAGTGTGATTCCCTCCCCAAATGTACTAATTTTTTTCTCTTTGGGTAAAAAAATGGCACAGAAATATATAAAATAAAATAAAAATCCCTTCAAGAACATGCTAGAAAACAACTTATCTTTGATCCTAGTAACACTAAGATCTAATCTTCTATTGCTTCTATAGAAATGCAAATATGCAAGATTGGCATTTATAGAGGACAAAGTGCTAGAATGTAAGCTAGAATCCAATGGATTAAGGAGGTAATAAAGACTCAAAATACTTATTTAATTATTTAAACTATAAACATAAGAAAGAGAAAATATGCTCAATAATTGATGACTAGTGCATGTGCTTCACACAGACTCTACTGAGATAATCTCTATCTTCTAGAGATTGTATGGAAATCTCTTCAAAGAGGGTAGCAATTGGGATGATGTTCAAGAAGACCTTGAAGACATTGTTAAAAATAGTATTCCTAATAAAATGGATCTAGGTTACAGTAAATTTTTAGATCAGATTCTTTCTCCTAAAGAGCTGTAGAGGGGCCTTTTTTCTATGCATCGTAATCAGAGTCCTAGTTTCGATGGGCTTCCTATTGAATTTTCTCAAATCATGTGGCCTCATATCAAAGATATTTTTTATCTTCTTTACCTTGAAGCTCTTGAAAGAGGCACTCTAGGATCAAATATCGACAAGATTGTTGAACACACCAAGATACTGAGAGGGGGGGTGAATCAGTATCCAAACAACCTTCAAATCTTCTAGAGCAGTTTAAAACTTAAACATTACAGAATTAACATAAACATGAAAGATGAACACAATGCACATCAACACATAACACCAGATGTACATGGAAAACCCCAAAAGGGGAAAAACCATGGTGAGGATTAACTCACAATACATGAAGCTCACTGTTATAAAAATTACAACTTTGTTTTAGGGCTGCAACAACTCAAGGAAGCTACTACTCCCTACTGACTTTGTTTTAGGGTTGCTATCAAGGAACCTACTACTCCCTAAAGACTTTGTTTTAGGGCTACAACCCAAGGAAACAACTACTCCCTGAACTGAGAATGAACTTAGAAATGATTACATTATGATAGTCCTTCTACTACCTAACAACTGTCATTGAAGCTCACACCTTTGATGATTGCAATTCTACTTCTTCTGATGATTGGATCAATTAGGTATACTCTTAACTTCCCTTCTATCACAAAAATGTCTACAAGATGAATTGAGACAGCCCTTATTGCTTCTGCTCTTTCTCCTTCAGTCGCACATCATAATGCATAACATGTTCATATTCTTATTTCACAATCATACTCTACCTAGATCACTAAGGTTCTCAATATATACATGATATTACATTGATTACATTACAAGTGGGCCAATACAACAAGAATATTACAATTTACAAGTCGGCCAGAGATCACACATCATTAAACATGTAGAGGACAAGCCTAGACATGAACTACATGCTACTCCAGGAGAAGAAAATCACCTTGCGGACCCCAACACATGCTTAACCTGGTCCTAAACATTCTTCACAGCATCATCCTTCAAAGAATAACATCTGCACATCATGCTCATTTGAAATAGGTCACCCTTAAGTAAGAACACATGAAGCTTGTAGCACATGGGTCATTTCATCTTGGCGGTACACATAGAAGATTAAACATTGCTTGCAGCACACCAAATTACTAGAAACTTTATAGAAGTATGTATTGAAACTCCCTAAACATGTTCAAAAAATTGCATTGACAAATCTTCACATCTGGAGGAATGTGGAGCATTCCAACAAGTCTTCATCACCGTTTTACTCTGCCAAAGCATAGACTAGAACTTTGTCACTCATAACTTTTATTTCTGAAGGTATACACACTTTATCTCTTGTGTATAACACCTTCACAACATACTAAGCTTAGATTCTAAACCACATGACCATATATTCAAACATGGAGGAATGCGGAGCATTTTCCCAAGTAGTCTCCCTAGTAGCTTCCTACAATAGAAATCTTCATCAACTTCTAGAGACCAAAACCTTCTTGTGAAAGCTCATACATCCTTAGAAGTGACTCTAATTCCCATCTTAATATATCATAATACTCAATTCTACATTGATCAAGGCATGACATCCAACCATGAACTTCAGCAACCACATCACATCCAACATCAACAACATATCAGACAGTCCAAACTAAGTGTTGACAAGAGTGTTACAACCACATCAATGAAAACCCAAATAGAGTGTTGACATCAATGAAATCTACATCACAACCTTAGATAACATATGTGCAACAATCTCCCCCTTTGGCATTGATCGCAACACTCACCTACACATTCTCTCCCTTTGACATCAAGGACAAAGGGTAACAGACTCTTCTTTTCAACTTTCCCTTATCAGCAACAACCACTACCTACTCCCCTTGAGCGGTAGCCACTATCAGTTCAGGAAATAGATATAGCAAGAATTACTCACCTAGATAGCTGCATCAACCATGCACCTAGTTAGAAGGAGGGGCAATTACCCCTAACTTCTACTAAAGATACTCAAAGGTATCCTTTGCAAGAGCCTTTGTAAAAATATTTGTAATCTGATCCTTTGTTGAAACATATTCCAACTTTACTTCTTTATCTACAACCTTCTCTCTCAAAAAGTGATACCCGATAGATATATGCTTGGTTCTCGAATGCATCACTGGATTCTTGGAAATATTAATAGCACTACTATTATCACACAAAATAGGAATAGGCTCATCATACATCACCTTTATATCCTTCAAATTCTACTTCATCCAAAGCACTTAAGTGTGGCAATATATTCAACTTCTGTTGTGGATAAGGACAGTAAATCCTACTCATTATTCGGCCACGAGACCAATTTTCTTCCTAAGAAGAAAGCACCACCACTTGTACTTCTATCATCAACACATCCAGCCTAATTAGCATCAATGTAGGCACTTAGATCAAAGACATTACCTCTAGGATATCATAAGCCATAATCTGGAGTTCCCTTCAAGTATCTGAATATTATTTTTACTTCATTCTCATGTGTTTGCTTAGGATTAGCTTGATAGCTGGAAACCACAAATACTACATGTATATTATCAGGTCTAGAAGCAGTCAAGTACAAAAACCCTCCAATCATAGATCTATAAAGAGTCTGATCAACCTCTAGAGACTCATCATTCTTGCTCAAGTGACAACCAGTAACCATAGGAGTACTTACTAGTTTTGATTCCTCCATACCAAACTTCTTCAACATCTCTTTAATATACTTAGCCTGAGGTATAAAAATACCAGCATCTAGCTAAGAAATTTGAAGCCCAAGAAAGAAAGAATCTCACCAATCATAGACATTTTAAATTCTTTCTCCATCTCTTCTACAAACCACTTACACATGTACTATAATCTCCACCAAAGATGATATCATCAACATATATTGCAACTATTAGAATTATGTCTTCCTTTTCCTTAATGTAAAGATTACTATCTATGGTACCTTTCTTGAAGCCTTGCTGAAGTAAGTAATTATCCAATCTAGCATACCAAGCTCTAGGTGCTTGCTTGAGACCATATAATGCCTATTTGAGTCTGTACACCATGTACGGATCTTCTGACAACTAAAACCCATCCGGTTGTTCAATGTAGACCTCTTCCTCTAGATCACCATTCAAAAATGCTGACTTGACATCCATTTGATAAACTTTGAAGTTCTTGTGAGTAGCAAGAGCCAAAAACATCCTGATTGCCTCCATCCTGGCTACCGAAGCATAAGTCTCCTAAAAAATAATGCCTTCAAGTTCTTGTGAATAACCTTTACACACCAACCTTGCTTTGTTTCTCACAACTTCACCATCTTCATTCAGTTTATTTTGAAACACCCACTTTGTTCCTATAACATTCTTAATGGTTGGTCTGGGAACCAATTCCCATGTCTGATTCTTCTCTATCTGATTCAATTCTTCTTCCATTGTCTTCATCCATCCACCATCTTTGCTAGCATCAATAAAGGTTTTGGGCTCTACCTTTGATAATAAACATAAATTCACTTGCTCACATGTCTTTGCAAACCTTCTCCTGGTCTGCACACCTTCATTCTTGTCTCCAATGATCTGATCTACTGAATGGTTCCTCTAAATATACTTTGCTAGAGTCTTAGGAATCTGCTCTGGTTCTTGCTCCTCTTCTTTCTCTTCTTCAATGTAGGGAAATATATTAGATTGGGAGTCCTCTGATTCTTGTTGGATCTGATACAAGTCTTCATCTACCTTAACATTTGTGCTTTCAATTATCTTTCCCAACCTATTATTGCAACATATATAGGCCTTGCTTCTAGTTGAGTAACCAAGAAAGATATCTTCATTACTTCTTGAATAAAACTTTCCTAGGGCTTCTTCCTCTCTTTTGATGTAGCATTTGCTACCAAAGATCCTGAAGTATCTAATAGTGGGGGTCTTCCATACCATAGCTCATAAGGGGTCTTACTGCTACTAATCATCAGTTGTACTCTATTAATCAGATAGATAGGAGTGTGAACTACTTCCTTCTAGTACATTTCAAGCAGATATGCATCTTTCAACATTGCCCTAGCCATCTCTTGCATAGTCCTATTCTTCCTTTCCACTACCCCATTTTGCTGAGGGGTTCTAGGAGCTGACAGATGCCTCCTAATACTGTGATCTTCACAAAACTTTTCAAATTCATTTGAAGTAAACTCACATCCAATATTAGACCTTAAACATTTGATCTTACCATCCATTTCATTCTCAACCATTGATTTGAAAACCTTAAACTTATCAAAGGCATCTGACTTTTCTCTTAAGAAAGTAACCCAAGTCATTCTAGAATAATCATCAATAAGTAACATGAAATACCTCTCACCTTGTTGACTCTTTATACTTGTAGGGCCACATAGGTCAATGTGAATCAATTCTAATAGCATTGAAGAAGAGTACTCCTTGCTCTTGAAATTTGTCTTTGTCTACTTTCCCATTTGACATTCCTTGCATAATGTGTTTGCAGGCTTGGTTAACTTAGGTATATCTCTCACCGCATGAATAGAGATGATCTTTACCATATTATCAAAGTTGATGTGTCCCTTTCACTTGTGCCACATCCAACACTCACTAGATTGAGCCAATAAGCATGTACTTCCATTTACCTCCTTTAGATGGTAGATGTCGATCCATATGATTTTATACCTTCTCCAACTAGTTTTCTGGATCTAGCCTTCCTAATTTCACAACCTCTAGCATGAAAGGTAAGATTGTATCCTTTAATGCACATCTAACTAACACTGAGAAGATTGTGCTTTATCCCTTTGACATAGAGAACATCCTCAATCCTATTCTTATCATCAATAGTTATAGCACCATTGACACAGATTTGTGCTAACTCATCACCACCAAACTTAACAGCTCCACCATTCCACACTTTGAGGCTGATAAACTTCTCCTTGTCACCATTCATGTGATTAGAGAAACCAATGTAAATTACCCAAGCTTTGGCTTCTTCTTTTACATGAAAGGCAATCCATACAACCATTGATTTATCATTGTTTTGTTCAGTTTGCCATGTATCAGACTCTTCACAATTTTCAAAATCATCCTTTTTGTCACCAACATTCAAGTCCATGAAAGTGTTTCATCATTTGAATCATCATGATCCTCATCTTCTAAGGAACAACTATTCTCCATGGAATACAAATTTTTTTTGGGCTTCTCTCCTTTGTTATTGCCTTTTGATTCTTTAAATGGACATTTAGAAGCAAAATGACCAATCTTTCCACAATTGAAACATTTAAAAGGTAACTTACCTTTGTATTTGCCTATGTCTTTCTTTAATGTTCTTACAAAGTTTGCTTCTACCCCATCAAGGTCATCATCTTGATCAGTTGCTTCATCTTATGTCTTCAAGTACTTGCTTTGCATATCATTTCCTTCTTTGGAGCACCTTTGTCAAATACTGTCATTTCAAAGGTTATGAGAGAGCCAAACAATTGATCTACTATAGATTTATCCAAATCTTGAGTCTCCTCAATAGCAGATACCTTATGATTCTAAGTTTTGGAAAGAGTTCATAGTACCTTCTTCACAATTTCATCTTCTTTCACTTCACCACCAAGACTTGTGATGCCATTAACTATTTCATCTACTCAAAGCATATAACTAGAAATGTCTTCATCTTCTGTCATCCTCAGGGTCTCAAATTTTCTCTTGAAGATTTGCATCTTGGCTTGCTTTACTTTACTATCTCCATCATAAATGCTTTCAAGTTTTACCCAGACATCCTTAGCAAATATGCAGCTCATTATCTTTAGAAGTTATGAATCAACTAACCCACTCATGATAGCACTCTTTTGCTTGGCATTGTTGTCATACAACTTGATCTCATCAGCATCAGTAGGCTTAAAAGGAGGAGCAGTGTAAACCTGACTGACAATTTGCCATACACCAACCCTAGAGAAGATAGATAGTTTTCCATCCTCAGCTTCTAGAAGGAATAATTTGTTCCATCAAACATAGGTATCTTAAGATATCCATTATGAGCCATCCTAGACCTTCCTCAAGTGGTTAAGATTCTTCTGAGTAACTTAGCTCTAATACCAATTGTTGAACACACCAGGATATTCAGAGGGGGGGTGAATCAATATCCAAACAACCTTCAAATCTTTCAGAGCAGTTTAAAACTTAAACATTATAGCATTAACATAAACATAAAAGATGAACACAATGCACATCAACACATAACACCATATGTACGTGGAAAACCCGAAAAGGGGAAAAACTAGGTGAGGATTAACTCACAATATATGAAGCTCACTGCTATAAAAATTATAACTTTGTTTTAGGGCAACAACCCAAGGAATCTACTACTCCCTACTGACTTTGTTTTAGGGTTACTCCCAAGGAAGCTACTACTCCCTGAAGACTTTTTTTATGGCTACAACCCAAGGAAGCAACTACTCCCTGAACTGAGAATGAACTCATTAATGATTATAGAACATGATAGTTCTCCTACTACCTAACAACTATCATTGAAGCTCACACCTTTGATGATTATAATTCTGCTTCTTCTAATGATTGGATCAATTAGGCACACTCTTCAATTCCCTTCTGTCACAAAAAGGGTCTTTAAGATGAATCAGGACATCCCTTATTGCTTCTACTCTTTCTCCTTCAGTCACACATCATAATGCATAACATGTTCATATTCTGCTCTTTACACACTCATATTCTTATTTCACAATCATACTCTACCTAGATCAACTAGTTTCTCAATATATACATGATATTACATTGATTACATTACAAGTTGGCCAATACAACAAGAATATTACAATTTACAAGTCGGTCAAAGATCACACATCATGAAACATGTATAGGACAAGCCTAGGCATGAACTACACGCTACTCCAGGAGAAGAAACTCACCTTATGGACCCCAACACATGCTTAACCTGGTCCTAAACATTCTTCATAGCATCATCCTTCAAATAATAACATCTGCATGTCATGCTCATTTGAAATAGGTCGCCCTTAAGTAAGAACACATGAAGCTTGTAGTACATCGGTCATTTTAGCTTGGTGGTACACATAGAAGATTAAACATTGCTTGTGGAACACCAAATTACTAAAAACTTTACAGAAGTATGTATTGAACCTCCCTGAACATGTTCACAAAATTGCATTAACAAATCTTCACATCCAAAGGAATGTGGAACATTCCAACAGGTCTTCATCACCATTTTACTAGGCCAAAGCACAGACTAGAACTCTATCACTCATAACTTTTATTTCTGAAGGTATACACACTTTATCTCTTGGGTATAACACCTTCACAACATACTCAGCTTAGATTTTGAACCATGTGACCATATGTTCAAATGTGGAGGAATCTAGAGCATTTTCCCAAGCAGTCTCCCTAGTAGCTTCCTACAGTATAAATCTTCATCAACTTTTGGAGACCAGAACCTTCTTGTGATAGCTCATACATCCTTAGAAGTGACTCTAATTCCCATCTTAATATATCTTCTTGATGCTTCTAATTACCATCTTAATGTGTCATCTTGATACTTATAATTCCCATCTTAATATATCATCATACTCAATTCTACATTAACCGAGGCATAACATCCAACCATGAACTTCAGCAACCACATCACATCCAACATCAACAACATATCAGATAGTCCAAACTGAGTGTTGACAAGAATGTTATAGCCACATAAGTGACAACGCAAATAGAGTGTTGACATCAATGACAACCACATCACAACCTTAGATAACATATGTGCAACAGGTATTAATTAAATTAATTCCTAAAAGGAAGAATGAAGATACTATTTCAAATTGGCATTATATTACTCTCTTGAATACATCCTACAAAATTATTGCTAAAGCACTGGATTTAATAATTAAACTAGTCGTCAAGGGTATTGTTAGACTTGAGCAAAATAGATTTCTTGGAGGTAGAATTATTCTAGATGGTCTGATTTTAACTAGGGAGACTTGTGAATGGGCTCAACAATCAAGCCAAAATACTCTCCTTGTCAAACTAGACTTTGACAAAGCCTTCAACAAAATACACTAGAGCTTCATCATCAAAATGATGCAATGGTTAGGTTTTAGGCCCTAAATCTAGTCACATGTTTATATGCTCTTCTAAGATACCAATTCTAGTATTTTGGTTAATAAATCTATTTATGATCCCTTTACCTTGCATTGTTCCATTAGACAAGGTTGTCCCCTATCACCCTTTCTTTATGTTCTTAATGTTAATGCCTTGGGATACCTGTTGCAAAAACGCAAACAACCGCATCTTATTCAAGGCATCTCTATTCCCCAAAATAATGTGGTTATAAATTCTCACTTTGCTGATGATAGTCTTCTTTTGATATAAGATTGTGTTATCAAAGTATTTATGCAGTATATTATGGATGGTGAACTTACCTGTAATGCTAACCAAGAAGAACCGATACTCAAATTTCATTTCCTTCTTCTTTCTTCTCTAATATAGATATCCACCATGCTTCTTTACTTTCTTCCCTTACTATATGCAAGAGAGAATATTATTTTATCTTCTCTCCCCACTACCATCAGTTATGCAATTGCATAATTAATATCTTCCCTCTATTCCCTCAGCCATTCGCAGCCTCACATGTTGAAAAAGGGGAGTATGGAGCTACTGCTCCTCTCCACTCCTCCAAGCATCTAGGGAGAAATATGATGGAAGTATATCTACCATAGACTTTACTCTTTCTCAAACTAGATGTTATTTTTAACCATAACTAAGCTTAAAATAATAATTTAAAATAAACAATAGTACACCTACTTTATAGATGTCACTAATGCATTATTTTGAATGCTTTAATTATGCTTATTCACGAGCACAATTATCAATGACATGGAATCTTACAAAGTCAACTTAGACCTTTACAACAAAATTGGACTTGTCTGGTTGATTACTCACGTTGACTTGGCATTCAAAGGCATACACTACCTTACTAATTGTCGACATAGAAGATTAATCTATCGACATGATGACAATAATATAAATCAAGTATGGAATGATCACAATGTTTAAAATATAACTGAGGTGACCAACCACATATAAAGAGTAAGACTTACTCCAAAACTTACTTAACTTCTAATGTGAGTGTGTATATGTATTCCCAAATAGCAAAAGGATCATTGTATTCATGCGATCTAGCACCCTCTCCATGATGGTACTCTCTCTCCTCTTCTTGGAGGGGGAAAACATTATTCCTGCATCCACCTTAGTCACACATGGTAGTTAGTCCATCACATTATTTAATCATGTGGATGTTAATAATTTCATAAATAATAAAAATAACATAATTAAAATGCATTTTATATTCTAACATAACATTACTTTCCTCATATTAATTTCACTGACTATCCATCTATCTTCTTGAAATAAAATGATAAGTATGTTAGTTTAAAAATAAGGTGTGACAGGTAATGCAAGTGCACTTATGATAGAGTTGGAGTTCATGTGGTGTAATCCAAGGGTGTGGTAAGGTTTAGGATAATGTTCTGAAGTACAACAAGTATCTAAAAATGGTCAAATATTTGTATATGTTACCACAAGCTTGGCGTTGGTACCGATGGCTATATAGGAAGACATGTACATACCAATAGTTTCAAGTAAACAATTATTAACTTATAGTTTGAGGCGGTGACTACATAGACATGGTGACTATCCATGTGGAGACATCATGATTAGTGATATGTGTAGCATGTTGATGTCATAGTACAATGAAAATGTAGTTATGTGATTTTTGGTATTCCATAGGTTGGTTGGACATTTAGATGGTTGGTATTCTATGATGGTTCCTATATGTATCTTCTCATGTGAAGGTGTCAAGGTTGGAAGGTTGGATAGATTAAAGATTGGCCATTTGGAAGGTAGGTTGCAGAGGGGTATGTTGTAATATAGTTGATTGAGACTATGTAAGAGACATGTTGTATTAATGCTTTAGCTTCTAAATAATATAATGATTACTGTCTTTTGGATACTAAGAGCCTTTTCCTTTCTTTGAGCACATAGCCATTGATACCAAATGAATTGATTAGGTTCTAAATATAAGGAATCTATTGTCACATGTTGTTCACTTAGAATCTGATGTACATAAAAAAATCATTTGATTTATCCAAGTGGATCTTTGCCATCAAACTTATGGATACCCACCTTTGGTAGAAGGTTCTGAGATCTAGAATGAGTGCTAGCATTCGGATCAATAAGAGCTTGTCCAGATGATCTACCTCGATTGATTGAAAGATGGGGTTGTGCCTTTAGATGTGAGACTGATATCTTCTAGATAATGTCTTAGAGATATAACATTTTTTAGACTTGATGTTAGTCATTTCTCCTTTCATTTTAGACTTGATTCTTTCATTTCTCTTGTCTTTACTAACATATTATGCATACCTTGTTTAAGGTGGCACACTTTATCTTCTAATGGAGATGAAATAATATTTAAATCTCTACTTAACCCTGACTCTAAATTTATACCCTCATTTTAGGAGATTTTCTAGTGTGTATGAATTCTTGCCTTGACCTCTAGTTTGCATCCCTGTCATGATGCCGTCAAAATACCTTTAACAATAATTTATTCAATACAAATCCACATAATGTAACAAGCTAACTCTTGTTAATCCAAAATTAACCAACTTAATCATCATTAAGTCTAAAATCATGATTAGCATAATCAAAGTGAAATAAATAATAATCAATATGATAATTAAAATCAATATGCATATCCTTTTTGGATACATCAAACTAAAAATTTACAATCATGCCAAAGATATCATATTATTGATTTACTTTCACTATACATTTACAATGTTTTGCTCATAGAATCAATGATAAATTATACATAATGATGACTATCAAGTCATATAAGAGAATGTACTGTCTCTGGAACTTTGACATATGTCTTCATCAGTCTCAGCTAGTCTTCTTCTTGGAAAGGAGAGCATCACCCGAGTGCTTTTCCTCCAACCACAGACTAGCAGTCCCTCACACAACTTCCTGCCTGGAAGCGGCCCTACCCTTCACAAAGTTTATAGACATAAGGAACTGATTGGTTTGCCATATGAGTATCTAGTGTTGTGTCCTTCACAATACTTCACAACCATACAATTATAGATCCACTCTAACTATGTATGACACTACTGGAAGCACTATGCCATCTGGAGCACAGTGAACTGACTAATGCATGCTGAGACAGATGCATTACTTTGGCCAAAGATTTATATACATGGCATTTCACAATGAACATAGTCGAATGTTCACACACCTCAACTTGACTTAGAAGCTGTGTCATCCTACAGTGTTCAATTTCGACCCTCCTAGGTCATAGTAGAAAAGTTGGGTTTATAATTTCACCCTCAATCCATCTTCCTTGGACTTTTGACTCTAATTTCTAGGAGTGCATCTATTGATTATTTTGTTGTCTATGATATAAGGAACTTGTGACTCCACATCACCCTATTCCCATTTTTCTTTACCTTCAATTGCATGTTCATAGTTTCCAATTTCAAAAGACCACTCTCAGTCTAAGTTTTTATATGGTTACTTGTGTTCAAGGTTTTCATCGATTCCATATCGACTATACAACTTGCCGATGTAGGCTAATAGTCATCAATATTAGGTCCACCATATGTAAGAACAATTCACATGGGTTGTTGAAACCCTTAGCCTCATCCACGAAACTTTTCCAAATCAAAAGAGGCATATACATAATATGTCCTTTACAACGGAGTTATCACACTCGTTTTCAATTCTTTCCTTCATGGAAATGATAGTAATAATGAATCAGGGTTTACTCATTGACATGCAAAAGCCGACATGCACTCAATGCAGCCTTAAGCAAGGTTTATTAATAATAAACTAGTTTTATACCATGGAAAGACAAGTCTTGCTACTCTTTTTAAATCACAAATAACTTAGACTCGAAGGAATAGTATTAACTTTCATAAACATAAGGTGTACCTTTTTCCTTATAAGTGCCTTTAAACTATGTTACTTCTCCTCAAGGCACCAGTTGTTGGCCTAATGATAAGATCAAGGTTTGGTAAATTACAAGGCTCATGGCCTACTCGAAGGTAATTATTTGTGGTTATGGCATTCAGTCTACCAAGAATGCAATCATAACACAGTGCTTATAAATAAAATGTTACTTGTTCTCAGCCTTATCGGCTTCGAGAACTTGAGACTGTTACAACAATAATCATAGATATTCGACCTTTTGGCCTCAACGTAATAACCAAATAATACAATTCTTTAGATAAACTAAATCACATTCTTTTGAACTCTTCAGCCTCGAAGGCCAAAATGTGGTTATACGCATATTATCATCATTGAAAGGGAATACATGGTCGGCCTATGACCACTATAATTCTCATACGAATGCTCTGCATTCTATAAAGCAAATATGATTGTATTAATAGTCTTACCTCAGGAAATGGTTTATAACTGAGTTATGTCTAGCTAAGATCTGTTGTTCGCTCTCCTTCGTGGCTCACAAACAATACATAGCTACTATGTAGCTTCCTCCTTCTGATCTCTCTCTTCCCAGATAGATAACTGAGAACAACCACAATGCATAATCCCATCGAAAATGTTCTATACTTTGCATGTTATACTCCCACCACCCCATGAAATCTACCACCTTCGAAGTGGGGTGTGGGTTTTTCTCCAGTTGGCATCTTGTCACCCATGGGTAAAGACTCCAAGATAAGTGTCAAACTCCATTATTCACCAATACATTGATGTAGAAAGGACATACATACTACTCAACAAACCAATAGATCCCTTATCAAGTAATCTACTGGTTACATAACATGCTACATTTACATTATCGAACCAGGGAATTGTATTCTTCATGGATGATACATGTATTATGTGTACAGTTAAGGATTCCTGAGTTTTATCCTAGAGGTTGTGTAAGGGAAATAAAGCAATTACGATATTCTAAGTAAATACGAATAATGGAAAATAACTAGATTATTCAACACAACAGTAATCAAATGTCTTTATGTAACTTCTATGTAAAAGAGGAACTAACAAGTGGTTTAGTCGATGATCACCTTGACTCAATGGACTTGACAACATAAACTATCAAGGTTAAACTGCTTCACATGATTCATAACAACAAAACATCAATCATACACATATATATATAAACATACAATTCATAATCTAAACATATAAACAAGGTGGAGAAGCACAATACCTACAGTGGTCGACTTGAGTGGTTGTGATCCCACAAGATCTAACAAAATCTTCTACTAAATCTTTGTAGTCATAAGTAGAAATCAAAAACACATATTCTTCATTGAATGCCAAAAGTACAACAAAATATGCTACTGTATCTCTGTTCAAAACTGTATGAAACAAAATCTATCTATTATCCTCTAATCTAGCTAATCAAGATCAGCATTGTCTTTTTATGAGTAAAGCTACTAAACAATAAATGTCTTAACTACCCATTATCCCATATCATAGGAAAATGACTTAATTATAGAGCAACAGAAAATAGGAAATTAACTAACATGAAGGTGGCAGAGAAAACACAGTCCTACTACAATTCTACTTCTTCATTATCCATAAAGAATAATCATGACTTAGAAATAGAATCATGGAGCACAATCTGGGTTCCTCAACTGCATCATTTATTGAAAGATAACCATTATAGAGTCATGGGTGACTCATCCTAGTTAATTTTGGATCTTCTTCCTTTGGTTGTAGGTTCTTGTATCATCTTCTATGGATATTAGCATCTCCTTCGGCTGCGGGTTGTTCAATGTTCTTCATGATGCGAAGCCAAGATTTTGTTGCATGAGGAGTTAGTACTTTATATAATATTTATGCATAATTACCACTTAGAATTAACATAAAATACTAACTTATCACATGAACAATCTATTATCCACACATAATTATTTATCAGCATACTATATACCATCTTCAATGCTTTAGTGTCTTAAGGATAAACATACACATAATGAATACATATATAAGTCTAGAAATGTCTTTGGAAAATAGGTAATTAAAGCAATAAAAATGAGAAAGCTGATAGACTCATCACACCCCCAACTAATCATCTTGTTGGTCCTCTAGCAACCAAGGTCTCAGATTGCACTAGAGGGCTATCTCCCTGTAGTCTGTTGGCTCTTCTACTCCTCTTTCCTGTCTAAGGTAGAATCCTTTATGGCTTTCCAATCTATCCCATCTATTTTGTTCTGTAGTCTGATTAGTCCTCTGTCCCATCCAATGTGGAATAGGATAGAGCAACAGAGGAGGATAGAATAATAGTGGTAACCATGTTATCCCATCTTCCTTAGCTAACCTTATATATCTTTATGCTCTATGAATTGCTGTTGACAAGTTAAAGATGGAGTGAGGCTCCTTTCTCTGTAGTGCTAGTGTCAATTCCTTCCATTTGTCTTGTGAGAACCTCATTGTTTCCTTACCAATCTTTCCTACCAATTCCCCAAATTTTTTATAGTCTATGGCTCTGTATTCCAACAACTTATTTTCTACCTCTTGATGCTCAATTAAGCCCACCCATTTCTCCACTATCTTTTGGGGGTTTGGAGATTTTGCCCTCAATTTGAGAGGGATTGACTTCTCTCTTTCATTATATAGTTGCATTAATTCTCCCCTCCTATGTTCATTCTAAATAAATGAGGCCAAGGACCTCAATTGTACATCCCCAATTACAACTAGGGGATTCCAGTGTCATAAGGAATGACTAGTTCATGTAGGTAGAATTTACATAATTAGTTTTGCAATTTAGGGGTAGCTTTTTGGTAAGTGGTTAGGAACAAATCAGGTGTTAATAAGGAGATAGGGGCATCACTGTATAGTTGGCTAAATTAGAAACTTAGGTATTGTTCTTGCAAGTAGAGGGCATACACCCTAGCAGGTGGCCTACATCTCATCAACTGTACAGTCATGTCTACCATCCTATCTGTCTTGAACTTCAACCTCTTTATCTCTGCATTTTTCATCTCAATTTCCTTACCATGTTGCTCCTTTAATTCACCTTGTTCCTTTACTAGTTTATCTATTTCATTCCACATTTGCAAGGTGATTGAAAGTAAGGTAATTGGAGTAGGTTCTACAAGCTGATCTTCTTGCTGCATAGGCTCTTGATTTCTCCTATTTATCTCAATGATAGCCAATTGGGCCAATTGTTCAAGTCTTGATCCCTATTTTTGAAAATACATGAAACTATTCTTCTAACTTTCTAACCCTATCATTCAATCCAGTCTCCTATTGATAATTCTTCAATTTCTCCTCCAACTCTGTAATTCTCTTCATTGCTAGTTGTAACTCATCTTTCTCACCCTCTGTTGTGTCTTTAGAGTCTAAAAATAACTCTTCTTCCCGTGGTTCATCTTGAGGGATTGAGAAATTTGGTTCTTCATTATCAAAGGGAGGCCTATGACTTTTCCTAGTTGTCCATATATCTTCTTCCTCAAACTCCTCATCAGTCTCCTGAATAAGTGTGTAAGACAAATTTTTTTGTTCTCTATCAACAAACATGTGCTCCCTCTCAGAGTCAGTATCAAGGTCAACTACATTCTTCTTCTCAGGTTCCCCTGAAAGTTCTTTTTCTTTTAGGCGACTTGTTCATGTCTATTTGTTTGAACAAGGGTTCTTTGTTTGTCCTTAGCTCTACAAGAAGTGGATTTCCTTTTTTTGGTTTTCTTGATAGCACTTGGAATAGAAGAAGTTTCATGGGGAGTTTCAGATGTTGGGGTTTCACATGTAGTTTTAGAAGTTAGGGTTTCACATACAGTTTCAAAAGTTGGGGTTTGTGAGCTAGAATCTCTAGACCGCAATTTCCATTTTAGCTTTCTATTTTTATGGCTTCTAGTATGAGGAGATACATGTTCTGCTACTAGGGTTGAAATAGGTGAGTTGTGGGTGCAGGGGAACTAGCAGGTTGTTTAATGGGTTCAACAGAGCTTGGAATTGGTTGCTCCTCAACAAATGCATGGCTATGGGCAGGGGAAGCTTCTGGGTGAGAAGTTTCTACCTGTACCTCTTCTTCTACTTCTAGTTCCACTCTCACATGCTCTACATTAATATGATCAACTTCAAGAAACCTTTCCCAAGAAAACTAAGGGCGATGAATAAATAGACTTCTTTTTACTAACATGACAATCAACCAATGGTGGGCCAATGAGGACTGACAATTTTTCTTTCTGTATTCTATAGACATCCTCTTTACTAAATTGAACAGAAAATTAGGAACATTAACTATCCTTCCATGATGAAGATTGCTCAGGAGTTTAAAATGAACAGTATAAAGTAAAGACTACCTTCCATCACATTTAAGATACTTAATAACACAAGAAGCTACATTGGCCCAAAACTAGGGTAACAAAACTCGTTTAGTACCTTGAGAGGTTGATTCTAACCTTTCTCCCAGTGATATGAACTTGGCTCTTGCAGAAATAGTATCTGCTCTAACAGGAAATTCCTCCCCAGCTGCTCATAGCCCTGTGACCTCAGCTATGGCTGCTACAGTAACATCAACCCTTAGACCTTTCACTATAGCTTCCTCATTATGAAATGTATTAGCAAACTTCTAAGTGATGTCCTCATTACATTCTATTCTACGAAGAAAATACTGTAGCCATCCTACCTGCTGAAAAACTGACAAGGCATCCACGTCAGCCAACAATGTTGAATGAATAGTAGGCTCTCTTCTTATCAGTTCACCACCCATTGTGATATCTTAGGAAAATTTAGTCCATTGTTTCAACTTGCTATTCCCAATTCTTTGTTTCAATCCTCTGCTTTCAACTTGCTATTCTCAAAGCTGTTCTCAATCCTTTGTTTGTTTTATACCCACTACTACTTACCAAGATATTATTACCAATTACATTTGTCGTTTGCTAGCTTAGTTTGAATGTCATGCGACGGATGGTAATAATTATGAAATAAGCGTTTGGAAACTTTGATTTTAAGTTTGAATATATGTGGAATATTGAAATCCCCCCAACTAAAATTTTATTTTTCCTCAAATGAGAACAACTGGCAAGGGTACGGACAAACAGGTTGAAGCATGTTGAATGGATAATATATGTAATATTAAGTATATGCAAAATAAAGCAAGCATGAAATAAGTAGCAATTAATGTCAATTAAAGCAATGAATGAGATAAATACCATTCGAGATTGGAATTGTTGCATGTAACATTATTGCATGACGGCTTGAGGTGATGTACTCGACTAACGAGCCAGAGCGAATCACAATGATGTGATAGTGAGATTGACATGGTGTGCTGACAGAATGGGCTAGATGTGCGACACGTGGCAAGAAATTATTGTCTAGTGAAAAGATGGTGGCATGTATGTGCGGGTACAAAAATGTATTGCAAGCAATATTGGTTACATGCAAACACATCGTGAAATAAATAGGTCCCATGTGTAGTGGCTACGGTGCAGCTTTGATAGGTCCCAAATGAATGACAAACATGTGGCTGCATGTACATCATATACAGGTCCCATGTAACAACAGATTACCTTTAGCTACAGGTCCCTCTGATGGAGTATTTGAATGCCAAAGGAAATTCCTAGTGGAGAATGATACTGAAATGATAGAGCCTAAACTTTTGATTGGAAGATCACCATGTTTTATTGCTATTGCTATGTGGTGTGTGTGCATTGTGTGTTTTTATTTATCTACAAAGTTTGTGCTATTCGAAGGGTCACAACTTTTCACCTTTGAAATGTCATCAGTATTCGTGAGAACATCAAGATAACACTTTCTGCAAATGTTCTCCATGCATTATCATCCTTTTTATTTATCACCCCAATAAATTGGGTTGCTTTCAACATCAATGCATCAACCATTCATGTGGCACTTCACATACTAGTAAAAGACATTAGCCCTCTTAAGGGTCAAGCTCTTTCAACTTATCAAGAAAGCATTATTTCATTTGTTGCTATTTCAACTTAGAAGTGACATGATAGATCTTTATGGTGGTGACCTTGTATGAAAAATAGTGAACATGCACCAACTAGCACCCATAAATGTGAATAAAGTGGAATGTATGCACTATAATATTATTTCATCATTCAATCTAGCTAGTCTAATAAGGAGGATGTGGCTCCAAATTCTAGTAAACATGTCATAAATAGTCATTCAAACCCTTTGAAAACCCTTGCATATTCTAAGTAGAGATTATTCCACATATACCATGGAGAGTGATTGTGACATCATACAATATTGAGACAAGAAAGCCCCAATCTTTTGTGCATGTAGGACTAAGCTTCCATATCACTAGTTGTCTATTAAATGGGGAGAAATTACCATACTTGTTTGATGCCACTTCCACTATATTAAATTCACCACACACAACCCAAGTTTTAATGACTTTAATATACAATCTCGTGTGTATATTCAACATGATGATTCATTTTTATTTTAAAGGACTCCTTTGTTGGGTGTCTTCAAAGGATTAGCTTTGTGTGCTAAGTAGATTATGAAAGCCATAGAGAGGATTGAATTTTTAAAAATCCTACTATGAAATACAATTGGACTTTAAATATTTGAAGTAAACCATCTACAAATATACATTGAAGCGTGGATTTATAATACAAATATGGACACCATCAACAAAAATTATTTGTATTAACCAAATATCCATATAGGCTTACATCAATATCTGTTGATATAAGTATAACATTTATACAAAATAGCCATATAGGCCTACAAGAATGCCATATAGGCATACAATGTCAACTATATGTAATACAAAATATATGTCCACAAATGCCATATAGGCACACAACAAAGGAACCAAATAAAAAGTCATTCCCCTCTATCCAGTGAAGAGAATAGATCATGGGCAGCCTTTGGTCTTCAAGAGGATGGAGACGTGTATGAGGGTGGTCTACTATGAACCTGAGGGCTACTCCTATTTAGTTGTTCATGGATCTGTAGTTGTTACAATAAAAAGTATAGACATTAATATATAGAAATTACATTATAGAAACTAAAACATTTAACAAAATAATCACTTACCGCTACCAGAAAACTTGTCTCCTCATTTGCCTCAGTACCAGGATTAGGTTGTGGTGATGTCATGTCCTATAGAAACCATCCAGATAGAAATTAAACTTTAAATCAATAATCATTTAATTTTTCAAAAATAAACAACTATAACAACAAATGTAATTTGAAATTTACTAATCTGCCTCATACCCCCATCAAAGGCATGGAGCTATGAATCACAGAGGAAACACCATGCTCCATTGCCCTATGAACTTCAGGAGGTGTTTCCACAGCTTGCATCATCTGAAAATAAAACAACATTATTCAATTATGAAAAATAGAATAGTGATGCAAGTCATGGCTCCTAACATACACACATGTTCACCTAAACATGGAAGTACACACAATAAAGCACACAAGTCATTTTCACATAAATTATACTAAAAGTGATAAAAACTTTGACTATGCTGAAAGGACTCCAACCAACCAGATAAATGTAAAAGGGCTCCATCGAAATACATAACATGATCTAACTCTACAAATAACATGTTAAAGGTATCCGAATATGCAAAATGTACTTTGTCTAGATATTGTAATGAAGCTTTGTATTGTACCAAAAAAGATAGTCATTGTCACCAATGAATCACTATGATACAACTAGACACGTAATACACATTCTTCACCATCAATTCCCATAGTAAAGTCTTGGGTATGGGCATCAAAAACATCACAACCAAGAGTTTAATCTATTGATCTAGCTTCTTGGGTTGAGAACTATGAATGTTGGAGGTAACAATCATTGAAATTGTAAATAAGTTCTTTATTATTTTGGATAGGGAAGATAGGATCAACTCCCTTATGGATAGAAATTAGAACCCTACTAGACTCCAAGTGTGTAAAGTATATTATATGAGGGAATTTTGATCATTTCAAGGGTTAAGGGATCAGTAGAAAAGGTGGTTGTGTATTTAAAGAGGTGTTTTACTTTGGCCTTAAGAAGAATAAAGGAGCCATGAGCATTTGTATGATATCAACACCTTGGAAATATGGCGGTATGTTTAGTTAGGGTAAGGGGTTGTGCTACTTTAACCCTAAGGTTTTATAGAGTATTGTGATTTTTGGTCTATTGATATTGATTATTAAGTTGTAGATATTAATGTTGGTTAGGTTGATTGGTTTAAACATAGTGTTATTGATAAAAAATTATTAAATTTTAAGATTTAGTGGGTTGAAAGTTTTTAAAATTTTGAAGTGAGGAGTTTGATAATTTTAAGAAAAGTTCACAGTTCCCTTAAGAAGTTAGTGTTATCAACTAGGATTGCACCCGTGATGTAAATCTAGGAAGCTCAGCAATCCTGTGTAACATGGGAATACCTTCAGGTTGTGGGTACCCTATGATGAAGGTAAACCTCTAGATTATATAGGATTGATGAGCTTTCCAGCTTTGCATCATGGGTGAAATCCTAGTTGATAACAGTTTTTGACATGCCTGGGACTAATTGGATTGTTTTAGTCTAAAATTATGTTCATATATCACTGATATTTGGTGTGTGTGTGTCAGTGATCTTAGCCTTTGGAGGCAAGAGATCAACACGTCTGGTGACTCTGAGTGACATTTCTACAGGTTTCAGTATGATCAGACCTGTGCTGATTTATCTCAAATAATTTTGATTTTTGCTTGTTTTTAGCTTTTGAATGAATAAGCATGTCTATGTTTCATGGGAATATGTTATATCATCCATCATATCATGAAAATGCTACTAATCCACCATCTTATCAGCCATATCAAATCAACCATGCTGTTGGTTTTAGCCTAAATTTCATGACTTTCCAAGAAAACCAGCATGCCTATTATGATTGCCACCCGCCCACCCCTGCTCAAATTCCATATTAGCTTATATTTGTTCAAAATCAACCCCAAGAAACCCATTTTTCCAACCAATATGGCTATCAACCTGATCTAACTCCAAACTTTCAAGACATGAGTTTCAGGGATATAAGATTGTACATCGAAAGGCAGTTGAGTGAGATTAAAGAAAATCGAGGGTATGAAGGAGATCAAGAATATGATTTGCAGCAACAAAAGTTAGATTATCAAGCCTACCTTCATAAGCAGGAGTTGGAGACACAAAGGATACAGTTTGAAGAAAAGCTTGAGAGGGAGTTAGCTGTAAAAGAGGAGCAGATGAAGTTTTTGTTTGCTCAAACACAAAGGCATGAGATCCAAACAACTCCTTTCATTCTAGATCAGCCCTTTCAGGATGAGGTTAGTAGGTATGAAATTCTAGGTTTTAAGAAAAGTGAGCCTCTTAACCCTCCTATAGTTGAGATTCCAAGTTTCAGGCAAAATAAAGTTCTTGACTCTTTAAATCAACCTCTTAAGCTTGAAATTCCAAGTTTCATAAGCCTTCATCCTTTTCAATTTGAGGAAAGTAATCAGGTACAGCCTAGTGTAGTTACAGAGCAGCCCATTGATTAGGATAGCTCACTCTTCGTGGAGAAGATTAGAAACATAAATCCACTGCATTTAGATGTAGAGTATTACCGATTAGAGCAACAAAAGATTGAAGAGGAGAAGACCTTTCAAGGGGAGTCTTTCAATGTTTTAGCTAATGATCTTCCTTGTTTTGTTGAAATTGATGAAAATGTTCCAGTATTTATCTCAGATGATCAATCAAAATAGTAGGGTGAAAAAGTAAAGGAGGCCGATCAAGAAGATCATTCTTTAATTTGGTTTCATGAACTACCTTCTTTCATTGAAAATGATGAAGAAGGTGTGTTTTTTATCACGACAACAGCACTTTCAGAGCATCAAGTAGACATCAAACAATATGAGGAGTTGTTTATTAAAGCTAAGTAGTTTGATAATGGGGTCTTGGATTAAGTAGAAAAGTGTGAAGGTAAGTCTATCATGGAACTTACACAACTGGTTGAGAGCTGTTATGAGGTAAAAAGTTGTCCTCTTTTATCAAAAATCCAAGAGGAATGTGATGAAGATTCATTTTGGGATGATCTTGAGTCCTTTGTGTCAAACTTAGATGGCAAACAAGATCAAATTAAACATGTCCTAGCTGATTTGTTTGATGAACTTCCTAAATTTGGGGATAAAAATGAAGATATCACATGCATTCTAACATCTATGCCTAGTATTGAACAACAGAATGATAAAACTCATTTGGATTCAGTGCAAGATTATGAGTTAGATGAGAACATGTTTTTAGGCATCATAGAAATTTTTTGCTCTAACATTAATGATAAGCTAGTATCATATGAACCAACAGTATGTGATCAACCTATTTAGCTCAAAGAGGCGAGCATTCCTTCATTTTATTCATGTGAGCTAACTTTTTCAAATCAGGTTGAGATTGCAAGTGACAATAGGACAACAGAGCCTAAGCAAGAAAACATGAGTATTAGCCAAAGGTTCATCCTTGCAAGAGGGTGTCCAATCAGGGATTTAGCTGGCAAAGAGCTAAATAAAGAGACAAATGTTATTGTTGTACCCAAAGAGGAAATTACATCCTTAAAGCAATAGAACTAGATCATCTATTCACCCCATAACAATAGTATCTATGATCAGGTTCAAATGGTGAGTGGGTTTGTTTTTGTTCTTCAGAGAGTTTTGCAACATTCTATAAGGTATGTTCTTATGGGTCATATCTTATCAGTAACAATTCACCTTGCAAAACACCCTTTCTTAATCAGAAAGGGAAGTTTTTTCCCAATACTAGCTAATGGTTTTGTTTGATAGTAACCATTGCTGGTTAGTGTAGAGTAGAGTAGAATTTTCAATTCAATTTTTGTTTTCAGTAGTGCAGATGCACATGTTTGTTGGTTCTATCCTAAACAAAGCCATGTTAGTTGTTTTTAGTTTTAGTTTTGTTGTTGTACAGTTCCTAGCAATTGAGTTACAAAAGCTTTCTAAGTTTAAGGACAAAGAATTGACTCCTATGCCCAATGGATTACTAAGGCTACTGATCCAATATGCTTAGCAGGCAAGCATTTAGCAGAAATTGCTAGAAATGTTATCAAAATTTCACCTACAGCTCAATTTGGTAGAGCTGAGATAGTTGATTATATCAAAGGTGAAAGGTACTCTAACAAATTTCTGCTAAAGCTTAACCATTTGCATGTGAATGCTTTCAAATGGAATTTATTTTTTATTATTCAATGTTTTACAACAGAAAGAAATTACACAAATTGCATGATATTGTTGTCTTTCATTCATTTTGTAATGAAAAATGTATACAATGTTGGTGTTTCATACATTGAGATTAAAAGAATGCTTAAAATGTCCCACACAAGCCATGGGAATGACTAAACTGAGCTAATGCAACATGAAAAGCAAACCATACATCTAAAGATAAAATAAGGGAAAAGCATATGAAAAGAGATCATATCCTTCGTTGCCTTAAATGGTTGATTCTTGTGTTGGTCCTCTTATCTTCAACTCCTCTCATTCCTGATCTTCAGATATACCTGCGGATGATTGAAAATTTGGTTAGAGCTCGAGACATGAAATCTCATCATATGTTTCATCAATAGACATATAACCTAAGCATATGACGCATTAAACTAGTTGAGCCATTACCAAATGTGTGCAAGAAAAGCCAAAAAATTAGATCATCAAATGAAAGATCAAGTCATCACAGGAGCATTGAACTTCGTTGTTTTTGTCTAACTTGTTTGTGCAAAGTGTAGGTACAGGTACATTCATCATTGTGCATAATATTTCAGCATGTGGTGAAAAAATGGTTCCTACAAGGGTTGAGCCCAGCATGCTACCCCTAAGCCTTAAGAGGGACATGGATAAGCAAGAGACATGATTAAGCTTTTCAGATAAAGCATTTTCTATTTGAAGATCAAACTGTATAGGCATATAAGACAATGAGACATTCATGAGACAAGTATCACTAAAATGAGTAGAGAAATCATTCAAGCAGGGATGGGAAAGTACCAAAATAATGGAAGAAATGGTGGCCCTGTATGAGTATTACCTTAGGCTCATGAATATCAGCCATATATAGTCATAGAGTGACAGCATTTGTAGACATAAATGCATGGAAGAGAACAGTCATAAATACCATTCATAATGACAAAGTACAAAGCTAAGTTTCCTTACTATCCAGACATCATGCAGAGACACACTAATGCCATCAAGTGAACACACAATGCATGGTTTTTCTTAATGATAAACCTCAAGAGATAAGACAACATCATCTAAGGAGACTAAGTCATGATCAAACAATAACACATGGGAGGACAAGTGAAGTCATGTGCAGGATGGTTCAAATGAAGAAAGATAACATTCTGATTATAATATATGACTTCCAGAGCCACATAATCAAGGCAGTTAGTCATTAGAGCTTCATATCATATGGGAATTAGAGCCTACAGTAGTATGTTTATGATTGTAAAGAGTTATATGATAATCTTGTGTGATAGCAGAAGTGGTTATACAGTCCTTCAGCGCAAAGGAAGTTGCAGATGTTCATACATGCTAAAATATAGTATTGAAATCTCAAAAGATTATGTCTAAATATCATTCATCCCAATGGTCAAAAGGCAAGCCTAAGCAGTAAAATAGAACAAATATTTACCACTTTTTGTTGTGCTTTGAATATAAATTCTGCTAATGGAGTTTGACCATTGAAATGGATGATATTTAATTGGAAGTGGTTTCAAGACAGTCTAAAATCAGTCATGATCATGACTGTCCTAGCAATAAAAGGCATATAAGACAATGAAACATGCATGGAAGAGGACAATCAAAGTCCATGGGACTGTCACCATTGAAGGTGATGAGAGCTATCAGTCTATGGTTGTTGAAGGAGTATTGTATCATAAAAGAAGAAGAGACTTTTGAACTTAGTGATGCAAGGAGCAGTTACCAATAGTCATAATGTGAGGATAGGGGTGTCTTTAACCAAGGAAAAGTCCACAATTAATACTATGGAGATCACACTACATCAACCTTGACAAATATCAATGAGACATCAAAGGATAAAGGAACTATTACCATTGATAAAGGTTATAAGAGCCACAAGCCAATGATGGAGATTTGCCCGCAATCAAGGAACAATCATAAACAACAAGAAGACTAAGTTTGAGTATTCTTGTAGACCTGTCATCAGAGGCCATAAATAGTGTGAGTTTCACTATTTTTTTCTAGAAAGCAAAGGACAGTGAACAAGTCATATAGGGTGCAGTCCAATACATAGAGGAACTGCCATAATAAGGAGACAGTATGACTAGCTGATAAGTCATGAAAAGGAGTGCCAGTGCCAAGTGTACAAGTAACCTACTCATCATTTCAAGACACAAATAATAGCAATATGACCACAATAATGAAAGGAGAAGCATCATTATAGGTATTATTGTTCAGAAAAAGACTAAAGCAGAGAAAGGCAATTAAAACCATGGCAGTCTGAGGATCTATGATTATACTGTGTATGGGAGCTACAAAGTACAGAAATAAGAGAGCATGCATATTGAAGGAACTGTCAAAGTGAAAGGCACATCAAAGGTCTATCTTAGAATCAGATATCAGCCTTTGGGTCACTATACTCACATGTCATGAGTCATCAATAACAAATTCTATGATAGTATGCTAAATATAGAAGATAGCTACTAAGAAGTCAAGAAATATATAGATAAATAAAAGTAGAGGCCAAAGTTTGTTACAAACCCTCACAGTCATGAAAGCCAAAGTTTCAAATCCCTAGTTGTGTACTTCATAGAAGCTTTCATGACTATATGAGCACAAAACCTCAAGATAAAATGTACTGTCCCAGTTCACTTCATAGCAAAGAATAGTGCAAAAGATACATAATATAAAGTATTGCAGAGAGTTGTCATTTCTGGTAGGGACTCTAATGTCATGTGAGAAATGGTATATTTAAAGTTTCAAAACCCTAGCTAGGGTTAACCATAAAGAGGACCATCTTTTCTCAAAGTAAACCCAAGCAAATACCATTCATGCCATGAGCAAGGGAGCAATAATGGAGAAGAGAAATGAAGTCTCAGGGTTTCATTCATATCTATAGGAAATACAAAAAGAATAACCTGTGTTTTAACTCATTCAAGTGCTTTCCAATCAAATATTCAAGCATAATATGCAGGAAACCACCTAAATAGCAAGATATTCAAAGAAAACACAAAAGAGCATCAAATACCACTAGGTGAGTGAAGTTACATGTTGCAGAGCTGTAGAAGACCAAATATTTGCATAAAAATCTCTCAAACAGCTCGAGAATGCATGAAAAACCAGGTTGAAACCCTAGCATAGCGACAGTACAGAGTCTCCTCACAAACTTGAGAAGTACATAATGAGCCCGATTAGGGCAAGCTTTTGCTTTTGGATATGCATGCACGAGTTCCAATGGTGGTTTGACCCCTTATGGTGTTTCTTCCACATTTTTATCAAAAAATCAAACTTCAAGCTAGTGCTACCCGTGGTCTAAGACTTTTTAGTCAAAAGACCTAATCATTTTATTGAGGAGCCCATGATTTGAAGGTGACATGAATGTCAAAGGGAGTCATAAGGTGTGTAATGATATGTTTTGAAAGGTTTAATGAGACTTGAGATAGGTAATACATGTGATGGCATGGGAGATATAAGGTTTGTGTTTGTTTTTATCATATCTGTCATTATCTGCAAATGTGGCTTTTGAGCGCAAGGTGAGCTTTTGACCTTATTTACATGCCTTAGTCAAATTTGAGCAAGTTTTGAGACTGTAGATGCATGAGGAAAATGTGAAGGTCAAAAGGAGTCATAAGTTGTTTGTGTTATTTGTTTTTTATTTTGACCAAGGGTGAAATAGTGGATGTGAAAATATGTAAATTCCCCTTGACTTTTTGCAAAAAAGTGAAATGAAATAAATAATGTAAACAAATGATAAAGTAATAGTTTATAAATTACTTTATTATTTGTCATAAAAATGTAAAAAGAGTTGAGCAAATCCATGACACCTTGTAAAGTAATTCATCATTGATTACTTTATTATTTGTTCAAATTGTTAACTTCATGTCAAATCATGCAAAATCAGAGGAGAGGAGTTGAACTGGAGAGTTTGGTCTTGCTTTTAGTTATCTCATGTGGTTTCGAAGTCAACTTTGGTCAAACTGATTGTGACAATGAGTTTGAGCCTATTTTTGCTCAAATTACATCAATTTTGACCCCTCTTTTTGGGGCTTTTCATCTTTGCTTATGGGAGAGATTCATGGAAATATTTTTGAGTTGAGTTGACTTCAGTTAGCCCAATCTGACTTGTTGAGTCATCTTTTGTATATAGGAGAAAAAACTTATGTTTTTTCTTAGTTCTTACCTTTTTGCTCTCTTGTGCATTACAAAGAGGAGTGTTTGTAACTCATTTTTACAAATTTATACAGTACAGCAGGTTACAGGTTTTTTTTTCATTTATGCAGATATTCCTTCATTTTCAGTAAGATCAAGTATTTACCTTCTTGATTGTGTTGTTTTATGAATGATTAGATGAAATTTTATTGTGTTTTAGCATTAGAACCTTTAAATCTTTGTCTCATTCATACTTGCATGCATTCAAAGTAGTGAAGAATCACAGCTCTTAGGTTGTGTGATCGAATAATCATTTCTTCCATGTTGTGAAAACCCAGTCTTCCTTCAAGAGACAGTTTATTCAAGCCTTCCTTTGAATTATTTTTATGGTCATATTGCAAAATTGATTTGTGTTGATAGATACTATGAAAGTAGTTGTGAATCAGTGCTGCATGTTTCTATCATTTAGGTGCATGACCACCCATTTAAATCTAGTTTTAGTACATCCATTAGAAAGCCTTCTAACCCTTTTCCTACAAAGTCATTAATTCATTAGAAAATCATAAGGGAACCAACCCATAATCTAGAGGTTTACCTTCGTCATAGGGTACCAACAACCTGAAGGTATTCCCATGTTACATAGGATTGTTGAGCTTTCCAGCTTTACATCACGGGTGCAATCCTAGTTGATAACAGTTAGAATTAGCAAAAGACAATACTAGGTTGTAGACGTTGAAATGGTTCTATTTTATTAGAAAATATATTGGTTCATGAAAAATTGTTTAGTTTAGGTGTTGAAATAGTCATGGTTTATTGATGTTTAGACATAAATTACATGGACCTTTAGTGCAAGTTTGTAATAATCATGGTTCATTGGTGAAGTTATCAACCTATTAAGCAATTATTAAATTATAGGCTCTAAACAATGGTGTTTCATTGATGAAGATATTTGTGTCAAAATAGTCAAGTTTCATTTATAAACATATCAAACTAATGAAACATTATCAGGTTGTAGGAATGGAAATGGTCATCCAATCCATTGTTAGAATATATTAGGTTCATGATTCAAGATTCTAGTAACACCTCTTTGTAACTCAGAATGTCTCTATTTTGACTCTATCTCTAGGTTTTCCATCTCATGTGGTGGATTTTTGAATTTCACTTTTGATTCTAATGCATTCTATGGCAAAATCTCTTGGCTCTTCAACTAGTTGTGAACTCTTGTGAAGATTTGGCTCTCTTGGTGATATACTATAGCTCTTTCTTATGCTTCCTCAAGTCTCCATTATTGTTGTGCTCTTTTGGTACATGTTTATGTGAGTTTTTGGAGGATTTTGTACTCTCTTTCATCTCAAAGAATATAGTAGTATTAAATTAAGGGTCCTCATTAGACTTAGGTGGGTTAGATGTAGGATTAGAAATAGGGATGGAAGAAATTTTTCCAATAGGATTGACATAGTTTGTAGGGGAATAGGTTGGTGTAGATTTGAAGATTTTGGTTAGGGGTGACTTGTTGCCCCCATAATTAATACCTAAAACCTAGATGATGTTGGAGTCCATCATATGCTATATAAGATGTCATAGGCTCGTGCCCCTCTCTAGTGTCATGTCCTGTGGTCTAATTGGTGGTAATTGAATGAGTTTATTAGAGAGAATTTGTCGAAGAATAGTGTGGAGGGGATAAACAAGCTTTGGCAGACATGTATGGAAAATCTGGTAGCATAGACAAGGCAGTGAGTTGTTTGAAAAGATGCCTCAAAGAAATGTGGTCTCATGGCGATGTCCTTGTCTATGCATCTGCTTGTCATGGCATTCCATGAGACCACATTTCTTTGAGGCATTTTTTCAAATAACTATATTGTAATTGAAATTTTGTCATGTATCAACATCTAGTTATTAGTTATGCAATGTCTAGTAATGCTTTGAGTTTGAAAGATATGCAATGCAATGTAATCAATGATATGAATATAAAATACAAAAATTAGTAAGTACAATTCACTAGTTAAACTGTTTATTTTATTACCTGAGTGAAGCTTTGAACTCCACGACCAATAGTAGGTGTTGCCTTGAAATCTCCACGATTAACCTATTCAACATCCAAAATCAGATATTAGAATACCATTCATATAACAATGCTATTCACATGTAAGGTTTATAATTGTTTACTAGTTACATACCCCGACAGTAGATGTCGTAGTGTAATATGTAGGTGGAGAATTGTTGAAAACTACATCAACACTATGACCTTGAAATTTCATTAAAATCATCAAACTAAATTAGTTAATCTTGCATTTCAAAAATAAAATTTAATAAATTCAATTCAATGAACTTGCTAACATTTACTTGAGTATCAAGGCCAAAAGTCTCACTCAGGAGGGCATCTGTCATCACCATCTGCTCAGTTGTAGATGTAGCTTGCACGCCTACATCCTAACTATCCGTGGGGTCATAACCATAAGTTGACCCACAAGCCTGACAAGTATGGGGTGGAACCCTACTCCTTGAACTCTCCCTCAGCCCACGATGTGCTACAGGATTGGAATGCTCTATGATGCTCTGGGTCAAGGCACTAATGGACTAAAGTGTCTCAACCTCAACACTCTCCTTCACAACAAAAGGGATAGACACGTGCTCATGGGCTGGTCTGGCGAGTGCTCATCTCGCTGGCCGCTGTGGGTCAACACGTGCCCCTAGTCTATCCTGTGCTGACCCCCCACCTCTACCCTGGAACTCTCACATATCAAAATAGTTTGGCACTTTATTTTTGACAAACTCGCAGTAGAGTTTCCTCAAAAAATATTCTGGGACCTCATTATTGTTGCATGGAGGATGGTCAAAAACCATCCACCACCTCTGCCCAAAATTGTCCCTTATCGCTTGGTTGTTGCACCAATGGATAGGGAACCTCTTGCATGTAAGGGGTAGAGGTTGATTTGTTCATGGGTCTGTGAAAATGGAACACAAGTCCAATTTTGTAATTTGTTCATTTTTAACTTGTTCATAGGACAACTTGTCTACATAGAACTCTCTAAATTCTCTCCTCTTTTCTGACCAACTAGAGATTTGCTTGCTAATTGAATCTACATTTGATAACATAGATTCAAGAGATTGAGCAAGCACAAATCTATGCGAAGTTGAAGTTGCAGGTTCTTTCAACCTTCCAATTATGTCCTCACTTTATTTTTTATTGTTTTCAATTTGCCCTATTATATTTTCTTGTGTTCCAAGGGCATATTAAGGAATGAATGGAGGTTTTTGTTGTTGGTGTTGTTCTTCTGCAGGTATTTGTTGTTTAGATGATAGAGGATTTTGTGGATTTTTAGGAGGAGGTGCATTATCAATTCCTGTAAATTAAAGAAATTTACATCAAAAAACTACTTAAACCTACCTATTTAGCAATAAATTCACACAAGAAAGCAAATAGAACTCACTCCTTCGGCCTCCCCGACGTCATGGTGGCATTTTGACAATGAATCAGTGACAAATTGATGACAATATGCCCTTTGATAACGTGAGCGCGCTCTCCTTTGTCTCCAGGTCGCGTGTTTATTGTGGAATGTAATGAAATAGTGAAATGAAATGCGTGTTTTTTTTAAAATAGCAATGCGAGTGCATTATGGCTTGTTGTTGCCGAGCCTTAGGCTTGACATCACCAAGCCATAAAGCGAGTGCATTATAACGCGCTTGCATTATGGATTAAATTTATAAAAAAAAATTGGCCACTTTTTGGCCCCCTAACTTTTTGCACCCGCCCATAGGCACCCATGTGGGTGTGTAACACTAGGAGGAAAAGGCAATCTATGAAGTTCTCTAGTGACATAAGGATGGTGGAAAATATAGGGCAATCGACCACATAGTTAAAATTTTATACCCATGACTAGGAGACATCTCCACATCTCATTTTTTAGTGGCTATGTTAAAATCACCAAAGGGAGGTGGCCCACATGTTCATTCTATTGTTTAACCCCATGGTCATTGGATCTTGTCAAATCCATGTTGGTTATAGGGTCTTGCCACTAGTTAGTTGTGTGGGTGCAAATTCATAGGTCATGAAGATAACCATTAGGTCTACTTGTGGTGATGTGTTGTAGCCTTATTAGTTGAAGTGTGAGCACTTTGTTAAAAAATAATTAGTGTTTGTTGTAAAATAAAAAAATGCATACCCAATCCCTCTAACTTTCCCCGCAAGCTTGTTTAAATAAAGTGCTAAGGACATTTTCAAGAGGATATGAGGAATGTTAGTGATTGTGGAAAAATGGAAAAACTAATGCCACCCACATTGGTTTTCATAGTTTTGTTGGTATCATTGATCTTGAGGATAATTATGTTCCATTGTCAAGCATCCAATGATGAATGAAGTGTCTTATTTCTACATAGTTTTTGTAGCAAAACATCTTTTAAATGACCTAAAACATGTTTCAAAATGCGCTAACAAAGATGGATTTTGTGCCGCTACAAAATATTCTATGAATCATGTCTAGAAATATACTGCACTTCCTTTGTAATTGCTGCTCTTTGTGATTGAGAGAGAAAAATGAATTAGGAAAGAGCTTTATCTCCTATAAAAACTCTAGATTCCCATTAGCCCTCACCTCTATCATCGACTTTAAAGCCTGATGATTATCTTGAAGATTGTCTGATTTTTAAGATGTGAGACTAATGGTAGAGCCATGTGGTTGCATGGTAATAATTCAAGTGAACAACCATCAGTTGATTAGACCATAAATTATATAGATTAGCATTACATATAAATCAAAAAGAGAAAATCTTTCAAGTCTTGGTTTATCTTGGTCACAATTTAAATAACCATATGCTACTTAGGTGTCATGCACTTTGATGTCCGTTTTTCTTTTATGCTAGTGTTTTCAAATTGTATCTATTTAGCAAACAAGATATGGGAGGAGGCTTATTGTTTGAACTCCTTAATGCATGTTTGTTGGGGTCATGCACAACCCACGTAATGTATATGACATAATTACACTAATGGATCCAAAATGCTCCCCTTGTGCAATGTGATGTGCTAGTTTTAAAATTCTTTTGGGATTAGGTTAGAGGTCTTGGTATAGTTGTGGGCTAGCTAAATGTTCTATCTTTTAAGGATCTCTTCTTGACACTTGTGGACAACCTCTCATGCTATAGTAGTTTAACATTGACTTAATCTCCATCTAGTACAAGGCTCCTAGCTAGCATTCAGATAGACTTTTGATCACCAATCACAAGTTTGCTTGCCATTTAAGATGCCCTTGAGTTTCATTACTATCTATGTGTTTTGTAATAATTTATTCCTAGGCCTTATGTGTTCTTATTTCTATCTTCACATTTATGCAAACCTGCCTTTCTCCCTTGGCTGCAAATATGAGATGGTTTTCAAATGCCTATTCATAATAGAAAGAACCATTGTTGCTTGAGGTCAACATTATGTATTTATAGTTAGAAAAAGGAAACATACATCTGATTGTTTGCTTATTGATCTTCCCTAGCCATGTCTGGGGACTATTGCTAGTGTAAATTAGGCATTTTGCTAATTTCCATCAAGATTCATGTTAATTGAAGTAATATAATAATCAAGGGTAGAGGTAAATGGTGTGGTTGGTTCTTCATGATGTTTTACATGTTTCTTTGCTAGTTCCTTTGTTTTGAAGATAGTATGTTGTCTTTGATAATTTGTTTCACTCTTTGTAACTTTTCACATGTGTGTTTCTTGTTGTTGTTTCCCAAAAGGGGAGCTGGTGATACAGGTAGGTGAGATTAAGGATTGTTGCATGGTTGTTTGTTGGTCTTATTCATGTAGATCAATGTGCAACATGTCAGGCCTTTGCATATTGCATTTGTGTGTGGGAAAAAAGGTGTTTGTAACATAATTGTGTTCTAGAACAATAGCTTTGTATCATGTAATGTGGTCATTGATAAATGTATGAGTTAGTTAATGATACAAATGACGAAGTCACTTTTCTTGGCCAACACTTATGTACTGAGATGAACCTGATGGGCTAGTAATTCTAGCTATAAATAATGGATACTAGGGACTGTACATATCAATTTGTGCACTGTTGTAGTTAAAATGTTGAGTGTTCTTCCTAGAGAGCATTCTAGGTATTCTAGCATGCATTGGATCCTTGAGACTTGCCAACTGAGAAAACAAATTTTGAGAGGAGTGTATTCGCAAGAATGGAATGGAATTATTGGGCAGCCACACAAGCACTACAGTATACATTAAAATTCAATGAAACAAGAATAACCTCACAAGGTTTTATTCTATGATTAGGGAAACCTGGCATTGGCTAACACCTTTCTCAATAGTGGTAATAGTAGAAATCCTATTGTGCTCAATGCAAGACCATAAAAAATGTCATTCGCAACTTGGCATCTCAAACATATAAAATAACAAGGAAAGCCATTAAACTATAACAAAAAATTAAACGCCAGCACAACCAATTTTAACATGTTTTGCCACCTGCGATCGGACAAAAGCAACACTTAGATGAGATTTTTCACACTTCCAAACATTAAACTGTAAGAATATTTCAATAAAAATAAGCCCACAACAAAAATGCAAAACATATTAAAAAAAATACAAATGCTTACACAGAAAGCACTCTGCCTAACAGAACCAGCGACGCAAAATATGTCCATCAATTCATGCTAGAAATGAATATATTGCCACCACATTTTGGGAAGCACACAACACAATAGGCTAGGACACATGTTTTGGACGAACCCTAGGCACAAGCAAGTGTATACACACCTATCCTACAACAAACCCTCAACTATCAACCCCTACCCTTCAATAAACCCTCCAGCCCACAAGTGTGACACATCCACAACCATGTAGAACATTAAAAATGGCATGAAATTTTACTTGACAGATTTCTCATTAGATAGAATACCTTTGCAAGAGAAAAATAAAATACTTCAAACCATTACACAAGACCTAAATAGTTCACACGACACTATTTTGAAGAATATTTAATACAAATTTAGACATCTGAAAACAATAGTTTCACAATAGTTTCCCACCTTATGTGGAGGGTGTAATAACTAGAATTCCCTTTAAGCAATTCATATTTGTCACCTGAAATATGCGCCACTTCAGGCAATTCTCTATCGAAAATTGTCAAACACGCGTAGAGGATCGGCAATTTTGTTTTGGGCGAAAGTTCTGCGGGCCCCACGTGATTAGTGACGTTAGATAATGGAATTCCGCTTTCTTGGACTGGAAATTCAGAAGATAGTGGACTTTCCTGTACACCGCACTCAGGAATAATCTAGATGCCCCGCTGTCACCGTTTGACTGGTTAAAATAATCAAACGCCTGCGTCATTCCCCAATAATACGTTGCCTTCATCATCTATATAAGTGCTTCCACTTCCCTCATCTGCTCACAACAAGTATAGTGAAGAAAGGTAAAGGTGAGTAAAATGGCAACACAGAAAGCTTGGTTTCACAATAAGTATGGGTCCGTCGACGTCCTGGAATTAAGAATAGTAGATGTTACAGAAATAATGTGCGCAGGTTCTCAATTTACTTATGTATCTCTCATCTATAACGAAATAAAATTGAGATTTCTCTGACATTATTCTTTTGTCTTACGGATTTTTAAATTTACTCGTGTTATAATTTATTTAATATAAAAATAAAAAATTGCTATATTGGATTATTTTTGGAAAAAAATAAAATTGAAATATCGCTGAGTAATCTCAAAATACATTTCCCTTCTTCCTTTTTATTTGCAGTCAAATCTTAAGAGGGGGATGTCTTTTCCAATGTATAATTTTAAATATAATTAGTTTTTTTATTTGCAATCGTAGCTTTTAAAAATGCGCCGTCCTTTCTTAATAGCCATAATTTATTTATTTATTTTTTAATTACAATAATCTATTTATTTGAAGTCATATCTTAAAAAATTTGATGTCCATTTTTAATTTTATTTATAATTTTTAATCTTTTAGACGTGCCAACTTTATAGCTTCGTGTGAATAATTAATGACAATATTATGTAGATTTCAATGCATTAGGTTCCTTTTAAGTTCTAAATCAAAATTTTCTTTGAATGACTTTTCCTTGATTGACCATATGAGTCAAGTGCACAAGGAATGCTTTTAAATACCAAGACAAAATAATAAGTCACACGAACATGTACCAAGTTCACTTGCAATGACTAGTGAAAAGGGTGGGAATCTAGAAATCTAAATTTTAAAAATTTGAATTTGGGATTAATCTTGAGCCCTTTGAGATCAAACAAAAACACTACAGGGTTAATCTAGGATAGGAAAGTGCAGACCTTTAGGAGGGGATCAAATGTAGAATATGAATATGGATATGGGTGCAATTAATGGCCAATAATGGTGAATGTGTGGGAGTGTGCAAATAGGGATGGGATATGGTAAAATGTGTGGAAATAAGTGCAAGTAAATGTGGAATAAGTATGCATAAGGATTGGGGAATGAGCTAAACTTAACACAATAGTGTGCCATTTGCCAATATGTAATTGTATTACATGTCTTTCCATCACAATGGGCCCAAAACTAAATGGGAATAGGCATGGGTATGAAAATTTCATACTTAAATTTTGCTCCCACTTTGAGGTGCATCTGAATCTAGCATGAATATTTATTTCAAAGCATATGGACAATCTAAGCCAATCATGAAAAGTAAGTATTTGGACACAAAATGATATGGGGTCCATGTAAAGTAGTGGATTGATCGTAGATTCTTTGTGTTCTCCTCTCTTGGTGTAAGTGCTCCATAGGGACCTACAAAATAAAGAAAATATATGCAATGAGTAGTTTCCACATCACACAAGTAAAAATAAGCACAATTTTAAGTTAATTTACTATCTAAGAGAGAGAGAGAGAGAGCATGTACAAAAAATGATATTGTATTACTCCACTTGGTGTTATGGCATGATTTGGTTCCTCTCATAGGTGAGAAATGTGATTTTCTCAATTGTAGTGATATGGTTTGCTCGATAATAGTGATGTGGTTTGCTTAATGAAGGTGATGTGGTCTAGTCGATGACAATCATGTGCAATATAATATTGCTAATGTGTGGGTGTGTAAGTGCAACCAAGATCCATCTAGGTAAAATGACGAGTCTTTGTATAGGCATATGTTGCTATTTAAAATATCAACATAAGAGTGTTAGTGACAATATATGCTCCCAAGGTTCAATTGGTTACATCAAATGAATGCAAGATGACACATATGACCTTCACTGTAGCAACTTGTTTTAATCCTTATAGTGTTTCTGTTAGAAGTCTTTTGTTCATAGTATAGAATAAGTATATATGTTTGTGGTCAGGGCATTTTGTGTTAGGATACCTAATATTATTTGTAAATCATCCATAAGGGAAGATGTATTCACCAAGCAATGATCTTTCTTCAGTCGCGTTTTGGATCCTTGTACCCGATGAGGGGTGTGGGGTGTGGAGATTTTTTTAATAAAAAATTACCTTGTAAAATATTGTAATTTCATAGTCAATCTAGACCATTCATCATTAGGTTGAAATTTGATGGTAGAAGTTATGTCAAGGTTTTTTCCCTAGAAGGCAACACTTTTTTAATGAGGGCATTGTATTATGACCGTGAAGTAGTAGAGAGTTGAGACTGAAAAATAGGCATTGCTGGATTGAAGATTGATAGTGTTGTATTGTAAACTATACTGATGTTAATACAGATTGATACATCTCTTCTTGTGTGGAGTTTTTTGTAAATGGGATTCCGTTATTTAAAATTTAAATTTTAGGCTCAGGTTTTTCTTTGTAACCCAGTTCGAGAAAAACTTTGGGGACCCGAACCTAACCTCTAGACCTAGTTTGACCTACAACTTGAAGGTCCTATCAATATCACAACAAAATAGTGACTTTGGGCATATGCCTGATAGCCTTTTTTACAGAATTTTTTGACAAAATTAAAACCCATTATAGATGAGACAGTGTAGATTCCAAATATGTAATTATTTTTACAATTGGATTATTTTTTCTATTTTTCAATTAATTTATGATGAAATAGGTTCATAAACTTGAATTACCAGGGTTTTTTAGTATTTTAATAACTTTTTATTTTAAAAAATTGTAAAAAAAATTGTACGAAAACGTACTTTAGACAATTCTTTTCAATTTAAAAAAAAAATCAAAAAATGTTAAGTTTAGGTCATCTTATGTGTGATGTACACGTCGATTTTTTAAAACACAATATGGGAAACAATATTCAATAAAAAATTATACAAAAAGACATAGCACTTGACATTATGCACCACATGATAAAAAGACCATGGTGATGATGTGTCTCATGTAGAAACATTAAAGGTTACAAGAAAGTATATGCTAATGAAATCATGATATAAAAGACCATTATGTCATTGTGGCAAGTATGTTGCAAGGACTGATGCAGATGCAAGGTAAAATGATAACATACACAAGCAAAGCAAGCATGCACAAAATGATACAAATACAAACATGATGTTACCCCTAGTCAAGCTAAAAAGTGATGATGATGATGATGATAATGTTGTTGATGTGGGAACAATATATCCTGAGAACAATGCAAGGATATTGTTGATGTGGGAATGATATATCCTGAGAACAACATGAGGATTAAGAATGATATATATCAATGATTATGATTGATTAGATTAAGTTAATTAAGATTTGTAGCAAGGCTACGAACAAAATTGATGGATGTTGTAGGATGGCTGGATAGATTACTTAGCAAGATTTATGTGAAGTAGGATTATTTATGGTGGATTAACTGCTTTGAGGATCAAGATTGGGATTACTGCATTGGATTGTTTGGGATAACTACATTAGATTTCTTTGAATGACTACATTGAATGGAATTTAGATGGGATTGCATGTGGATAGTCTATTTTATTTTTTCTATTAGATGGGATTGAATTGTTTAGGATGATTGCATTGGATTGCATGGGATGACTACACTTTCTTTGGAGAGTCTACACTTGATTGCTTGGATGGGAGTATTGTCTTGATATGATAAATTATGACAAGGGAACACCTAGTCTAGAAACAAGGATGGGAGATAAGTTGATCTAGGACGATGGGTTTAATGAATTGGATGGATGGATTAAGGGATTGTCAATAGTGGATGGTAGAAGGATGGATGGGTGTAGGATGGATGATATATGGATGTAAGGGCATAGGATGTGATCTCCAAGGACTACATTGCATAGGAATAACATGCCCCTACTTTGCAAATTTAATTTAGAATGTTGACTAAGGAGATATAGTTGATTACATAGGCTATAACAAGATATTTTGGGAGATTTATGGTAGAAGCATTTTCTATGTCAAGAGATAGCCAAAGCATGTTTCAAAATCATTCTTTAGTCCTTATCAAGATCATAGTCAAGCAGGGTCAATTAAGGGGAATGATAGCAAGGATATATGGATATGATGGATTAGGATGAATGACTACATTGAATGGCATTTGGATGGGATTGCATGTGGATAGTCTATTTTAATTTTTCTATTGGATGGGATTGAATTGCTTAGGATGATTGCATTGGATTTCTTGGGATGACTACACTTTCTTTGGAGAGTCTACACTTGATTGCTTGGATAGGAGTATTGTCTTGATATGATAAATTATGACAAGGGAACACCTAGTCTAGAAACAAGGATGGGAGATAAGTTGATCTAGGATGATGGGCTTAATGAATTGGATGGATGGATTATGGGATTGTCAATAATGGATGGAAAGGAGGATGGATGGTAGATGGATGGATGAGTGTAGGATGAATGATAGATGGATGGAAGGGTGTAGGATGTGATCTCCAAGGACTACATCACATAGGAATAACATGCCCCTACTTTGCAAATTTCATTTAGAATGTGGACTAAGGAGATATAGTTGATTACATAGGCTATAACAATATGTTTTGGGAGATTTGTCATAGAAGCATTTGCTATGTCAAGAGATAGCCAAAAAATGTTTCAAAATCATTCCTTAGTCCTCATCAAGATCATAGTCAAGCAGGGTCAATGAAGATAGAATGATAGCAAGGATATATAGATATGATGGATTAGGATGATATGATGGGGATATCACTCCATTCATAACATACCAATAATGACCTCCCTAAAGTAACCGCTTCATCAGGATGAAAGCACTCTTGTACAATTTGGTGATATTTGTGTGATCTTCATTGATAACTAAGTTATCCTTATTTGAATGTTTAAATTTTGATAGGATACCATCATAGACCTTATCCAGTAAAGTGTTGTTGCCACAATATGATAGATTTGGGATGTGGAGTGTTTGGATTTGAGATTTGATTTAAAATTTGGATGGTGGATGTTGCATATAGAATTAGGTGATTGCAGTTAATTAGGTTTGGGTAGATAGGTTGGCGATGTAGATTGGTTTGGCAAAATTTTGACTTTCCATACTTGAGATGGTGGATTGCGAAATGTGGATTCTAGATTATGAAGTTTGGACGTGAGATTAGGATGGTGATTAGGACCAACATTCTTATACAATCTAGGAAGTGGTGGATACCTATTATATGCATTGTGTGTCCTTTGATTTTGATTTCTTGTCGAAATTGAATATGTAGGACCAACATTCCCATATAAGTTTTAAGGAGGAAAACACCTATTATATGGAAGGTGCCTCTTTTGATGTAACTTCATATTTTGATTTGGATTTAAATCGGCTTCACTCAATTTAATTGATCCACTTTTCTTTGGAAGGTTCATATTATTTTTATGTGTTTTCCTTGATTTTTGAATGCATTTGCCTTCGACATTTAATTTGGATCTTTAACTTTGTATGCTTTGTAATTTTGTTGGTCTTGATTAATGGATTGAGAATGTGGATGAAAAGGTTTGATGGTAGGGATGGTGGAGGTGGAGTGATTGTTGGTAGCAAGCTTATTGTAAGGGCTATGAATGGTCCCTATCTTGATGCTCTCATTGGATGACATTTCCTTAGTGATCATTGAAGTATCACTAACACCATTAGATTGTATAAATAAATGATCTTTGATGCCTCGACCATGACTAATGTGGATTGGAATAGGCTCTAGGATGCCTTGCTAATTAAGGCCCAATCCGTTTTCATGATAATCCATGCTTTTACATATCTTGTTTGCAACAGGATATTTGTTGTTTTTGAAACATGATGTTAGCTCATCAGTATGTTGTCGAGAACAATTAGAACTTGTGATTGTATCATATGTGAGTAAGTTTGACCTCAGGAAGGTGGCAAATCCTATTTGATAAGATTCATGTGTTGGCTCATTGTATGCACTCATGCAATCTTACTAAATGGGATCTTGTTTACTATTTGACCATTTTTTTAATAAGACTGTCACTGTTGGCCCTACAACTTGTTTTGTACGGCTGACAATGACATTTGCAACATTCTCTACCATCTTTTGTCTTCCGTAGGTCCATCAACTTGAGATTTTGTTTGAATTTTGAAAGGAGCCATCATTGAGACACTGTTTGAGTGAAATTTTGTTGAATTGCTACTTGTTTGAAGGACCTGAACAAAGAAGGAAGGCTTTCAAGTTTTTGACATTCATTTGTACATTATTCAAAATTTTTTAATCATGGGATCACAAACTCATAGTAAGAGGAAAGATAGGAAGCTATTGACCCCTAAAGAAATTGAAACAAAGAGAAGAGGCAAAAAGACAAAGAGATAGAAGAATAAAGATTCAATCAATGAATTTAATGTTGAAGCATCCAATTCCCCAACTATTGAAGATAAAAACATTGAGAAGACCATGGATGTAGATGATGCAAATTTGCAAGAGGTGAATGTGGAAACTAATACAATTATACAAACTACTCCTGGTATGTCTTCAAATCACCCTTTCAATGCTATGGAGAATGTTTCAATAGGCACAAATCTAGGTACGTCTTCAAATCCACCTTTGAATGAAATAGAAATAGTGTTGATAGGAGATTTAAAAGAAGCTGGATATAACAATGTTGAGATCGATAATATTTGTATAGATCAAGATTTGAGACAAAATGTTGTTGAAAATGAAAATGAAAACCGTTTTGTTGTTGAAAATGAAAATGAAAATCCTTTTGTTGAAAATGAAAATGAAAATAGTTTTTTTGTTGAAAATGAAAATCATTTTGAAGTTGAAAATGAAAATGAAAATCTAGGATGTGATGTTGAAAATGAGATTTTTTTTAATTGAAAGATATGTTTGGGATAATCTTCTTGGTAAGACTTCTTGGAGACAAATAAGAACACATGCCAATAGATTATACAAAGAATTTTTCATCGTAAAAAACTATCATTTCAATGTCAACTAATGATGCAATTAATGAGAATGTGAAAAATGAGAAAAGTAATGCAAATGTTAGGCATTTTTGTTAAACCAAGAAGAAAAGATCAATCACTAAAACATGATATGTCTATTGTTGCTAGTGCCATTGAGTCTATTGGAAAGAATAGTCGATCTAAAGATAAGAATGCAACAAGACGAGCTATAACAACTGTTGTAGTTAATAAAGCAACTTTGAATAAAAGAATGGTAAGCAATATTAGTGGAATTCTAAAAAGACATCCTAAAGCATTGGTAAGAGCGGCAAAAAGTAGAGAAAGTATAGAAAATGATCCAATCAACCAATGTTGGAGTTTTAGTGGTTGACTTCCGAGATCTGACATGAAACTAAATGTTGAAATCAAATCTTTGATCAAAAAATATTGGCATGATAATACTAGGGTATCTTCTAATGCTAGAGATGTTTTAAAATTAAGGGTGGGGTCCAAAGTTTGCTATCCTCATCCAAAACACCTATTAGATACAATGCAACTGAATTTTATAAAAAAAATTGTGGTGAATTGGTGTTACCTGGTAATATTAGAATAAGTCAAAGATCTTTTAAAAAATGCAAACCATGGTATGTAAAGATTAATAAGCAATGAATATCTTGTTGTTGTAAAACATATGTTCAATTTCATTATTATTATGATGTGTTTCGATATATACGTTGTCCTTTACATACTAACATGATTATACAAGAATGTGATATTAATATGTCACCTGAAACAATAAAAGAGTTTATATCAAGTTTTTTTTTGTGAAAGATCTAATGGAAAATTATTTTAATTAAGTTCATGTATTTCTGGACAATGCACTAGTTGTGGCAATCTTTCTTTCTTAAGAGTTTATATGCATGAAAGTGTTGAAAATGATTTTGGACAACAATTAGTGGATGTTAAAAGATTTAAGAATGTTGAATATTCTTTAAAAGATGGAAAAATTGGAAAGCATTGTGATTTAATTACAAAAAAGGTTAGTGTACATGCATTCATATCAGAATTTAAGAGTAAGATTGTACCAAAATATGTCAAGCACTCTCAACAAGCTTGATGGCTTGATGGACAGTTTCATGAATGTAGAAACACATTTCCAGTTGTTATTATACTATCAATGGTTGATTTTGCAAAAAACTATACTTTAGCTTTGCAAGAGGAAATCTAATCACACTATTACAATTCAGTGTAGGTGGCTATGTTTGTTCATATTGTTTATAGACATGAAGATGATAGCACAGAGGATGATAGAAAAGTTTTGAGGTAGTATCATTTCTATTTGAGTGACAACCGGTTACACTCGTCAGAGTTTGTTCAATATTGTTTCAATATATTTTATAAAACTTTAAGAGAAAGAGGAATCCAAATGATAGAACATCTCATATGGTCAGATAATTGTACGGGGTAGTTCAAGAATGCTTGAATGTTCTATTGGTTAAGTAGGGATCACAAGGAACATAATGTCCAACATATGTGGAATTTTTTTGAAGTTGAACATGGTAAAGGAGAACATGATGGAGCTGGTGCGTGTGTTAAAATAATTCTTGGTAGACAACAATTGAAATTTGAGGATGCAATAAAATTTAAAGATGCACAGGGGATTGTGGATTGGTGCAATACAAGATTATGTACTCCTGGATCAGGCGAGTACTCTACAATTCACTGATTCTTTTAGTTGGTTGAAGAAGAAAACATTCTACCTAGACTTGATTGTAAGACAATTAGTGGATCTACTAAATGGCATTCATTTAGGAGTTTGAATGCAAGTACATGGACTATCTGGACAAGGGAGCTTGCATGTTTTTGTCAGTTTTGTATTTCAAGAGATTGGGAAACATGTGAAAATATAGAATGGGTCAAAGAGTGGAAGCAAAGACCGTTGACACCTGCACAAGCACACAATCAATATGAAACAACAATTGAAGACAATGATCAACTGTTTGCATCAGACAATTATGACCATGTTTCAGACCTTGTACAAGAAGGTAATTTAATTCAAATTATTTCATTTTATTTCACTTCATTACTATTTTGTAGTACTTGTATTTATTTATATGTGTACATATGAATCCATGTATGTAGATTGGTCAAGTTTTATGGACATGTGCAAGTTATTGAATCAAAATTTGTCTGCAAGACATGTGCATGCTGTTGTTGCACCTAAGGAGAATGAAAAGGAAACAAAATATCGATTGGCTCATTGTGTGAAGACTAAACATAAGTTAACAACACATTGAGAAGATGATGATGGCTTTCCTTATCCAACAAGTTCGGTGATCCTCTTAAGACATCCCCTTAAGAAAATTTTGAGAACTTCTTTGATCCGCTTAAGCAAATTTGGAGAATTTTTTTGATGATGGCTATCATTATCTAATAGGTTCGGTGGTGGTTGTTAGCACTTGGCTACAAAAATACCTAATAAGGAAGAATGGTTTTCCTGCATTCGAAGATTATGAAACACATAAGAAGATTATACACTACTCACATTTGGTGTTGCAAACAAATATAAAACTGGAGAGGTATCGTGGAAAACTTGCAAATAAAGAGCTATGGACAATTTCTATGGAAGAACATGAGACAATCATCGATGTGTTGGAAAAAAGAGAGGATGGAGATGGTACAATGGAATAAGTAAATATAGGTAAATAGTTTTATATTGTTCTTTTAAATACATTAAATACATGTTTTGATATTTCTTGTGCATTGAAATTGATTTAAATTGTCCTTTTATATCCTTAGGCCATCAACACAAATTCATCACATACTTTGAAACAAAAACGTGAGAGGGTGCAGATTAAACCTATATGTACATGTGTGAGGCACTTGTAAATACATGTACAAGTTTTGTATATAGATAGCTTTATATAAATTAAAATACATGTTTTGAGGATATATTGATATTGCTTGTATTATTTTTATATTAGGTGGCGTGAAGACCTATGACATTCCCCACAAGTTTCAGATTTTATTGAGATGGCATAGCCACATTTTGTAAACATTATTTTGAGTTGGCATATATGTACATACATAATTACATTATTACACATTTTGTACACAAATTTGTATACATGTGTATGTACACAATTATACTCTACACTTTTATATATGAAAATTATTATTCTATATATTTTGTTTGTTAAATGCGCATATTTTTCTACTTTGAATTTATTTTAAATTTGATTGTATTATTGTTAAATTTGGTTGCCTTAGGCAACTTCACCAAATTTTGAGAACTTAAGACATCCCCTTAAGAGATCCCATTACGACATAAATTAAGACATCGGATTGTTATGATGAGTCATCTTAAATTATATCAATTGTGATTAAATATGAGACATGTAGTTTGAATTCTCTGATCCCCTTAAGACATCCTATTAGGACCCCTTAAGACATCATATTACGACATAAATGCTATTAACATTAACATTATATTTGTATAACCTTTGTGATTGTTAAATGATGAGTCATCCTAATTTCTACTACTTAATTATATCATTTGTTATGATGTCAAGTCACCCTCACTGATCTAGAATACTTAATTTTATCAATTATGATCCAACATGAGATGTGTAGTTTGAATTCTTTGATCCCCTTAAGAAGTCCTATTAGGACCCCTTAAGACATCATATTACAACATATAAAGTAACATAGACAAGATTTGGATGAAATATAACATAGTGGTTTCTTAAGTTAGTATTTATAAATGCTTACACATAGACTAGTATTTAACTAACAAGTGTAAAATATATTATTCTACTGTCAACAATTGAATTAATATAGTAAGTGAGCACTAATTTTCCTCATTTGGATATATTTTCCTAGTACAAACTAAAATACACTTCCATCTAAGACAACCATTGGCCTAATTTACCTACACTAATTTCTCCATCATATGACTAGATATCAGTTTTGGCCTCATGTTGTAAACCTTATTAGATATTAGAGTGTCTTTTTGTGAAATATCAAGCTCATATTTACCTCCATCTTGGTGCGCCCTATTTCCATCCATTCTTGCTATTAGGGTGAGTGTCATACTTTATAGCCTAACTTTCCATCAACCATGGCTATCCTAGCCACTTTTGCTTATAATTCCTAAAATATTACTTCTACATCTTATTCTATCTCCATTCTTTCATATATCTCACTCTTCTTAGCCATTCCCTTGATTCAACCTTAGGCTCAAAACGTATTAGAATCCTATTTTCATTTGATCCCATGTTAGACATAAACCAATAAGCTTATAAAATGACAATCTCAAGTTATTGAAACCTAATTTATATTACTTGATTGATAAACCTTTAGGTTAATAACCATAGTGTTGTAACAACAATGGAATCCTAAGCTATCTCTACTCATTCTACTCTCATCATACGTTTCCCCATTATTCTATCAACATATACTAGTATGGATTATTTGAATAACATAAAGGAAAGTAAACATATAAACAAAGCACATATCACACAACACCAATATTCCTCTAGAGAAAAGGCCAATCAAGTGACAAAATCCAAGAAGGGTATACAACTACTATCCCATAACAATTTTGCTACTATTACATAGAGGTTTATTTTGTGCTCAATAATGAAGATGAACTAGTACTTAGCATAGTCATTATTGCCCTAACAACTACCCTTGTTTGAAATATGGATAGTTATCTTGGATGCCAATGATCATCTATGTGACCAACAAGAAACTATTTTATATAATAGGTTTCTCCCACATCCCACGTAGACAACCTAAACAACCACCATCCAAATCATAACAACTTGTTAGGAGGAAAGGATAATTAGTTGCCAAAAATGGAAAATGAACTATCATGACTCTAATGCAAAAGAACAACCCAACAATGTAACCACATAATCATTTCCCTAAACATTTCCACCCATAATGAAGACTATATGCACCCAACACAAATTCATATTGTTACTTCAACAAGAGACAAAACTATGCCTTTGTAATACTCTATCCTAAATAACTTTCAACTGCTACAACTCATCTGTAAACTAACCTGTAACAAGTATATATAGAAGTCAACACTACATGCATCATGATAATGTTCTAGACCATCACCAAAATACATCTTGAACTATTATTCAAACACATACTCAATGTTCATCCTTCCTAACATTTACAACATTGCTAAAAGTAATACAAATCACTCTCAAAACTATTCCCATAGAAGGCTTACAAGTATCTTTCCTTTTCATTTCCCTTCTAGTATTGGTGGTCTCGAAACCATTGTTGATGAACATGCCACCTTTCTTGCAAACTTCTAAGGCTCTAACACCAATCTCCTTCCAATTGGACAGCCCTAAGCAAGCTTGAAAACCATTGAAGCACATTGCTATGTAACCACATAGATGATTGACATTCACTATGCATGCAATTGTCAACTTACTAAGATCCATAAACCACGTTATTTCACCATATTTTCAATATTTTAGAGGTTTATGAACTACTATCCTTATGTTTGAAAATATTCAAATAGACTTGTAACTTTGTATAAGCTCAAAATTGAGCATTTAGTGATTATTTGTTTCTCTTACTTTACTATATACATCCTTATTATTGATCAACATTCTTTACCTTAATTACACATTCTGATAGTTTCTTTATATTATATTGTTATAATATTGATCTGAAATTCTTTTGTGTGCTTAATACATTGTCAAACATTGTTAGATCATTAGAGAATATTTTTCTCGCACACTAGCATTCTAAAATTACATTCCAAGCTTGCATTCTAGTAAAATATGTAGAACTCCTTCAAACATGTGGCATAATCCCCCAAGAAATATATGGCAAGAATCAAGAAAGTGAAGTAACTCCTTTCATTATTTCATATATGACACCAATTACCATTCTTATTTAATATAAAAAACGTGGTACATTTCCATAACCAAAACAACATGATATTAAGATAAAAGACAACTTCTCTTTTTATCTATACATTAGTTAGCTCATTCTATTAATACAAAATTTTGATAATGTTCATTATTTAATTTCTAAAGGCATGATATCTAAGAATTGCCAACAATAATAAATGAAGTAAAAAATTTCCCATAACCTTGATGAGACATATTACTATAGAATACTTGAAACCACTTTATGAAAATATTACTATCTAAAATTCCATTTATAAAGGGCATTGGAAGCTAAGTAGATATAGACAATTATAAGAAGATGTTAAATTGTTTTCTCACTATAAAAACCAATTAGTTTTTGTTATTTGTTATTAGAACCCCAATTTCTATCTATATTTAAATATAAAAATGATATTGAATAAGATATCTAGTGTCATTTCTATTTCACTTAAATGTTTATGGACATAAAATACTAAAATGAAATAAAGTCTTGTATCTAGACCATAAAATACTGAAATGAAGTCTGGATGAAACAATATATTAAGTCCATGACAATACAACCCATGTTCAAAATATAAAGTCCATGAAACAATATATATAAAGTCCATGAGAAACAATATATATGTAGTCCATGAAATAGTCAAATATAGCCCATGAAATAACCTAACTCATATTGTCTCTCTAATCAAGAGACCTCTTCACACCATGCGAGCTACTCAGATGACCCAAATAACTCTGTAGAAGAGAAAGATTTAGATGAAATCAAATGTAAGATGATTAAAAATGATTTAATGACAATTTAATTTATAATTTATCAAAAAATTAAATTACCGTGTGAGGCTGAGAGGCATGCTCTGGTGCACTTGGACCTGTCTCTACATGCTTTGAATCAATCTACAGGTACAAGAGAAAGAAAGTTGAAATTAAATGTAAGATGATTTTTAAAATGATTTAATTCAATTTAATTTATAATTTATCATATTTAAATTATTATACCATAAGAGGTTGTTGTGCATCCTCTGTTCCAGGACCTATCTCTACAGGCTTAGCTACATGACATGTCTCAAGCTATAAAAGAAAAAGAATTTTTAACACATGTCAACATATATATTCTATTGAGTTTTATTTTAAGTTCACAATGTATATTTTAATTGACTTTAAATATAATCTAAATTTTAAATTATACTATATCAAGTTGCCCATCTCCTCTGTCCTCCTGCTCTGCATGTGTTGTAGGTGGAATGGCATGAATAGGATGAAACATGTCACTGAGAAGCTCCTACAAGGTCATTTATAACTTAGCACGTGTACAAATTAGGTTAAAACATATATATTCACTTGTGTATGTACCCAATTTTTCTTTTAATCTATTTAAAAGACTCGTAGACATATCGCACGTAGACATAGATATGTTTTTCAACAACCTGAAATGCAATCGACTCTTGAAATAAACTTGGATCATCCAAGTGTGCTGCAATGCCCATCCTCATTGTTGTATCAACCTACATATACATATATTTTTAATATATATTAAATAGTACATGCACGTTTTCAGATATAGTGAATTCAAAATAGAAAAATCTAAGTATATATATAGCTTCTTAAAACAATATACATACAAAAGGGTCATGTGAGATGCCCAATGATGGAGGAGCACTTGAGACACCCTCAGATGGAGGATTCAATGTGGAAGAACCCTGAACCAGCATAAATATTTAATGTACATGTTCAAGACTGAATTACAAATTAAAATCAAGTAAATAAAATTATTTAAAATATAAATCATTCAAAATACCTAAAATGGGTGCCCGAGATGAACAGGTGTAGATGAAAAATTAAATTGATCAATGGTCCATGTTTCCATCATCTACACCAAACAATTTGATTGTTAAAATATTACAATTTAATTGATCTATATGTTCATTTAAAACACGTGCTTAAAATTGTTATAAATTTAACATGTGTGTAACCTATATATATACCTGTGTCAAATGATCAGTGGGATGATCCTCAGCAAATAGATAATCAACAAATAATTCACCCATATTATCAGATGTTGTATGTGTAGCTGAAGTGGGTACAGCTGCCTGATAAGGTCCATAACACAACTAATTGCAACTCGTACATGTATGAGGCATCGACACATGTGGAGTGGTACTAGGACCAATTCCACCATCAGCTCCTCCATGGTCTCTAACCCAAGCTACCATCATAGAAGTCTGCTCATCTAGGCTACCTGAGAGTGTACTTAATATGCATAGTGCGGATACCACCGCACGATACTGGAAGGGCACAGGAATGACAGTAGTAGGAGGGTTAATAAGAGGTTGAACAGGCATGAGTTGTTGGGGATCAACCCATGCCCCCAACCTTTGTTGTGGCATGTTGCCACCAATACCCTAGAATGATCTAAAATCAAAATAGTTGGGTTTCTAATTCATAATAAACTCTACATATAATTTTCTCAAAAAATATAAAGGAACCTCACAATTAGCATGAGGTGGATAATCAAACACCATCCACCATCTGTCCTAAAAATTGGTAGACATTCCTTCATGTCTACACCACATGATTGATATTCTTTTCTTATTTGCAGGAATAGGTTCACTTGTGATGGGGTGTCTAAAATATTGCCCTAAATGACCTTTTGTGATTTTAAGATCCAAAATATCCTTATAGGAGAGGCCGTCAACATAAAATTGGCACCTCTCCTCTCTGCATTTCCAAAATCCATCGAAGTCTGAGTTAATAGACCTCACAGAATCTACAATGTTTTGCATCAAAGTTGTAAAACGTACCACGTGAGGTCGCATGAATTATTCAATGCGAATGGAATTTAATTTTTCTTATATGGAATCCATATTTTCATTAATTATGGCTCGCAAGCGAGCCTGGTCAGTTCTAGGTAGGGGTACAGGTGGGGGTGGAGGTGGGGGTGGGGGTGGAGATGGTGCCTGTTCATCTTGTGCATTGAGGAAGTACTCAGCATCAAAGTGAATATCATCCATGATGATATATATAAAAACTATGAACCTACATATATTATACATATAAACATACAAACTTGAGTATAAAATTAATTTTCAATAATATATATATATATAAACATATACATGTTGAAAAATTATAAATTATAAATAAACTAGATAAAGTATACATGTTTCAAGAAATTACACTTGAAATATTTAAATGAAATGTATAGATACATGTGCATACAAATTTCAAAATGTAAGAGCTATTATAGTGAACTATGTAATTTTCAAATTGAAGTTGGGATTTTCATTTGAGGCCTAAATTTTGATTCTTGGTAGAAAACTATTTAGATGAGGATCTAGATTTAAAGTTGTAGGCATGTGCCTTAGCATGTGAGACGTACAATGCAAATAGAAAGAAAGATATAGAACTAAATAGTAATGTAATTTTTTTTAGTTGTTTGTTTTACATACAAGGCATGTACCCTTGAGAAAGGTGTATCACTAAGTTATCTACCTATATGTTAATTACCATGACTACCACTGTTGGTGAATCCTTGTGGATTAGTTTCCTATCCTTATGAAGCAATAGTCATGATTGTATTCAGTCTAAGAAATACCTATGTGGAGCCTTTTCTTCTAGTTGCAACTCAATGAACCATTTGGCTTGTTATGGGAGCTTACCCTTTCTAACAACTCTATATTTTAGATTGTCTCACTTGTTTCTTATCTTAGGAAAATTCTTGGTGGTCTGGTTTGTTTCATCCCATGGTATGAGTCCTAATTGTGTCTCGATACTCTTTGTTGATAAGCTCATCTTGAAAATTGTTTATCTTCTCATGATAATAAGCATAGTGACCTTTGGACTTTTAAACAATTGATTTTAGGTGTGTATATCTTGATGGTTTGAGTCCAGTTGAGGGCGTACATTTATTATAAGAGAGATAGTTATTGGCCTTAGAAGTTGAATCAAATGTCATTTTCTTATTAGGTGGATAAAGTTAATATCTCAAGCCTTCATACATGTTGGTGAGGATCTCGCCCATTTAGAGCTAATCCCTTTATGTTATTCATAGTATTCATCTTTTGAAAGGAGTTTTGGAGTCTATGCCATATGTTTAGTCTTATAGTTAATAACTCCTAATGTGGTCCTAGTTTCCATTTTCCCAATTGATGACCTTCAAGATTATTTCATTATATACCTTCATGTATAAAGTCTAAAATGTGGTCACAATATATTATAAAGGCTTTGGGAGAGGTTATTATTTTGTTACACTTGGTGTAGGATCTCACAAATCCTTGCAAAAGGTCCCAAACTCTCTAAACTGCCTTTAAACTTTTGCAAACCCTCAAACAAGTCCTAAAAACCCCAAATGAAACTTTGGCACCAAGATTTGAAAGGATTGTAGAGGGAAAAAGTAGTTTAAAGGTGTCATTTTCTTGAAGATATAAATGTCATGATATTGTTTTCCATAATAATTATATCTAGGAGATTGTTACCATTGTCTAAGTCTGTAGCAAGTCAAAGATACGGATTATCTTACCAATGCTAAAATAAATTTTAAAGGGTACATGGATCATGAGTAAGTAGTGAGGGAGACAAGAAAGATCAATAAGACTATACAGACAATCATGTTAGGTTCAATCAAATACTAGGACAGTCATGGGCATAAAAGGGTATCTTTGTTTCAGGACTATCTAGAGGTTTGTAAAAAGGGATTTGCATGCATATATTATCAAGGTCATGCTATGCTTATGAGTTATCCTCTCATTCATCTTGTCATAACCCTCTCAATAGGACTATCCTATAATTGATTTTGTTATCTACGACTATCATTATGGTGTTTGATCATAGGGATTTTGGTATCAAGGTTAAATGTCAATATGAAGGACTGTCATATCAAAAGATGCCTCTTAAGGACTTGGAGAGATATCATTAGCCAAGTATTGTATTGTCACAGTAGTTAGAGTATAGCAATAGGGCTATTAGGACTACCATAATGAATTTGTTGTCAAGGTTTGTCATCATATGTTAGGTCCAAGGTTTCAATTTTGTTAATTTTTCTATGGAGTTGGCTATTGGTTTGATGTTAAGTACTCATTCTAGAAGATCTCGTTATGTTTGTTGCCTATCACTAGGAAAAATGGGGTTGCAGGCATTTTTAAAAAAATTTAATACTTTCAATAAATGGAATCCTATTTTTTGGTCCTAGGTTCAGGATCCCGCTAAGAAATGGGATCCCGTCCTAGATTTTAGGCTCGGGATCTTGATCTATAATGGGATCCCATTTTTAGTTACCTGATTTTGGATTTCTTTCTAACTCCAAAACTTCCACCTTAAGTGGACTCATCTTTGTGCATTTACCCCAACAAATCTTTGGAGCATAACCACCTTGGGTACAACAAGGATCGTGTGGTGAGATTTCTTGTTTTATTTCATTTATGTTTATTGATTCCTTTGTTCTAATTGAGGTTTATTAAATGTATATTAAGGGTTTTAATAGTACATAATTTGAATCCTTTATTTTTTGTTTACATTTTGTGTATACAATAGGATTGGAAAAGTGTGGGAAAAAAAAGGTGGGTATCTATATATCACTTCATAGAATGATTCATGGAGATTTATTCATTATTATCTTTAAGGGTCGGAGTATGTAAGCTAGAGTTAAATTAAAAAATAATTTTAGAATATGGTTCAGTCAAGTTTTTGGGTTATCCCTTGGTCTCCAGAGTCTAAGCCCAGAAAAGTTCTAGCTAACTCAACTCCATGGTGGCTTGAGCTTAATAATCTTTATTTGCAGCCATGGACTTTTATTCCTTAGACTCTTAATTCTCTGGGAAATGCTCTTCAAGTGGATGAGACAAGGGCAACTTGGTCTCATCTTAATAGTAGAGTCTTAATTTCCATCAAGCTGAAGGTTGTTGTTCCTAAAATTTTGTGTATTCAATTGGGAGCTAATCTTTTAAAATGTGATTTCAATTGAGTTTTTGGAGGGACTTAATGCTTATTTTTTGTGCCATAAGGAGGTGCATCAAAGAAGAGGTTGCCCAAAAATCCCCCAAAAAACAAATAGAACTATGAATAATGAAGCCCCTATTATCAATAATTTTATTAGTAATATGGAATTTAATTCTAATGTTGACAATAAGATAGTTGAGATTATCTCTCTTAGAGGTAATAATAGCATTATAGAGGTAGAGACTCTCTCCTATTGTCCTATAAATATGGCCCCTATTCTAGATAACATGGTTTCCACTCAAGATAATTTAGTGAATAATGAGATGCTAACTTCTTGTTGATGAAGTTGTGCATGCTAAGTTTGAGTCTGTCAACAATGTTGCTTTCTCTTTTCTAAGAAATCTATTACCTTGAGAGTTTGTTGGGTTCTAATTATAGAAAGTGCATGGCATGAAATAGTTGGTTGGGAACCTCTTGATTCCTCATCTAGCTCATTAATGATCTCTAATTTTTTTTCTTCCTCACTAGCCCATTTAATGTAGAACTTATTTTTAGAACATTTATGGCCTTAACTATATCTTATATCATAGTTAAAACATAATTGTTTTACCCTTTTCTCTTCAATTTGTTGGAGAGTCAATATAGTATTTTAAGGGAATGGTTGTGCTAGAAGAAGCTCTTCTCTCTTATGCTCCCTACCTTTTGGGAGCAGAAAAACATTCCCTCTACCCTACATTCTATGGTGAAAGAATAAGATATAGTAAGGGGATTACCTTATGTTGGATGTGATCCTTGAGCTTGCCAAGAAACAAGTCATTTAAGTTCTCCATTGTATTTATTTCTACTTGCAAGCATAGGTTCTAGAATTGTTGAATATAATCCTTGACCAATCTTTTTTGTTCATGTTTGGCTAACTAGTTGAATAAATTCTCTAATACACTATTGTTATAGTGCAACTACAAATCCTCCATAAAAACCAACCAGGTGACACTGAGAGCTTTTTCCTTTCTTTGATCACAAAGCCATCGATACTAAATGAATTGATTAGGTTCCAAATATAAGAAACCATTGTCACATGTTGCTCACTTTGAATCTGATGTACATAAAAAATTCTTTATTTGATTTATCCAAGTGGATCATTTCCTTCAAAATTATGCATATCCACCTTTCATAGAGGGTGTTCATATCTATCTAATGAGTGCTAGAATTTGGATTAATAGAGTTATCTCTCTCTATTTGTCCCTCTCTCTATATCTTTCTATCTCTATATCTCCCTCTCCATCTCCGTCTCCTTCTCTATCTCTCCCTCTCTCTATCTGTATCTCTCCCTCTATCTCTGATGCATTACAAGGTGACAACAACTTGGGTTTACAAACTTTCACAAACTCGTGCTCTTGATTTGGTTCTCAAACTCTCACTATGACCCTTCAATGAACTAGGTCTCTAAGGTCTCCAACTTGCAACAATGGTTCAAACCTTCACATGGGCTAGATAAGGAATCTAAAAAGACTAAGTCCACCTACCAAGCACAACCAAATCATTCTCAAGTTCCTGAGGTTTCCTTTTAGTAACAAGTCAGTTCAAGCCTTCAAAAACCTTGTAGCCCTACCATAGAGGCTTTTTTGACCTAATTTCCCTGTAATGTTTCAAACCCAAATTTCAATCATAGTTTTGGACACCCATTTTCCCTTCATACAACATATCCAAGAGCAGAGTATGGTTGTTTTAGACCAAGTGCTTCAAAATTGGAGTTTTCTACCTGCAATTAGGCCTATTTAGGCCACCCTTTACAAAGGAAGTACCCTTATGATGGGGAGCGCACAATAGGCTTTATCTTTGGTGAGACTTACCTCTATCAGCCAAGTCTTTCATCCTTCTACCGATGCCCTGATGGAATTTACCTTCGGTGTGATCCTCCTCGTCGGTGAGCACTTGTAGATTCTGGCCAAAGCACCGATGAACCAAACACCCTTGGTGAGACTTGTTCTATCGGTGAACACTCGCAATCTTTGACCGATATGCTGATCACTCTGATGTTACCTTCGACCTTCTCTCGTTGGCATGACAATTGCTATCAGCCACCTTAGGGTTTGCTACGCCGATACGTCGTCGCACAGTCTACCTTCTCTGAACCCTAGCACATGGATATGCTAGGTCAACCTACTGTGCAAAACGCACTGTCTGGATCCTCTGCACCACCGAACAATGGAACAAAATAGAAAATGAAAACAAATATTTATACAACGAAGCCATTCCACTAATTTTGACAGAAATCTCACCAGTGGAATGCTTCATGATGACATATAGCAACAAAATGGAAAGCACAGAGAGAACGAAAATCTACAGGTATACAAATTGCAATTACAAGAAATGGAAATTGAATTGATGGAACAGAATGATTCTATTTCTCCTTAGCATAATTACAATTACATTCGATCACACTTCTGCTTCGATCTGATTACAATATCTAATCTATATGCATTTGATTCATTTCTCTAGGGTTTATAAGCTTACCAAAGGAACACCAACCCATTCCAAGCAGCTGGGAGACCAGTTCCAAGCAGCTGGTAGAAACTAACTGATTCCAAGTGGCTGGGAGACCAACCATTTAACCACTAACAATTTAACAAAAGAAAACTAAATACTTGGGACTTACAAAGTTTGTTCTAGGTCTAGATACAAATAGAAATGACATGCATTGGTCGAATAGACCTTATTACAACACAAAACTTGATTTTCCAAACAAACATGAATTTAAATGCCTCATGGAGGCCACCTTGTGTTAGGTGCTCCTGCACCATACACCCCACCTAGAAAAGAACTCATGTCCCACGAGTTGATTCTTTGTCTTGCTCCACCTGTATCCTTTGCTGCCTCATGCCTTCCCCATGATCTCTAGACTGCAACTTGCTTCCATGGAATCAAAAACTCATGCCTAGCATTGTAGTCTCTACTCACATCTTGCCATGAGTGAGTGCTTGCAACTAAACCCATACTTTGTTTGCCATTCTTCCTTACTGTCATCTCTGCCTGAACACCTACATTCAAAACCTTGTTTGATGCTTCTTGTACTGCTGCTATGGTAGAATATGATTGTCCATCAACTCTTGTTGACTCTAGAGGACAAACAATGGTCCCTACTATGATAGCATCCTCTTCTTTCCAATCAACTTGTGGTTGCTTGCAGACCTGCTCTTTAACCTTCATCTGGTCCATTTTAGACATCACCATCTGATCTCCATCATTCAAAACAAAATCAACTTCAAACTGTGATCTTTGGCAACCCCACTCCTTGAGGTATCCTCAGCTGTCCTTGTCTCTTCTTCATGCATCTTCACAAACTCTTTCTTACCCACCAAAATGATCTTGGATGCCTTCTTTTCTTCAGCATCCTCCTGCAATGGTGTCATCACAAAAGTCTTTCCATCCTTCTTGATGGTGTATGTGTTAGCATATCCATCATATAATGCTTGCCTATCAAATTGCCATGGCCTACCTAAAACTAGGTGATAACACTCCATGGGCAAAATGTCACATAAAATTCTCTCCTTATATTCTCCAATCTGGAAATCAACATATGCATGTTCATCTACCAAAATTGATTGACTATCACTTATCCAAGATGCTCTGTAAGGAGTTTGATGAGGAATCCTTTCTATGTTCAATTTATCCACCATTTCCCTAGACACCATATTATCTGTTGAACCAGAATCTATGACTACCTTGCATATTTTACCTTTGCTTTTGCAATTGATCCTGGAAAGTGCTTTCCTTTGTGATGGTTCAGTCTTCATTGGTGCTTTGAGAAATGTCCTCTTGATCATCAAATTTTCTCCCACTTCTGATGTCAAATTCACTTCAAGAGATATCACACTCCCTGCATCCTCTTGAGTCAATGTGGTTCTTCTCTCATTGCCATGAGAAGTTGAGGCCTTCTCTGGACACTTATAAGTTGGGTTCCCTATCTAATTGCAGTTATAAAATCGCATGTTGGAGAACTTGGATTCTCTACCTGATCCATTTGTCCCACCTCTTTCATTTGGCCTTCTTCCACAGTAGCTTCCTCTGCTACTTGAGTCTCCAACTTGCTCTTCTTGGCTAGACTCACCACTAGGCCTTTGGTTAGGACTTCTGCCTCCAAAACTGCCTCTAAAATTTTTGTCACTTCTTCCTCTACTTTGCTGCTCACCTTTCCTCTTCAGCTTCTCTTCAGCTCTTAATGCTACTTGAAAGCTTTTTTCCATAGTTTTAGGTGTAAATAAACTTATCTCATCTTGAATATTGATCCTCAGACCATTTAGGTACCTTGCTACCTTGGCTTTTTCATCCTCCATGTACCCACAATGAAGAGTGTATTTGTGAAACTGCTCGGTGTAAGTAGCCACATCCATATCTTTTTGCTTAAGGTTCTGCATTTTCCTGTAAACCTGCACCTCGTAGTCAGATGGAAGGAACTGGGACTTGACCTTCTCTAGCATTATGTTCCACGAAGATATCATACTCTTCCCATTCTTTAACCTTTCTCCTTGGGTGTAATTCCACCATGTAAGGGTAGCACCTTTGAGTTTAGTTTTTGCAAACTTAATTCTCTTACTTTCAGGAACTTCCTTGTATTCGAAGTAGTTGTTCAGAGCCTCAATCCACTCCATAACTTCATCAGCATTCATTTTTCCACTGAACATGGGAACATCTATCCGAGCCTCTGAAGAGTCCTTACCAATAGCCTTAATGGCTTCCAAGAATTGCTTTTGTTCAGCTGGTATCTCTGCCTTTTCTTGTTCCTCTTCTTCTTCCTCTCCATCAGATTCATCATCTAATTTCTTTCCCATCTTCATTGCCTTCAACACAGCATGGAGTGCTTCCTTGACTCTAGTTTTGATCATCTCCTCCATCTCCTTGAATTTCTTAACCACTTCAGTGATCATCCCCTTTAGAGGCATATCGCTAGCCTCTCCTTCGCTTTCTCTGTCTGACATAAACATTCACAAACAATGCCAACACTTCTGTAAATCCTCAATTCGACTACAACACAATGCTCAATCAGCTATCCATCCTACATGCTGCTTCACAGACTCATTCCTCTTGTCCAATAGCAGATCCTAGAGATGCACTACCACTCTCTCTCACAGTGGCCTCACTCTGCACCCTCTTCCAGCCAAACCTCTATTGGTGAATGGTCACGACAGACCTCATCATCATCTGCCCACACACTTTAGGAATCCTATTCCTTCTCACAACTAGATGGCACAAGCAACTCATCATCTACCTTCTCAGTGACAGAAATCAAATACACAACACCTCCACCCAGAGCTTTCGCTAGCTCTGATACCAATATGATGGGGAGCATACAACGGGCTTTATTTTCGGTGAGACTTACCTCTATCGGTCAAGTATTTCATCCTTCTGCTGATGCCCTGATGGCATTTACCTTTAATGTGACCCTCCTCATCGACGAGCACTTGTAGATTATGGCCGAAGCACTGATGAACCAAACACCCTCGGCAAGACTTGTTCTATCAGTGAACACTCATAATCTTTGATCGATACACTAATCACTACAATGTTACCTTCGACCTTCTCTTGTCGGCATGATAATTTCTATCACCCACCTTAGCGTTTGCTACACCAATACATCGTCGCACAGTCTACCTTCTCTAAACCCTAGCACATGGAGATGTTAGGTCAACCTATTATACGAAACGCACTGTCTGGATCCTCTGCACCGCCGAACAATGGAACAAAATAGAAAATGAAAACAAATATTTATACAACGAAGCCATTCCACTAATTTCAACAGAAATCTCACCAGTGGAATGCTTCACGACAACATACAGTAACAAAATGGAAAGCACAGAGAGAACAGAAATCTACAGCTATACAAATTGCAATTACAGGAAACAGAAATTGAATTGATAGAACATAATGATTCTATTTCTCCTTAGCACAATTACAATTACATTTGATCACACTTCTGCTTTGATCTTATTAGAATATCTAATCTATATGCATTTGATTCATTTCTCTGGGGTTTATAAGCTTACCAGAGGAACACCAACCCATTCCAAGTGGCTGGGAGAAACTAACTGATTCCAAGCGGCTGGGAGACCAACCATCTAACCACTAACAATTTGACAAAAGTAAACTAAATACTTGGGACTTACAAAGTTTGTTCTAGGTCTAGATACAAACAGAAATGACATGCATTAGTCGAATAAACCTTATTACAACACAAAACTTGATTTTCCAAACAAACATGAATTTAAATGCCTCATGGAGGCCACCTTGTGTTAGGTGCTCCTGCACCACCTTACAAGTCTTAGTTAACCCCATAACTCATTAAAAAGTGCTCACACAGGGTACAAAACTCCCAAATCTACACTCACATTCAAGTGGCATGATCATTTAGATAGCAAACTCAAGAACCCTAGGGTTTATTGAAAGTCTATGCTCCAGGCCTCTACCACCTTGGCCAATGCTTCAAACACACCTAATTACACTTGCACATTCTCCCACAACCATCAAATAAGCATTTCCTTTGATATTTTGTCAAATACCCTATTTGGTTCCTCTTACCCACATGGAAAACACTTCAAAACACACAAGAGCACCCCCCCTAAAACCCTACAAACCATATTCTCTACCTTGGGAACATAAAGGTAACCTATAACATGTCTAATGGGGGTCATTCCACCAAATCACAGTGACCACAGAGGGTGGAATGCCCTATTTTCTCATTTCTGCCCTCAAACCCCTGTTTTGACAGTTGAAGTGGGCAGCTTCAGAAATTTGATGATATCTAATTCAAATCTCAATGAAAAACCCTCAAACTAAATTCAAATGAAAGGTAACACAATCATCTATCACCTCAAATGAGTTTCTAGTCCTGACGGTACCATACAGTGCTGTAGTACGGACTAAAACAGAGAAAATACAGAGAAAATGAGTTTTTAGAAAAAATATATAGAGAGAGTTTCAGTTGTTATTTCTTTATCAAAATTCATGCTACAACCTTCTCCTCTCATTTGGGAAACTTATTACATCATTTATCAATTGTCCTTCAACTGACTCAACCAATATTTTGAAGGTATGACCGTTGGTCTCTTAGTTTGCCTAAATAACATTATGACATTACTTAACCAATTGACCCCTAAAGGACTTTAAGACATAAAAATGGTCTTTTCTAGACCTTATTACATGCATTGGTGATATGACACCTTACAAGACTCCTTGAACACTTACAAAAACCCTTGAGCATTATTTGATCAAGCCATGATTGGCTTAGGTGCACCTGCACCAATCTCCCATTCTCTCTCCCTTTATCCATCCCTCTCTCTCTATCTCTCTTTGTCTTTGTCTCTGTCTCCCTCTCCATCTCTATCTATCCATCACTCTCCCCCCTCTATCTCTCTATTTGTCCCTCTCTCTATCTCTATCTTTCCTTGACTATCTCCCTCTCTCTATCTCTCTATCTATTTATCTCCTCATCTCTCTATCTGTTGCTTTTTCTTCTAGTATTGACTATAGTAGTGGCGTATGTCTAACATCCTTATATTCCCAACTATCTTGTTGCTTAACCATATTAATACCTTAAAAATATTTCTTATTGGTTGCTCAATTGTCTTTTATCATAAAAATTATATGTAGATTTGAAATAAAGGAGAGATTAGATTTCCTCCCAAAGGGTGCAAATGCAATGTACACTTCACCAATACCCATGGAGAGAAAATTCAAGAAGTGCACCAAGATAGAGTAGGCTAAGAAAATACATAAAGAATTTGAATTGAAAATAAAGGCATTAGAAGGATAGGTCACCACAGTTGTCTAACAAGCCATTTAAGCTGAAGATACATAGGTAGAAGCAAATAAAAAATAACTCCTAGAGGTTAAAACAAAATTGACTAAAGCAAGAATAGAGTTGGCAGTAGGGAAAATATAGATGGTAACTAAGAAAATGTAACCAAGAATAAATTATCAAAGAAAGTGAAAGACTTGGAGCTATAATTGATCCATGAAAAGGCTAAAACTAGTGACACGGATATTGAAATAGGATATCACTAAAGCAAAAGGCCTCTAGCCAAGATAATGAGCTAGTGTAGCTAAATAATCAAGTGGACACCTAGGCCTAGATACTCAAGGGCCTAAGAGAAAAAGAGGCTGACCTAAAGAATATACTAGAAGAATCAAACGAGGAGGTCAAGAGGTTAAAGGCCCAAATTAAAGAGCTCAAATAGTTAGTGGCCCCCTTGACCACATAAAGTTCTTGTGAAGATCATACTAGAAGGCTAAATTGGAGCCCACATCATCTAAGCTTTGTGAAGATTACACTAAAAGGGAATAATAAAGGCCACATCATCTTTATTCTAGCCTTATAGTTTATGGGGATGGTGTAGGTTATAAGTGATATGGTGAAGAAAGAGATTGATATAAAGAAAGAAATAACATGAGTGCATTATGGCTTGGTAGTGATCGAGCCATAAAGCAAGAGCATTATAACACACTCGTATTATATCACAAGTTTGGACCAAAAAGTGGTCACTTTTTGGTCCCCCATCTTTTTGCACATGCCCAAAAGTAAGTTGAAGATTGCAAAAGAGGGATTTTCCTACCTTATAGATACCTATTATCTAATTGTCACATGATACTTACCATGGATAAACATGTTTTTTTAGCAATATGTGTTGGCATGCTTATATGATTCAATTAGTTTACTTCTTTATCATGCATCATTATTCCCTCTCCTTCAATTCTTTTCTTTATCAAGGTCAAGTGAGGGGTTAGGACCCTTTCCCTTTATATTAATATATTAGAATTTAAAATGATTATATTAGAGATCCTTCCATGTAGGATGGTAAGGATATATATAACTTAGAATCCAAACTAAAACATACATTAAGTAATTACAAAAGTACACCTCCCTACAAACCGAGCATAGGCTACAATTCCATATACCTTAGGGCTGACTATACAAAAAGCCTTGACCATAGACATATACACTTATTCTATACAATGAATAAAAGACTTCTAACAAAAACATATTGTAAGGATTAAAACAAACCACTACAATCGAGTCTTCATGTATCATCTTGCATTC